>JACDOX010000107.1:886412-961895 GCA_014549065.1 Cardinalis cardinalis
GCACGTCCCCCATGGAGCCGTGTGCCAGGGCCAGCACGTCCCCGAGCCGTGGCCCTGCCGCGTTACAAACTGGGACACTGCTACAGCACCGGCATGGCCGCGCCCTCACGCCCTCGCCGTGGCCCTGCCCCGTTACAAGCCGGGACCCGCCATTAGTGCGGCAGCACCGGCACGGCCCTCACGCCCTCACGGCCGCGCCCTCAGGCCCTCCCTGCTGCCGGCAGCTTCCGCCGGCACAGCCCCGGCACCGGGGCACGCAGCCACAGCCGGGCCCARCCCAGCAAAGGGCACACCAGCCCCAGAAACAGCCGGAGACAACACCACACACATGTGGAGAGCCACTCTGCTCTGGGCAGAGCGTGGAGAAAGGCAATGAAGGGCACAGTCAAACCCAGCAGGAATTAGGGGGGGACTCGGCAAAGACGTTAGGAGGAAGAGACGGACGAGGAGGAAGGCAGGCCAGAAGGGTCTGCAGAGCCATTGCTCCCTTCAGTGGCAACAGAGGTCAGAGACGGACCCACAGAAGCACATCCACATGTTTGGAGGAACTACAGCTCAGCAGTGGGAAGTGACTGCACAGCCAAGACACACATTTCTCAGTGATTGAGCACAGGAAACAGGTAGGAAGCAGGCAAACACAAACTTCTCATGTTTTTCTTCTTCTGCATCCCTCAGTGCTCAGAAAAATCCATCCAGCATTGCTTTCATCCAGAATTTAGCTGGGAGTATCATAAATGCTGCAGGTATTGCTGTGCTGTTTCCGGCACGGATCAGAAATGCACCAGATGCACAAAGGTTGTTAACCTGTGTGATCAGCACAGGTTGGACACTTTCCTCTAAGCCCCAAGGAAAGGATGCCATAAAACTGCAGTGAACATGACTCAGCCAGAGCTCCCTCTGGTCCAAAGCAGAACATGATTTTGCAAACAGCCTCTCACTTTGGCTCAGCTCTGCTGATCCACCCTTAAGGCAAAGCCAGGGCCTTTGCTCCCTTTGTACCTCACACCCTCAGGCACTGCACCCTCGCTGCTCTCCTCAAGCATAGGACAAAGTGACCAAGTCCCTGATTCCATGCTGGAAGGCAGGAAGGTCCCATCTTTGGAAACACCTCTGCAGGGCCCAGCAAACACATCTCCTACAAACAGGACATTTCCAGCTCCAGGTTTGCAAAGGGAAAGGAGAAAACCACGGAGCTGTTGGGAGAGGCCCAGAACAGAGGCTCAGCTCTCTTCTCTTTCCTTCAGCTCCATGGGCTTGGAGGCTGGCAGAAAGTGAGTCCCACTCACCAAGCGAGGGAAGCACCACAGCCATCCAGTCATCTCTCAGCTACTGGATGGTTTTGCTCCGAGCTCTGAACAAACCAACCATGTCCAGTTCCAGCAGAAAACTCATTCTCGTTCCCCTGGGAGCTCTGATTCCCACTGCAGAGAGCTCAGGGGCAACTCTGAAATACATCGTTTGCTTCAGCCACCATTTATCAGGGCCCACAGCGACGCACAGGCTGTTCCTGAAGCAATCCAGCTGGATTTCAGCTCAGCCAGCCTAGTCCTGTCACATGCCCTCCTGGGAACTCTGCTCTTGCACGTGTCTCTGGAAATGCAGCTTATCAAAACAGCTGTTCTTCTTGTGGATGAGAAAAAAGATGAGATGACCATGCTTGTTCTTCATTTCTTCATTCATGCTCTTCCCAATTTTTGTTCTTCAGGATCTCAAGATCCCMAAACATGATTTCAGAATCCTTTCACCTCGGTAACAGCTGCTTCGATTCTTCCTCCTATGACAGCCCTGCAACTAAAATATCTCCCATCTCTGGAAAGGCAGCTTCCCCTAATTACCTCRGCTGCACAGATTCCCAGGCTGCAGAGGATTAACTCCACATGTCCAAGGCTTTTTTTTTTACCCACAGGGCTTCTGAAGGCTCTGGTACCTCAGCTGTAATTTAAAGCCAGACCTGGCCCAAGTTTGTGATTTTTAGCAGTAACTGATGTGTCATCTCTCTAACCAGGAGGGTCTCAGGCACCACCTCTACTCCAGTCAGGTCCCGAAGGAGGCAACAGAAGAGAGGACTTCTGTCACTGAAGGACTGGCAGGACTCTGGGCCATTTCAGGCCAGGCACCACCACCACTCACCTATGACATGAAATCTGTCCTGCCCCCTGGGCAACTCCAGCTGTCAGCTGGCTAACACTGTCCTGCTTCCACCAGGGCCAAACCAARCAAGGGACAAAGCAACACCAGGTCCTCACGACACATCACATGAGTCTCCTCTTAGCCTTCCCAAAAACCTCCTTTCCAGCATCTTCACTTTCCTGCGGTGGGCTGGACATAGCCAACAGGACATCCATAATTTCTTGAGCCTTGACTCTCTCTGCTGCACTCCTGTTGCATTTCCAGCAGCTGCCCAAGGAGTTTCCTGCAGTAACCAGCAGATAAGATGAGCTCTGCTGAGCCAGAGGAGGGACCAGCCCCTCTTGGCCAGCCAGATTCACGTCCAGCAGCTGCTGCAGGGTGTGTTTGAGGAGAAGCACTCAGACTGCTGGACTGCTCAGCCACTGCCCTGCAGGGCCTCTGAGACACAGCAGACAGGATCAATGTAATCTGTGCTTCCTACTGCCCAGGAGCCCTTCAATCCAAGGGAACTGGGAGCAAGAGCTGGGAAGTGCTCCTAAAAGCTTATGGTAAACACATAACCAGGCAGGCAGTGATCCAGCCCTTGCCCTGACAAGTGACCAATGCCTCCATTTCCAACAGCCAGGCTGCTCCCCAGATTCATGCAAGGGCTATCCAGAAGCCACAAGGCATGAGCTGTGCCGGGCACTGAATTACAGTGGGTGACACCAGCCCAGCAATCCAGCTGCACTGGGAATGTGTGAGAGCTGACTCCCAGGCCTCAAATACCACAGGGCTTCTTTCAAGAAAGCAATGCAGAGACACATCAGTGACATGGCCCTCCTGGGAGAGGCCCACCCCATGCCCATGGTCTCAGCTCCCCAGGTGTTGCCTGGATTGCACTGATCCTTCAGAATTCAGTAACCAGGGCTTCTCCCAGAGCTCACAGATAGTCAGTCACCCAGTGTAACTCAGAGGAGCTGCAATGGCACTTCACTTCCTTCGTGAACCCCCTTCCTCACAGCCAGCCCCTGTGCTTTCAGGTAAGGTCAGCAGATGCTGCAGAAGACCAGGACAAAGCTTTGGCACCATTGCAGTCCATCACAGGCAGTTCATGCGCCAACCTTTGCCATGACAAACAGAACAAGGGCACGGGGAGAGAGCGGGGTCAGAACAGGGACAGCTGGCAAGAGAGTTGTAAAGCAGCTCATCACATACAGCTACATCCTAGAGACTGGCTGGGCTTTCCTTGCACCACTAGGACTTGTTTAACAGAGCAAATGCCAGGATTCTGGGAGAATTCTTTTGCAATGAATTTGTAGGTAGTGCTGCTTGTTTCTACCTGGACTGCTGCCTTGAAAGCTGGCCTTGGAGAAGCCATTCACCTCTGGCCTCCCTCCCTGGGGGAGGGAATTCCAGTAAGTTTGTGTGCTGAGTACAAACTAAAAAATGCCCAATAATCATATGATTCAAAGCAGGGGACCCTGCAGAGCATGGTGGGTTTAGAGGCAGCTCAGACAGCATAGCTCCACTGCCAGCACACATCTGTCTTCTCTTTCTTAAGCTCAGAGAAGTCCCATATGTTTGGGATGCTCTGCCAGTGAGATACTGGTTCTCCAATTTTTGATTACAGGGAGGAGATTTGCTGGTCTGCACTCGGACACTGCACAGCTGATCCCCACCCTGAGGCACTGAGTGCCACCTACAGCACTCCAGCTCCAACAGATGGGAACTGAAAAGCCTTTTCTCAATCCTGATCTTTCTGGAGCTATGCTCTATCTTCTGATGGCTAAGGAAAAAGGCAAGGAAAAACCTCCACCTTCTCCATGTTGTACTGCTCTAAACTACTCTCTGAACAACTCCTTCATTCCCACTCAGTCTGCATCCTGGGAACCCAAATGTGTGGTCCAAAGGCACAGCAGTCACTTTCAATGCTGCATGCTGCCAGCAGATGCCATGGTTTCAAAGCAGTGAGCAGAATTCAACCCAAAGCACAAACTGTGCATCCCAGACCTGCAGGACCTGTTAAACAAGGCACAAATCACCAATTCACTGGGAAAAGAGAGAGGAGCTGGGAGAGGGAACCTAAAAGGTACTGATACCTTATGGTAAAATCAAAATGAAAGCTCTTTTTCCTTTTCAGCAAGCAACCAAAGAAAAAGATAAATGTGTTATTATACTTACAACAAAGCAATACATTTGTTTAGATAGTRCTAATGGAGATACAATTTCTGTGTTGTTCTTAACAATACCCTTCCTAAGTTGCTGCCAGTGACAGAGACCCCCCCATTCCTAAAGGAAGGCACACAGGAGACAACTGCCCATGCTCCACTGAGAGCCTCTGACTCACTCTCCTTTGCTCACGGGGCACTGACCTGAAAGCAGAAGTTATTTTAAGGCAGACACACAGAAATACTGAGAGATTGCAGGTTATGCCAGAGTCTGACTGTGAGTTTCAGCAATCTCTCTTCCCAATAACCTCCTAAATGAAAACTATGAACAGCTTCAGGCGTGGCACCAGAGTCCAAAGGGTGTCAAACCCAAATGGATCAGACCAGCCTGGTAAAGCAGTCCTGCACACTGCTGGGGGGGATAAGGGCAGGGCTTGCTCAAATACATTTCAGCTGTTTTCCAACAAAGTGCTGAATTGACCTTCTGGACACATTAGAAACTCAAAACCTTTAAATGTGTTTTAATGACACAAATGAAGCTGTAACAGGATGGAGGGGGCAGTGGAAAGCAGTGCAGAACCCAGCACCTGAAGGGTGCAGAGGAAGAACCAGGCAGCCTCAGAAGGGATTCCCACTGCACTGGGGTGTCTGAGCTCCCTGCTGGTAACCAAGGTAAGCCTTCACTCCACAAACTAAATGCAAAACTGAAGGCAAGAGCTTCAAGTGCTCTGTAGCTCCTTAAATTTCATCCTTATTATCATGTTAACAGAAGTCCACAAATACATGAAGAGACTAGACTAGTGTCTTATACTTGACTAGTCAGTCTGGAAATACAGGAAAAACAGGTAGAATGGGAGAAATTTCACTGAATCATTTCTGCACAGTAATGTGAGAGCAGACAGGAATGCCATAGGAAAGCAAAAGCAATATACTATGAGAATTTCCAAAAAGAAGGGGAAAAAGTGATGCTACCCACACTTTCAATTTCTCCCAATTCTTAGGCAAAGGAGACACTAATAAGGGATGTTAATGGACCAAAAATGAAAAATCAAATAGAAGTAATTAAAAATTAACAACATCCATGTCTCATAGGGAGTTGCTAGTCCCTAACTGGAAACTCACATCAGCTGAGTTCAAATCTATCATTCTCTTCTGTCCCTTGATAACAGTGCTTCTCTACCCTTCAGTGACAGTTACTCTTCCTCCTGGACCATAGCCACAGGAGGCCCTACCTACTCCTGAGTCTTGTTTTCAGGCATCAATCCTCTCTCCTACAGCCTGCTTATCCCTTAAGAAAAGCTGAAATGAAATCTGGTGAATGTCAGCCCTCCCCAGTAGGAGTCCTGGTAGCTTGCAACTGCCAATCAACAAGGATTTTGTCTCTCCTGCAAGAAGCTCTGCTATTTACACTCCAAAAAGAAAGGGGCTTAGTTCCCTAAATGCCAATGTAAAAAAGGTCAGGAATCACAGAAGATACTTTGTGGGAGAATGCCAAGGTCCAGTCTGACCCACCTAAGRTCGCTGTGGTGAGAGATCTCTGGAACCTAAGCACATAAAACCTGTCCATCCCCATCCTGCTTAGCCTGCACTTCCCCAAACCTCTTATATCTTCAAAAAACAGAATCTCTGCACTTAAAGTAACCCTGCTGCTGTAGATTCCCTGAGTGGGACACACTGCTGGGTGCAGGCTCCCAAGGCCTTTGCTGTTTGGTTTTCAGACTGCTGGCACAACATGAGAAGAGCACTTTGCTCTCAAGCAGCAGCTCGTGCTGGGAGCCAGCAGGACGAGGGGGCCATACCTCTTCTGTTTGTAGGTCAGCATGGCTTCAGCAATGGGCAGCTGGTGAGCACAGTTTGCCCCTGCTATGTACTGAGTTATCCGGGACACGACGTCGGGCGCATCCGAAACTGCAGAGAACACAGGGAAAAGCATTCAATGACTGCTCAGACCATGTCCTCCCTCAGAGCACTGCCAGCCCTGGCCTCCCTCAGAGCACTGCCAGCCCTGGCCTCCACCTGCTGGTGCTGCCCAGCCAGCTCTGCACCTTGCACAAGAAGCTCTGCCTATCCCAGAGCACAGTAAAGCTGAATCTGTACTCAGCATTTCTGACCGAATCTGGAGTCTTTTAGATTTGTTAAAAGCTTTTCTTTGCCCCTGCCCAGAGTCATCTTTAGACATTTCATGCCTTGGCTGCAGGTGTCTGCTGAAGAAAGTGCCTGGCCATGTCTCCCAGGAGAGCAGCTCTTACACCAGCACTGAGTTACCTGAGTTTCTAATGAACTCATGGCCCTGCTCAGTTGGCCAAAAAGGCTGAGGGGCACACAAGGRTAGGAAGAGGACAAAGATTCTGTGATCTTGTGAGACTGTGGCTCATTCAAGTTGACATAAAGACATTTCCTAAATGCCTTACATACTTCTTTGGTTTCAAGCAAAGAGCCTCAACTGTGAGATCCCAGGAACACAAGTGACCTTCAACAGGCACTTCCATACTTTAAAATGGGTATTTTAACCCAGATTCTTTGTATTTGAACAGTGAACTGGTAAGACTTATGGTTCTCTGCCAAATCTTCTTGTGCCATTACGAAGTTCCTGTGCAGCTACCACCACGCAGACAAAAATCAAGAATGTACAAAGTCTGCACTATACAAAAATGAACTGGACTTTTCCTTATAGCATGCAATCAACTAAGGAACAGATATGGCTCTTTCTGGGTTTCTACGGGTAATGAAGTATTCCTAATTCAGACACAAAAACCAAGTCTGTACTGACATTTTTCTGCATTTTTAAGTGCACCAAGTAATTAAAGGAAACCAGTTCCATACACCAGTTCTTCCCTGAATTCAGGATTAAGGGAAAGTGTAGCTTGGATAGCACACTAGGAGATTTCTAATCCAGCCTCCTGCTCCAAACAGGGCTGACTTCACCTTCAGAACAGGCTGACCCAGGCCTTGTCCAGCCATGTCCCCATCAGCTGGAAACAGCTCTGAACGATTAGGCCTGAAGAGGTCTCTCTCCTCCTCTCATGGCTAGAGGACTTCCAGGAGCATCCTGGGAGTCTCAGGAACTCTTGCAATTCCAACAGGGAGAACCACATTGCAACACTCKTGGTGCTACACAAACTTCAAAGCTTTTTCCTTCTAATGAAATTTCTGTGTGGGCAATGCTGCCCACAACAGCATCAAATCTCAAGCCTTCACATAGCCCTGAATGTGGCAAATCCTCCTTTCTCCTGTTCCTTTCCATTCTTGAAGAAAAGGAGGAAGAAACTGTAAGCATTCATATTTTAAACAAATTAGTACTTTAACTGAAGTAAGGCTTTGATCTGGCCTAGAACAAACTCAGATCAGGAACTTGTTGGTCTGACCTAGGGCAGCTCCCACTTGTTACCACACTGGTGAAGAACAAAATTCTTCTTTAATGAGAATGTTTTCAAGTCTGCTGGCAGGATCTTTCTCACACACAACTAACAGAAGTTAATCTTCCCAGAGCTTCCAGTTTTCCAAACGTTTTAGGCTGCACAGTTCCTGAAGGAAAGCAATGTACCGAACTTAGGAGCAAGACCTCCACATCAAAGAACAAAGCTGAGAGCTAGGTAAGAACATTGTGACTCACAGGCAGCCAGTTAATGCCTCTGAGAGCCAATAAGTGATTGCAAACCACCATGGGCAAGACTTAGAAAGGTCAGCATCTGAAATGGGAATGTGGTGGAGTGAGGAGAAAAGAGGAACAAAACCACTTGTCTGCTTCCTCTTGTATTTACTTGACCTCTGCTAAAATTACTCACTCAAGCTTTTCATCCCACACAGGCCAGACAGACAAAGTCTTACCAGTGGTCTGTGCTTCAAGTTTGTTGAACAGATCTCTCCAGGCTAGATCTTGGAAGAAGTTGTTGTATCTATAATCTACAGACCCCAGATACTTGGCCACTGGATGAGAGCCTAAGAAAGAAAGGAAAACATCACAGCTGTGCTCGCCAGCACTGAACACAAGCGTGGGTTTGATCTGTAAGGAATTAAACCCCAAAATCAAAACCACACTAGACACCTCARAAATAAACTTCTTCAATTATAACCAAGTCATTTAGTCCAGCTTATCTCTACAACAGCATGCAAATAGACTTTCCAGTGCAGACTGCTTCAACACACTGCTATCTTTCACTTGAACCTTCCCCCTCACAAATTAAATTTTAAAAGGCCAAAGGAAACARGACTAGAAAACTGCTGAGGAAATAAATTATTTGGAAGGCACAAAGACTCTACAGCTCTCCACGTCTCTCAGTTTTGCAAGCAGCTCTCCCAAACAGCCCTTCCTGCCCACAGGCTGCACCACAGCCAGGCCACCTCTGCCAGGAGGGGCCAGACCCCTTCCTCCAAGCACCATTTGTACCCCACAGCTGTTCTGCAACACTGAGAAGAGACAATTGCCCCCAGGCAGGAAGAACAACCCAGGGAGCCTTGTTTAATCTGTGGAGAAGGGCTATAAGCTCAATATAGGCTTCAATTTGAGGCAGAAAGCAGAGCCCCAGGATTACAGGACCCAGTGAACACTGGCACATGCAGCAGGTCCCTGCTTACTCTGGCTGAGCCTCGTGGCCCAGCTCCTCCATGAGCATGGAAAGATCTCCTGCAGAAGCTTTGTGTGTCCAGCCTCCAGCCCTACATGGAGATCTGACTGCATACTTACACTGAGCAGGACAGGGAGGGTGTTCAAGTGACAAACTCTGCCCTGGGAGGGTCCATTATTTTAGGCCACCTTCCTTTTAGGCCATCTGTGTCCCCAAAACAGACAACACCCCCTAGCACCTACCTCTACAGTCTCTGAACACGGGAGAAAAGGTGTGCCAGGATCACCCTGCCCAGCTACAGCTTGGCAGTCAGGCTCAGCACCAGCCCTACACATTTACACTCAGCCATGAAGCAGCCTCAGAACTCCTCTTAATCACATTATTTTCATCCTTCCTGCACACCAAATTTGCCCATCAAGCCACATTTCCAGACAGCTGAGTCACCAGCTGCTAACTGGAAACCTGACAAATCCCTTCAAACGACCCCAGTTGCTTAACTGCCCTCACCATGGTCCAGGAAAGCTCTGGTGGAAAACCACCCCAAACAATAAACCCACTGCCTCAGTGCTCCAACCCTCCAAGCTGACTTCCAGCCTTCAAGGACCCCACATTTCCCCTGCAGGGGAGTTTTGAGCAGGGGGCAGAGCAGAGCTCTGCACCCTGTGCTGAAGAAGCTTTCCCATACACTGCACATGGGGACAAGCAATCATAGCAAGGCTCCCAAGAAGTCCTACCCCTGGGAGCTATATAAAATGTTAAAATACCCCAAACAGCCAAAATAACCCCTCAACATTGTATTTTCCCCTTTTTAGCTATGATACAGCGTTTCAGACAGCAGAGGAGTCTGACAGCCATGGAATCAGGGGCGTGGAGCAGGACTGAATCTCCTAGTTGATATATTTACAGACACTGAGCATTTCTGATTGCTAATAAAKCACTCTTCTGTCATTGGAGTGTGTAGCTGTGGACTCAGAAGGTAAAACCATCCATGTAAAACCCTAGTTCACCACCAACCCCATTTCAAAGGCATTGCAAGGAGCAGAGAGGCTTTTCCTTTAAGACATTTATGGCATGGTCACCATTCTGTCTTTGGTGCTTTTTCAATTGTCAGAAATGAGAGGTGGCTCCTCAATCACTTTAATGAACTGCCAGAGAGCTGGCCAGAAATAAGCACTTGATCCAATCAGGAAATACTGCAGACCTCTGTGGAAAAGATCCTGTTASAGAAGTTCTATATTTAAAGTAGAATCTAAAAAGAATTCACAGTTCTAAAGCATTTCATTATCAAAGTGCCTGGTTCATTTTCTTCTTTTTTGATTACAAAACAAAGTTTTAAGATTAAAAAACCAACCTAAACCCAAACACTAGCTAAATCTTGTGTTTCACTTTCAAAGAGAGAGTATTTTCAGATCATTAAAAACTGCAGGACAGAAGACTCTTCTTCTGAGGCCAGGAGACAGCCAGAAAGTGAGCAGCAAAGTCTCAGACACAGATTCTCATGCAAAGCACATTTAACCTTGCAGAAATTAATTTTTTTTTTTTGTTTTACTCCCTAAAGGGCTCTCTCTTCTCTTCCTGCCAACCACTTTGGAAACTAAATGCCTTTTTYTGCAGAAGGATCCAATTCTTTTCCTCTGCCTTTTTTATTTAACTTTTGCAAATGCCACTAATGAATGGACAGCCTAACTCCAGTGTTCATGGTGCTGGGCAGCAGATTCTGATTCCTACAGGAACTTCCATCAGCTGCCCCCAAACCCAGAAAACTGAAAAACACTGGCAAAAGGTGCTTTTCAAGTGTTCTGTGGCTTGCATCTCTTAAATGCTCTGTCCACACAAGTCAAGGCCTGGACCCCACCAGCAGTGCCCAGATGTCCCTGCCCACAGCACCAGTGACTCCCCTGCTTCCCAGGGGAAGCCACCACCACACTCCTGATGGTTCTGACTACACCAGGACCCTGGTGCTSCTATCAGTGCACTCTACCTGCCTCACCACAAGCAATCCAAGCTGGGGAATGTTCCAGCCAGGCAGGCTTGCTGAGCTGCTGAAAGGGCAGAGATAAAGTGAGGGAAAAACCTGAGCAGACCAGCATGAAAAGTAAAGGTCAAGAGATGCATGTAATTTGAATAATTCAAATTCTCAGCAGTTTCAGAGCCTTTTAAAAATTTTCAACCCCTCCTCTTAACATTTTCTGAATCAAGCCTAGGRAGGCCAGAACAGTTATTGCTTTGGGAAACGTGGTGCCCACTGAATTCAACATTTTAGCCAGGGAAAAGGGTTTGCAGAACAATTCTGTGCATAAGAGTCTCCCTGTATGGGGAGGAAGTACTTAATCCCTTGCTTCAAACAAAAGGCTTACAAGCAGACTTTGGATCAGGAACTTAGGGATGGAATTGGAATTCACTCCCACAAGAGCAGCAACATCAGCACTGCACAGTCATGTAACAATTTGCCTCATTTAACCTATAGCCAAAGCTCCAGAAAGGCTTCTCCTGAGGGAACACAGCAGATTTCACCCATTCCCCTCCCTGTGAAGAAACACCATTCCTTATTTACCTAGAGGGATGATCAGAAATTTCATGTAGCCGAGCCAGTCAGGGGTTTTGTGAGACAGCTGCTCTACAAAGAGTCTCAACACAGCACTGAGGTAATTCTGGGCTCCTGCCACTGCAATCTTAATTGGGTTTGGAGGCTGTGAATTGCAGTTACAGCTAGACAGAAAAAGAGGAAACATATTTGTAATTGTGCCTTCAACCACGTATTTCAGAACAAGCARAAAAAAACCTCAAAACTGGTTAATAACGATTATAGCAGAAGAGAGTTTGTTCAATACACAAGGCAATATTGCAACGATTCTCAGCAGCTTAAAACATTATTAATAAAATACAACATTCTTCAGTAATTCCTTAATTGGTCTCCCTGCTCCTTCTTTTGCACATTTTGATATTCTAGAAGGCTGGGCTCAACTATCTAGGTTAGGATGTACCTACTAACTGCTGGGTCAGAGAACACACTCTGGTACCCACAGCCCCCAGCAGGTAAGSAGGGAGTGCCTTCAGGAACTGAGGAATTATTCTGGGAATTGCTTAGAAGGGAGACCAAGAACTATTTAAAACCCYTTTATTTGTTTTGCATGCACTACACCCCCAAGGCAGGCTCCAAGGCACAGTCTCTGATAATCACTGCTGCTGGTGACTTGCATGCCCCACACGAGGCAGAACAGCAGAGGTGGTGAGTGCTGAAGAGCCACACAATTCAATTCTGACTTCAGGAGAGCAGACTGGAAAGGTTTCATGCAGCAGTTGAGAAATGAACTTGCTGAGTCCTGGGGCACAGGAGCTGAGAGGTTTTTAGGTGAGAACTTACTATCTCTGTATCCTGGAGACAATTGTGCTGAAAGCTGCCTGAATATCAGCAGAGGAACATGTGCAGACCACTGGCAAGGTGTGCTTTTGCAAGACATCTGAAAGGTACTGAGGAGAGAACAGAACATTTTTTAGTCGTTTTTTTCAGTAGAGTTTGTYACAAGAAGAAAATGTGCCTTCCCCAACCTCCTGGGTATTCTCACAGCCACTCCTGGGCACTTTCCCTGTGTCTGAAGGTGATGTGGCTATTTCAGAAATGCCTCCTCCCTGCACAGCAGCCAAAGGAAAGTTCTCCTTCTAGAAAAATGGAAGCATCTTCTTGACAGACACAACACCATGTCCCAGAGATGCAGCACAGTTTTTACAGCCACAGAGGGCAGGGCCAGCAGAGCATTCACTGAGCAGACAGCCCTGGGAAAGAGCAGACACTGTTTACCTGCCTGCTTCTGGCAGTGCAGCTGCAGCTCTCTGATTTCCATTTTAAAGAAATGCAGTGCTCTGCCCACCCTTAAACACTGAAGAAAGGGAAGGGTGCTCCCACACCCATGCTCCAAGTGAGGGACTGTTTCCCCTCCATGCAGCTGATGGGGGACACCACACACCTCAGGTACACATGGACATAATCATGGCACTCAGTAATTATCTCACCCTTCAATTTCTGCATAACTAATCTACACACCCCAGTCCATATCCTTCATGCCCTCTGATACTGTAGGCACAAGCTGCCAGAACCCCTGGAAGGTGATCTACAACATCTTCTGTCCATTTCTAGAAGGCATTTCTGTGTCTTCCAAGAATAGAGAAAGTGGAACCAGTAGCTCAGATGGTATTTTTGCTCTCTCACACATTGAGACCCTAGTTCTTCCAGAAACAGAAAGCCAAAGCAGACAATGTAACTCCACAAGCCTGGCACAAGTTCCCCAGGCAAGGGCCACCCAGCACATGTTCATTGGTCCTCTTCTATACACATTTCATAGCTTTCTCAGAATAAGGKTCCAAAAGGAGCAAAATTTGCTCCAAATTGGTAAAAATTTCCATATTTGTGGTCAGCAAAAGGAAGTACTGGTCAGAGTTCTMCTTAAAACAACCATCACTCAGCAAGGATGGATTGATTCCTGCAGTCAGCAGTCACAGGCACATGTACATGGCTACAGAGCTGATCCAAAATATTTTCTCCTGTTCACCACCTGTGCTCAGAAATCTCAGCCTAAACCATCACGAGGTCAGACCTTCCTTTGTCCCAGCCTACCACAGTTTAGGGGGCTTTTGASTGCAAGGGTTTGGCCACACTCCCAGTGTGCTGCTAACCAGAAGGAATGGCACTGCTTGGGGGAGAAAACACCTCTGTGGAAAGGCTCAGGTGGCAAAGCTTTATAAGATTCCAGCATCTCCTGGCCAGATGAAATCCAGCCTGTGGGCACTGAGCACTCTGCAGGCAGCAGACCCTGCTTGGTTAGTGCAGAGCTCAARGCCTGTCCATTCCTGAGGAAGAACAGTGCAGGAGAACTGTGCTCCAGGTAATGCCTCCTGCCCTTACCTGGCCTTGCCAGTCAGATGTATTGACAAGGATAATGTTTTCTGGCAGCTGGTCATCAGAAACCAGGATGTGATTCAGCTGATCATACACTGTTTTCCTGGGGATCTGGAAATAAAGACACAGAGAAGGAACAGTAAGTGGTGTCAGCTTTAGCCATCAAGCCTCCAGCTCCAGTGTTTGCAACTGATGTGCATGCTGGCCAGTCACCCCATCAGCAGAGGCACACTGGACACTCTGCAGCTTCTTCAGTGTTAGCCACCATGGATTTGTTGGCCACTACTCTTTCTGCCATGCACTTTTATTTACATCACTTTATACCAACCAACAGCAGCCCAGGAACTTAAGATTCATAAAAGTCAGGAACAACCTCCTTCAAGGAGGGAAATAAATGAGTCCCACAGCTAACAAAAGCACAGCACATAAGCTGTGCACAAGACAGTCCCTAGCAATCTGCCTTATTTCAAAAGAGTAATTCCTCAACACACCCCTATTCATTTCTCATTCTAACAATCTGTTCCAGTGTTTTGAGTTTATGGCTGGCTGACAAAGCTACAAGCTGGCAAACCCCAGCAGACTGGATGGAAGATAAAATTTTAGCCAAGACAAATTCCCTCCTTCCTGAAGCTGCAGGGCCCAGTTCCTTCCCAGCAGGGACAGAGCTCGAAGCAGAAGGCCAAGGAGAGAGGGGAGAAGAGGAGCACTGAGCGGCTGGAGGGCAGCAGTGCCAGCTCACCTGTAGGTGGTGCCGCGTGTCCGGGGAGCGCTCGTTGTCCAGGCTGTTGGCTCTCTCGTTCTGCGGCCGCACCGGCTGCCTCTCCTTCAGGGACGTGCTCCTGCCCCGGCGCCCCGTCTGCTTCCCTTCAGACCTGCGGGGAGACTCACACTGCCAGGGCAGGCACACTTCTGAGTGAGACACGGCCCCCAGAGCCCCACCACCCGTCTGGCAGCCTCAGTGATGCCAGCACTGGGGAATTCTGCACGGAGATCTGAGCTAGCTTGAGCCCGGCTGATTCTGCTTCTGACAGCACAGCTCAGAGCTCAGCACATTCCCAGGAGTCCCAGGATGACTTCCACAGCCCGTGCTCACACCCACACCCCCTCTCTGCTATTGCTACACCAGCATCATAAGATCCAGCCAGGCAAAGTGCAGTCACACACCCAAAGCAGCAGAGAATACCTCTGGGYGGTCATTTACCACCGCTCCAGACCSATCACCCAAGTGCCCAAACACAGGGAGGGTGTCCTTGCAGTTTAGTGCCTTAAGGCCACCCTGACCAAGCCCTAGCACGCTGTCCATGGCTCCCTGAGCAGCCTGCAGCAGGCACAGCCCTGTCCCTGTACCTGGTGGATGGGATGATGAGGGACTCTGTCTTTGTGATCTTCCCGCTGGGTGGGAGCTTCTCCACAAACACATCTGGAGTGGGGAGCTCAGCCTCCTGGACCTCAGCTTGCTGGTTGGACTCCTGCAAAAACACAGGGAACAGAGTTAGCAGGAACAAACCCTCCCCTCTGTCTCACCTTTGGAGCTTAGCTCTGGCTGGGGCACATTGAGCCTGCCTCTTCCAGGCATCCTGCTCACTGCCAAAAGGGGGGAACCAGTAGTGGCTGTCTGGGGCTACCTGTTCCCAGCTCTGCCTCACAAGGGAGCTGGAGGTAGGAAAGGTGTTCTGATATGCTGGAACAGGCACTCTCACAGCTCAAAGCCATGGACATGCCTCCTCATGCAATGCAGATGAATTCATCTTACCCAAATGAACTAGCTAAGAGAGAAAGACATGAGAGAAATGTTACACACCCCACATTCCCAGCAGAGCAACTCAAGCTTTGGGCTTTCTACCCCAGGACCAGCTTGATTTCTGCCAACTCAGCTTATAGTAATACTTCTGTCTGATCAAATGGAACAGCCTTGAGCATCTTTTACATGCTCAGTAGCAAACTTTGGGCCAGCCTTCCTCAGGCTGTTTGATCAAAAGGTCAAATAGAGCATTTCACCTGCAAAAGACTGAAAGACAAGAAGCTCCAAACTAAGGCCAGGAGGAGAACTCAGTGCTATCTTCACTGCAGCTGATTTTACTCTGGAAGTTGTGTTGCACGTGCAGCTATACAGACAGACAAATGCACCCCACAGAATGCAGCCCACAGCTGACACCAAACTGACAGGAGGAAGGTCAACAAGTGCATTTTCAACTTACATAAGGGACAGTGTCAGAAACACTGTCGCCTGCATGTTTGGTTCCAAGACTCTTTGTCTTTTCAGGCACTTCTACCTGCTTGAGAGAAGAAAAATCCTGAGGAGGTTTAGCACCAGCACAGTTTCCAGCCACGCACTCTGGGTCAGGCTCTTCAGAAGAGAGGCTTCTCCATTTAAACATCACACAGCTCTGCAGCATGGCCAGCAGTGCTCCCTGCTCACACCAGGACTGCACACACCACTGTGGGATGTGGCAAAGCTGATGCACAACACACAGGAGAGGCAATGAAATGCTCTGGGATGGGACTGACACTTTATGCCCATTCAGGAGGGAATGGAAAAGCAGCTGAGCTGCCCCTGACCATTCACTGTCAGCCACCAGGAAAAATACCAACAGCAAAGAAAAGCTTCCTCCACAGAGCGCTAGGAAGTTCCTAAAACTCCCAGGCAACATCTCCCATCCTGGTAGTCATTTCAGGCACATGGGAATCTGAAGCTATTTACACCATCAGCAAGTACTCAATGCATAACCTGAAGATGCACCCTCAAGTTAATACCATATTTGCATTAAAACAAAACAAAACAAAACCAACAACAACAACAAACCCAAAAAACAAACAAACAAACAACAAAAAAAAAAACCCAAACAAAAAAAGTCCCAAACTGGCCAAAAAAATCTCCAGTCCCCAAAAAAGTCCAAACAGGTTTTCTTAGCAGAAAATTTGTATCTCTGCATGCAAATCGTTGGGATGTTGGAGGTGTTAGAGAGGGTGTTTCAATTTACACAGGCAATTAGAGAGAGTGCACAGAGATAACACTTGAAATGTGACTTACAGGACTTGGTGGCTCTCTCTGGCTCCTGACGCTGTGGATGCTACCAATTTCTGTCTGAGAGCTGGAGTGTGACAGTCCTTCAAAGTAAGGTCTGAATAAGAAAAGTAAAAGCCATTTCTTATTACCAAAAACACTGACAGGGCAAGTCCACCACACTCACAGCAAAGCAGCACAACAGTTCCCAGAAGATCTTACTGCTCCCCAATGGTTCCAGTAAAACAGGCTACTTTTGAAGGTCAGGAGGGTGTCCAGGACAGTCAGAAAAGCCAGAAAGTCCAGGCATTCCTGAATTTAGCTTCTGACTGACATAYAGCAAGCAGAATTACTGCTTCCCCCACACCCCAACACTCCTAGGTAAGTGATTCTTGGGCTAATATACATTTTGTTTCCAGCTTGCATCTGGATTTGGCTGCCAGCCCTAGGCTCCAATTACACATTTGCTCAGTAAGATAAGGTACCACACACAATCAGATTGTGCTTCCACTCAAAAAGCAGCTCATCACATCAGGCTACAAGACTCAATTACGACGTAAGGAACTGATTTTTTGTTGTTGTGGGGAAAACCTGCCTCAAAGGCATCAACATTTATCACATCCTCTTCAAGATATGAACACCAGAACTGGACCTAGGAAACTACAGAGTGTCTCCCCAGGACCACACACAGTAAGTCCTTATTCCAGCAATCACATAGCCCAGCACAGTTTGCTCCTCAGCTCCAGAGAAAGGATATGAACTCTCAGTGTGCAGAGTGGAACATTTTGGCTTGTTTCAAAGCAGCTGCTTACCACAACACATCTATTTTCAAATCCCTTCATGGTAGGGCCAACCAGCTGGCTGGAATCTYGGGTAAAGCACCAAGCACCTTCACATGCCAGCAGCCCCACCACTTCCACTGATGCCCCAGTCTATCCTTGGCATCTCCTGGCTCACTGACAGGGAACAGCTCTCTCCAGACCCAGAATCTGTTCTCAGCCCAACGAGGTTATTCAGCATTAATGAGGCCATAATGACACCTGGTAATTAGCAGATTTAGCAGCTGCTGTACTGACCAGCTGCAGTGGTCAGTGCCATAAGTCTCTGTTTCAGAGCCATCACACAYTGAGGGCCTGAGCATGCAACCACACCCCAGCCAGAAGCAGGAGTCAGCTCAGTCTCACGTTTTCAGCCTTCATTGAGCAGAGTGTGACACAGCTGTGTTAGCTCAGGGCTCTGCATCTGCTTGAGACCCTGAGCCAGCAACCCCCAGCTCAGCCCCACAGTGCTGGGACTGACCCACAGGGGCTCTTTAAGAGCAGGCTGGAGCACATCCACGTGTGCTGCAGTCAATGCCTTTGGGCCCTGAGGAATCCACTTGTTTCCTGCAGCTCTGCTTCCTTAATCCCTGCAAAGACTCTCTTTCCACACAGGGTGTTATTACAGGAAAGGTCTTTCCAGAAAGACAGTGTGCCTTGTTCATCCCTGCCTCTACTCCTGCTTTAGCACACATTTCCTTTCTGGTTGTACTACCTTCCCTGTGCTGAGGTGGCAGGGCAGCAGAACATCTGCAAAGGGAACAAGGAAGAGCTGGGACTGAAGGGAAGTCAGACCCCCCACACCTCTAGATCACAAGCTGTCACTCCCATTCTAACACCATCATGTCAAGAGGGGGGAAAAACCACAGAGGAGTGGGAATAAAACCAACATCTGACAGTGTACATGGCTGACAAAGCTGCAAACCCCAGCAGACTGGATGGGGTTTGCCAGCCATCTCTCTGGCCCAGCAGAGGCTGCCTCACACTTACTTTAACTTTGGCTTTGGAGTGCTCAGGACACTGTCATCATCCTCCATTTCTGGCCCGCTGTCACTGGGGTTCTCTATATCCAGCGTGTCATACAGAAGGTCCAAATCCTCCTCCACCTCTGGAACGTGCTCTGCTGGGTCCTGCTCTGAATCCAGAACCTACACAGGACAAAAACAGGCATCACCAGCTCTGCTAGGAGCCAGACTGATCCCACACCACCCCTGCTCCCCCCAGGACTGCAGAACACCAGTCCTGGCAGTAAGATTCTATTCCTGGTGCTAGGATAATATATCCAAGGAACATTAAGTACATGAGAAATGCTTGTCTTGGATCAAGCTTGTCAATGCCTGGTTAAGCAGGAGTTACATGTTGGACCAGGCAACCATGAACGTGCCATTGGTTATGTCCACTATTSAATCCCATTCTACAAACAAAGCTTTAAAGCTCCAAAGGAATCTCAGTCTTCCTAGAACCAGCACAAAACTCCAATATTCCCATAGCAGGTAGCATGTATTGTTTTTTACTGAAAAAGCTGCCCTGACACCTCCTGATTTGATACCCAAAAATGTCCACAGGAGGCGCCTGAAACCTGGAGGAGGATCCGCTGCCCCGGCCGAGGCAGGGAGAACCAACACCTCCCGCTGAACTCGCTTTACACACACCCCGGAGCAAGCAGGGGCTGTGCCCTGTCCAGAGCTTGCTTTTGRGGCGGCAGCTCCAGAAAACAGCAGCAGCAGCTCGGCTGCCTGAGCTCCCAGCTGTGGGTGCTGACTCAGCCGAGCYGATTTGGGAATAGCAGCAAAGCTAACAGGACTGCTTGGAAGAGGAAGGCAGCACCAGGAGTTGCTCACTCTTTCCCACAAGCCACAGAATCGGCACACAGCCCCACAGCCAAAGGAGATGTTAACTGGTTTTGTATTGGATTCTTATTGTTACCCAGGTTTCTGGGGGTTTGGACCTGTTTCATCCTTTCCTGCTCGGACCAAGCAGCTGACTCTCATGGATTGAGCCCCCCATCCAAGTTTTTCATGTCTTGCCTGGCTGTTCTAGTGAGATGATCAAACAGGCTGGGCTTTAACCTCACAAGCAATACACACCATTTGGACTGCTTGCCTTTGAACGGTCAAAGATAATTTCAAAGCAATCTGCAAAATTAATGGGTACGTACACAGCTGCCAAAATCTGCTTTTGATAAAACTGCATCTACAAAATGCTTGTTGGCATTTAGAAGTTGGCCCTCGAGCCTCCCTGCAAGGCCAGGGTGTAAGGAAAGGTCACATCCACTGTGGACTTGAAAACAAAATGAAGGGAACAGAAGGAAACGGGAGTGTTCCTCAAGACTAAGGCAAGATGCGCCAAGCTGAGGGCAGCACACAAGGCAGGGAGGTTTACAGAAGGAATTACTCACCTCATCAGACACTTTAAACCTCTTCAGCAATGCCACAACCTTCTGTTTGAAGTTTTGTTGCTGCAAGTTAAAGACACTTTTACATAAGTAAAGCATTAAGTCAGCTGTTTTCTCCCAGCCTGCAAGAAGCCAGACACATCTGACACTGGTGCTACCCTGCTGTTTAAAATCAAACAACACCTGGCACCACAGACCACCTCCCTGCTGTCCTTACACCGAAATCAGCTTTTCCACACCTGTGATAACTTCATTACCACCAATGGTAGGTCCCACTCCAACAAGCACTGTCAATCTGAAAGATGGCACTCCACTTTTGGCTGGACACACAATGGATAACAACTTTTATCTGCCAGATCACCTCCCTGTGCCTTTTTGATATATTCCTGGAAAACACCTGAAAGTCAACTCCTCTGATTCTTAGCAAGAGTGAGCCAACATAGACAACTACCCACTGACCCCAAGAACAAATGTGATTTTTACCACTATGAGGGTTTTTTGCAGGAGTTTGCATGCCAGGTTCATTTATTTCACTAGCAGCACTGGTGAAAAGCTGTGGTACTTATCCTCAGCACTTGCCCCATCACACAAATGTTTCTTGGGTCACACTCCCAGATCCTGGACACAGCAGGAACCAAGGCCAGAACAACACAAGGCAAACTGCTGCCCTCCCTTTGTGCTTGCTCACTCCCAGGTGCTCCCCCTTATGCAGATCAACGAGCTGAGGTTTGCCAAGCCTTTCTCAGCCTGTCACTGACAAACCTGATGTGCACATCCTCAAGAAGGGCCTGGGTCTCAGGGCTAGTACAGAGCATCTGAGGTGGCATCCTTGGGTCAGGGGGAAAGGGAGAAGGAAATGGCTGGCACCAGGCCACCCTGAGGTGAAGGAAGTTGCTCATTTGCTGACTCTCCTGAGGTCCTGCCAGTCCAACTGCCTACTCCCAACTCTGGCCTCAGACACTTCACAGACTGCACCCTTCATGTCTGAGCTCCTATCCTGCAGCTGAAGCTTAGGTGAAATAAATCCAGCACACTGTCCCAAGACAGCTCTGTTTCCATCCCCAGTGCATSCCTGAGGCTGAGATGCTCTCACAAGAGTGACAGTTCTGCTCTGGCTGAGGGTGTCAAGCAAACCCACCCATGACAACACCTGGRGGCAGTTTAGCAGCCCACAGAGGGGGACACTCAGCATGCAGCAGCCAGGGGGACATGGCAAGAGCTGTTTGCTGGCTTGAATGGTTTCATAGAGAGCAGATCTGGTCTGGAGCTGGGCTGATGGTAACTGAACTGGCATCACCAAACCCAGTTTTGCACCAGCTGGACCTCCAGCATCAGTTCAGAGGTCAGGGCTGGAAGGGCATTTCTCTTATGGGTTCCGTGCTTAAATCCAAGTGGTGGATTTTGTCCTGACTAGTCACTGTTCAAAGCAATTACAGACACCAAGGGTATGAACTAGCACACTCCTGGTCTCACAGGAAGGATCTTTATAGTGACAGATTCAGGTGAAAACAGGGTTTATTTCAGACCTCATCAAACCATGGATTTCAGAAACAGCCTTAGCCTCAAGTCCCTGCTCCACACAAGTGCAGCTTTACAGGCACACCCATGCTTGTGGGGGAGGGTGGAYAGCCACATGCATCTTTCTAAAGCTTCTATATATATCATGTCCAGCTACTTCTTTTGCCTCAGCACCACATGCACCACCTGAAGTTTATCCATCAAGCTCCAACCCCTGACTAAGCCACTTCATTTTGAGAACTTCCCACTGGCCTCTCCCATGCAGAGCACAAACAGGAGAGCATTCCTTCACTTAGAGCCACTTTCAGGACTTACATGAGCATGGATCCTGCACTGCCTTCTTCATGGGGATGGAATTTCATACACCTGCATGATTTTTGGAGCTCCTTAACCTTGCAGCCAAGGGACACAAGACATGCACACACCTTGGATGGTCCCCCTGCCTGAACTGGCTGCTTTCTCTAGCTCTTCACATGCTGTGACCATGCCCCCAAGCTCCATGCTGGGCCACTGTGCCTGGTGTCCCACAAGCCACATGCACTGCACATCCTGGCCAAAGCCCATCAGTGTTAGTAAAACTGATTTCCACCGACCCTGGTTATGGACGTCGTTCTTACTATCGATCTCCGCTGCTTCTTGGGCTTCCCCATCTCGTACTCATCATCATCCAAATCCTGAACAGAAAGAGGATTCTCGTGTTACCTTCGTCATTCTGCGACACATGAGCATGTCAAAATGTTCTTTCTATGCAGATGAACCTGCTGCTGTGTCTTCCAGGCATCCAGCATTTGCCTTAATTGCAGTTATGATGGTAGAGGGAAAAGGAAGTGAGACAGGTCTGCAGGGACAGGAATAACAGCTTGGAGAAGCAAAACAGCCCTAGCTCTACATTCAAGGAACAAGGACAGTCACAGCCCCGCATCTTGGTGGGTCCCTCTCTCAGTACCCTCTGATAGGTGATGCCAGAGTCCGAAGGCAAGTAAGACCCAAGCTCAAAAGCATCTCACATCTAGTCAGGGATTCTCCATAAGGACCTATTGTGAAAAAGGTATTACAGACTAAAGGCTGCCTTAAACCCCACTGGCCCTTTAATTACAGCTGGGGATCCAGTTGGGCTCTTTGAATCCAATGAGCACTACAGAAGCAATTAAATGATGCCCTGACCATTAAGCAGAGAAGCACAAGGATGCCAATGTTTTTCCAGGGAGCTCAAATCCAAACAYGTGAACAGATAAATCACAGCATGGTAGAAGAAATGGGTTACTGTGCAGGCCCTCTCCAGTGCAGCTGAACACTTGGTAACAGTCTCACACTGGCGTGGTTTAGATACAGAAATAGGCTTTTAGTTTCAAGCAGGAGCTGGGAGTGCACATGCTCCACGGAGCCCTCTCAGGGAGAAGCCATGCCCTGAACAGTACCTGGCCCTGTACGGCATCATCACTGGCCTCCTGCTCAGAAGAGAAGCTCTCGTACTCTTCCTCGGAATAGTTGTCTGAAAGGGAAGGAAAGAGGGGAAAGATCCTGTGAAACTCCTTCAAGGTGAGGGCACGCTCTCATCTCAGGAGCAGAAAAGGCCAGCTGAAGGCACAAATCAAGAAAGGAGGCACACAAGGAGAAGATAAACTAGCAGGCATCTATCTGTGCTAGAACCAGTGAGATGGGAATTGTCTGGAGGAAAGGAATGAGGAGAAACACACCCAGTAAGAAGGAAGGACCAGGACACAGATAAGGCTCCTCCTCCTCTTAATCAGAGGAGGAAACTTCCTCCCACTGGAAAGTACCAACCACCTGGTAGACAGCAGCAAGTAAAGAAGTTTCTCCACAAGGGATATTATTTTTCCCCCTAACATGTGCATAACTGACTTAAAGGGACAAGTGAAACACGACAAAACCTTTATGGAAATGACCCTTCMGGTGAGCTGCCTGGCCCCAGGCAGCAACACTCAAACACCACATGTGCACTCCCTTCAGCAGGTCACTCTTACAGCAACAAGCAGAGGGCTGGTACCACATAAAAACATCACCACAAGTCTGAACCCAGTGACTTCCCTATACAGTGCACAACATCATGGATTTACACTCATTAAGCCAGGCCATCAGCCCCAGCAAAACATGCTGCAGGCTTGCAGGTCTCATCTAAAGTTAATGAAATTTATTGTAGAATACTCAAAGGAAAAGGAAGATGGAAGAGTAGCTTAAATGTGAATCTCCTGAATAGAACACTGATAGCCAGGTGAGAAGCTACAGGCTCCCAAAACATCCACCAGTAATGCTGGGAGAGCACTGGTGAGGACACGGCCAACCCTTGCCGGATGGCTCAGGTGTGGTGTGGCATGCAGGAGAAGCTCTGACCATTCATTCCCCTACCCTGTCACACTCCCTGCTGGCACAGCAGCACTTTTGCAAAGTGGGTTTTCTCTGCACTGATCACTTATAGACCCAGCAACTTGAGCAGACCAGTCCTCATTTGTCCCAGGAGGCATCCAAGCCCAGSGGGGGTAATTTAGCTCCAGCTAGGTCAGGAGGACACTGGTCCTCAGAGAACGTGGTCGGACTCTCACCTGCAGACTTGATTTTCTGGCTGGCCTGCATAGTGCTGTCCTCATGGTCGATTGGCTGACTCGACAAGGAGAAGATCCAGATTTCTGCCACCTTCACTGGAGCCTCTTTGATGTTGCTGAAAAGGCTCAGAACCTGGCCACCTTCTGTAGGGTGCTGCATGACCTGGGACAGAAATTAAGCAGAACAAATCTGCATTTAAGTGTATTTAAACTTGTATCATTTGCATACTACAAGAGTTATTTATGTTAATGGAGTTACTCTACATTTCCAGGTCCTTGTAACCACAGGAGCCACTTGCAGGCAACCCACAAGGCTCGTTGAGATTTTATCTGGCTGCTAATGAAAGTGATGGAACGAAAAAAAAACATTCCGAGCTTAAGAGCTGATTAGCTCACCCTTGAAGCAGTACTTGACTACCTCATTACTATGTATCTGCTTCCCTAGCACAGTACTGATTTGAATTATCAAGTTACCCACCTTCTGAACACCTAACTAAGGAATTTGATATTGTCTTAAAACCAAGCAAAAGAGGCAGTAAAAGCAAAAATTCTTGGTGAGATACAGATGTAAAGTGCCTCCTAAAGCAAAATATCCTCGCTGTGGAGAGCTGACACAAGAATCTCAGAGGAACCGGCCACCATCCCRGGACAATGAAGCAGCAGGTCATGAAAAACAAGTCAGTGGTGGAGGCAGAGGGATATCTTGGTGCAAGTTTTTCCTTCCTTTGCCACTCCCAGCTCAGAGGTTTCTCCCCAGAATCTTGTGATCTTTTGCCCCGCCAGAGTGAGTGAGYGCATCCCCTCACCTGCACAGCAGCACACACCGGGCTGCTCCGTCCCTCCTCACAGGGACCTAAACAGACCTGAGCTGATGAGGAACAAATGTCCCCCTGCTCTGAAACTGCTCACTCTCAACTCCAATTCACTGCTTTGTTTCAACAGCTTGACAGAACTTCTTATATTTTTTTAAGAAATGAGTCAGTGGAGTTTAGGGGTCATCACCCTATAAACTCCAAAGGGGAGGGGAGGCCTGTAAAATCAGTTTTCCTGAAGACTTCAATTTCATAAATATTCCAGATGAGCTGGAAAGCAACTATTTCCTAACATGGTGAACCTTTGAACATTTTTGACCTTCTAACCCCAGTCAGCTGACATTACAAACAGACATAAGAAAAACCACATGTAGCAGCAGCAAATGCCCAACACTTAGAAGTTCACCAGTGACTCTAATTAATGGGCCCACATGTTTTCTGCCTTACAGCAGTATTTACTTTCTGGTTGTCCAACAAATCAAACAGTGCAGGAAAAATGTTAGCTGCAACACCATGCACTTGGCCAATTCAAATAAGGAGCTCACCATTCACTGCAAGGCTGAGGGAAGCTGCACTCACACAAGAAAAGCACTCTTTAGAGTGAATTATTTAATATAATAACTCACCACAGCATAACACTGGCTTATTTTGGATAAAAGTCATTTGTTGACATAATGCAGTCTGATGAAAAATATTGGTGTGAAACTGAACTTGCTACTGCTAAGCCCATTTCTAAACACTCAGACACTGAAACAGCAGAGATTAAACAGGGCATGAAGTAACAAAGCATGGAGCCATGCCATTCAGAAAGCCTTTGTGAATAATTTATCCATACTTGACTCCAGCATTAATTTTATCATTTACTTCTCATGAACAGAGCTCCACCTAAATCACCAACAGCCATGAAATAACAATGGCTAAGTGTTTTTCAAGCAAAATGAGAGAAATTGCTTAAGCCTGAACTGTCATACTGTGGCACTGAGAAGCACAGCAAATCTTGCTTTAACTTTACCACTTCTCAGACTTGCCCAAGTGACTCTGTCTCGTTCTGCACTTTTGATCTGGACCCCCTAACTCTAATAAAGCCACAAAAAAATAACAAAACCCTCAAAAGGTCACAAGCTATCCTTGCGAAAGCTTCAGCTATTAAGAGATGAGGCAGAAAACACTCGATATTATTACTCAGTAATAAAATCTGGTTAAAATATTGGCCTGTGAATATTGATTGCAGCTATTAAGATTGCAGCTATTTGAAATCCTGTCAGGTCCTTCTCAACGAGGCAAGTGACAAGAGTGGGTTTGGAGGGAAGGGAAGATGTCCATGTGTGTAAGCAGAGCCTGTGAAGAGCAGCTCACCTCAGCCATGTTGATGCATCCCACAGCCAGGGTCTTGTAGCCTAAAATGGTTCTGTTCTTGTAGCGCTTCCGCCGCTGCAGCATGATCTGGAGCTTGTTGCCTTCTCTCTTCAAGAAGTGAGGGTACTGAGGTGGGAAACACAGTGGAAAAGTTCATTTTGCTTCCTGGCAATATCTCCCAAGCTTCATGGATAACCTCCATTCCTAAGGAACAGCCCCAGGACTTTCCTGCAGCTCACTCMCACTCAGTGCACAGCTCTTCATCATCTGGGGAAGACGCAAACAGCTCAACAGGCACTCCAAAAACACAATCCAGGCACACAGAGCAGCTGCTCAGTTTGGGGAGGGCTGGGCCCAGGGAGATGAGCAGCCCCCAGGAGACACTTTCCCCAAGAGCTGAACAGAGGATGCCCAGAGGTGGAGCCTCGGTGCTGCCCTGCACAAGCAGTGGGCAAGGCAGGGACAGCCACAGACCCCACACTCTTGGCAGGACAGTGCCTTCCCTCCAGCACAGACACTTCCCAATTGGTTGTATTTTAAGTAATTAAGTCAAGGAAAAAAACCTTCCTACTGCCAGGTTATGTTGCAAAGACATAAATCCTCCCAAGGCATGTTCCATACAAGAAAATACATTTGTTTATACACCTCCTCCAGAAAGGAAGAGAAAGCTGTGAAGCCAAGCAGAGACTTTTAGGGAATGAGTAAGGCTAACCATAACCATAACCACAATCATGAAGGAGAAGCTGTCCAAAGGAAGAAAAGTCTTCRGGGAAAGATAAAGCAGCAACCTGACCAGTTCTCATCCCAAGAAGAGATGAGACTAGGACATGTGCTCCAAATACACAACATAAATAGTACTAAACAGCCAGCAGACAGGAGAACCTAATTGCTGGGATCTCAAAGAGGACATTCCCAAGCAAAGGATGCTTCTCTCGAAGGGAAGAACTACTTTCTTTTTTTTTTCCTTGGGACATTATGAAAATTAACTTCCTGCCCATCAAAACACTTGATAAAATCAAATAGCAAGCACCACCAGAAACCCCTGAGATACTAATCTGCAGTCCAGAGCAAGCCTGACTGCTCTGCAGGGAGCTGGGAGCAGGGACACCCAAACAAGAAGAATACTAATTAGCTGATTGCCCTGCAAGGGCAGGATCTATTGCTMACTGCCCGAGGCAGAGGCATTGCAGAGAGAGGAACAACAACCCACCAGACTAAAAGACAATCCCAAAACACACAGAGCCTGTGACTCTACAGGTGTGCAACATCCCTAAAGAAGGATGGAAGAAAGTTATAGGAGAGAAGGGGCAGGAGCGGCTCAAAAGGCCAGAGGCACCTTTCACACTCAAATTTACCATTTCCTTGCTTCTTGGGCCCTTTTACATGTTGGTAGGGCAGCAGGGAAGAGAAGAGGCACTCCTTGCTCTCAGTTCACAACACTTGAGCCACACCAAGGCGGCCTAAGTACAGACCTAGAACTGAAGTCCCAAGTCATCCTTGGTGCCAGACCAGCTAGGTTTGAATGTGTCCAGTTTTTGGGGATTAAACAGCTCAAATCCATAGATGTACAAGTTTCTGTTTTTCTCAGCTGTACTGCCTGGCCTCCTCTGATGAGCATTCACTGAGGTGGTAAAGGAAGGAACAGAGAGACTCAGGCCACTGAGCTCCTCCATCAAGAGCAAGGCCCTCCAGAAGAAAAGATGAGCTATCTCATAGCACAGTCCAGCTTTTTTAACACCAGCCATGACTTATCAACTCTCCAGAATTGCTTCAACACAAACTTTTCAGTGATTATCAGTCCATGACAGAGACTGGAGAGGAAAACAGTTTGGCTCAAGATGTTTGAAAGCTTTTAGAGGGAGCATCAAACACCTCAAGGCACCTCTGAGGGGTGAGAAAATGCACACACACACCAGAACAGTGAGAGTCAGGGCAAGACTTTTTCTGAAGCCCCAATAATGTAATCTCTCCCATCTGGAAAGGTGTATTAGATTAWAGACAGGAATTAAGTGCAGAGCTCTTAATTAATGCCAGAGAGCTGTGATGCTGCGCTTGGAATACGCAGGGAATTTCCCTGGGCTCTGGGAACCCACAGAAGTGTGGGTCAGGGGAAGCACACATCCCAGCAGGAAGGGTGATGACAGCTCACCTGCCAGAGGGGCTGCTGCTGGCTCAGCTTTAGCCCAGGCTGGGAGGGGAAGCAGGACTGCACAGGGCACAGGCTCCAGCCCCAGCTGTGTGACAGGGCAGCAGGAAACTCCTCCCTTCACTTGGAGCACAGGCAGGCCAGACACCAGGGGCTGCTCACCCTGGCTGAACAGCCCTAGCTCAGCTCTGGCAAGGGGACAGTCCCTGCAAAGGACAGGAGTGTCACCCAGGAGAAGGAACTGAGCAGGCAGGTAGCACAGAGGCACAGGGGCTGCAAATCCAGGCAGGCAGCACAGGGCCAGGCACACGGTGTCCAGAGCTGACTGTGCAACATGGAGACACTGACTGCTGCAAGACACAAAACCCTGCTCTGTGACACCCACATGCTTTTACTTGGYGGCCCATCACCACTCTCAAATATATCCCAGGAACTAAATTCAGATTTAGCTGAATTAAGCTATGGCTGCTAGCTAGAAGTAGCTCTCAGCCATTGTCCAATTAAGCAGCAGTAAAAGTTGCTATAAAAATCCAGCTGTGCTGTTTCATGAATGCTTCCCAGGCCTTACTCATCCAAGACCACGAACCCCTCCTGCAGTCAGAGACCAGCAGCACCCCTCTGCTTTAAGYTCACTGACCTCTGCTGAAGGAGGCTCGGTGTCACAGCCACTCCCCTCCCCTGCTCTGGCTCAATCCCCAGCCCCACCAGGGGAAACAGAATTACAGGCAGTGCTCTGCACCCTGCTGCAGCATTGCTCTGAGCCCCAGGAAAAACCCAACACACCATAATCCAAATGAATTCCTAAAAGATCTGCAGACTTGCTCCTTGCTGACACAGGCCTGGCAGAGGGAGACCTGGCTTGTATCACAGCTTTGCTCCCAACCATGGGAAAGCTGCAGCCACAGGATGCAGGTAGATATTCCTGGCATGCAGCTTGGTTGCTCCTGTTCCCAAAGCAGGGGATGCAATGCTGCAGTTAACCCAGCCATCTGCTTGGGCAGCTGCAGGGTTATCATCTGTCTGCAGTGAAAGCTTTCCTGCTTCAGCTCTGCACAGGTCTGAGTAACAACCAGCCTCACATCATCACCTGAGCCTTCCTCCTTACCAGATCAAAGTCCTCAAGTCAAGCTCTAACCCACAGTCTCAAAACAAAGATAATGCAGGTATGAATGCTCCTGAGGTCTGTCTGGCTCTGCTCTATGTGTGCAGGATCCTCTCTCTCACTTTCATTACACCAGCCCTTATTTACCTTATTTCCCTGCTCAGGAGGCAGCACCAGGGCAGCAGGCTTTGAAGAAAAGAGGAACCAAAAAATGCAGTTGTTCCAATTCACAGCTATTCCTGTGACTCCAGAGCCAGGAGTAACTCTAAGCACACTGCTCCTGCTTCCCCAAATGGTGCCTCCCTCAGCAACTGCAAATCAGAGACTCACCTGACTCATTCCTACTCCTGCCTTCTGTCAGCCTGACACTCCACACCAGCCTCACAGCTGCCATCCTCCACTGCCTGCTCATTAACAAGGCAACAAAAGGCAAAAAAGAGCCAACTCACTCTGTTTCAGCTCTTACCACAGCTGYGCCCCGAAGAGGAGAGCCTGCAAAGCCTTCCTGCCCCAGGATGACCTGTGGAGGAGCTGGGAGCCAGCACCCTGCTGCAGCCCCCTGAGAGGAGATTCACACAAGCTGTGCTCCTGCTGCTCACCAGGACCTGCAGCCCAGAGCCCCCAGGCAGCCCTGATCCACACCTCAGAGCCCCCAGGCAGCCCTGCATCACCTGGGAGCCCCCAGGCAGCCCTGCATCACCTGGGAGCCCCCAGGCAGCCCTGCTCCACACCTGGGAGCCCCCAGGCAGCCCTGCTCCACACCTGGGAGCCCCCAGGCAGCCCTGCTCCCTGCAGACCAGCCCGGGGAGCAGCAGCAGCCCCGGCAGGAGCAGCCAGCCCAGCCCTACCTGCAGAGAGAAGGTCAGTGCCAGCTCTGTCTCCACGTGTCCACTCGGGGGCAACACGATCTCGTGGGAGCGCAGGATGCGCTTGGAGCCCTGCAGGGAAACAAAGTCCAGCAGCAGCGGGTGAATTGCCCCGAAGGCACCTCTCACATCCCATCCCAGCCCTGTTTACTGCACACCAGGAAACGTTGTCAGGGACTACCACAGACAAGTGAACGGATGGCTCTGACCTTGTACTTCTGTGAAATATTAATGAGATGAAAGGGAGATATTTGACTAATAAAGATTTGGGCATATTTACTGTCCCTAACTGCAACAATGCAGCTTTTGTTCTGCCAAACCCCAGCACTGAAAAGCTGAGAGTCAACCCCCATCCCTGGAGTTGAAGTCTCCTACTTTCACTTCGGCCAATAGGTWCAAGGCTCTTGTCTCCTGGGTCTGGAGCTGCAGCATCATGCTTAAATCTCTGGTGTTAGCCATGGCAGACTGGGCTTTTATTTTTGTGCACACACCCCTCCCCGGGGAACACGGGGACTTTAACTGGTTTAAACAATTGCCAGTAGCTAGGGATATTAAAGAAAAAATTCACTAAGCATCTCAGTGGAGTCTGGAGATTTAATGTATCACAGGGCAACTCCAAATCAACCCTGTGTGTGGGCTGCCTTATACTAACAGAGTTACCAGGCTATTTACTGTGTGAGCATTTCATTTCAGGCAATGTTTGAAGGAAAACTAGCAGGAAAACATGACAGACTGCTGCCTAGCAAACCCTTCTGCATTGTTCAAACACAGTGCAAGTTTCAGAGGTCTCTGGCTCAGCGTTCTGCTGAGGCTGCAGATCTGGCTTTGTCCAGACGGGCTGATCTCCCAGAAGCACAGGACTGTAGCTCTCGAAAAAGCAGCATCTGGGAAATCAGAGACAGACTGGGGGGGTAAACACCTCCAAGCTACATCCAGGGGGAAATGTGGTCTGCCCCATCAGCCTCAGAGAGCATCAGCAGATGAGACAGCAGCAGAGCCTYGTCTACATGCCCTCCTCCCCAAAGGCACGGCTCAGGCTGTGATCGGCAGCAGCGCCTCAGCTGCTCTCTGGGAACACCGAGGTGCCTGAGCTGCAGCAGATGTGACAGCACACACAGAGCAGAGCATGGCACCCACGGGCTGCCCCCAGGACAAGCAGCACACGTGCCAGTGAAGCACAGCCAGCCTGGCCGCTGGCAACAGCAGCAGCTGCTCCATTTGTGCAAAGCTCCTAATGGCAGCAATCTTGCTTTGCTGGTTACGCAACCAAAACCTAATGAAAGCCCAAATATAGCTGCTTTTAAAAGACTGCAGCAGATAAACAGAGCAACGGCTCGGGAAACACAGCTGACAACTCTCTGAACATCTCTGCTCTGCAGGCTGCAAGGAAACATGGGAGATGCAGGTAAGATGCTCTCATTAGGTCTGAATTCAGGAAGGGCTCTGGTGTRACAACTGGAGTGCAATTCCACACAAAGGCAGTCATTTGACAGAGACCTTGTATCTGATGATCCAGTGCCACCAGGCCTCAAACAACAGCGACGTCAGAAACCTGAGTGCTGGCAAATAAAGCATCCCTGGAAAAGCCTGTCAGCACCAGCATCATAACCTGCAAGCTCTGAAGGGATTTTTAATAGCAGGGCCTGGTGTGGAGAGGACTGCTCAGGTTCCAGTGTCTGAACCCTGCAGCAATGCAGACCACAACCCACACACAAAATGGGATGTGAAACTCCCAGGTGTTATAATTCCCTTTGGATCTGTGGGTCTGGGCAAGCTTTCACTACAGAAAGTGTAAGCAGCAGTAATCTGGACAGAAAAAGAAGGTCTTGCTCTAATAAAAGCTTCTGAATTCTTCAACCCAAGTCTGGCACTCTCTGGGCACAGATCAGTCTCTGACAAGCCTCAGGTGCTTACAGTGATGCATTCATCATCCAGGAGTACAAACATATGGAAAGCTTTCAGCCTTGATAAGCAGTATCTGACAGCCTGGAAACCCACAGCAGTGCTTCTTCTGAGGCTGCCACAAATCCAGGTGTGTGAAGCAATTCCCTGCCTTTCTGCCCTCTGGAGTGGGTGCACAAACCCCCTCCAACTTAGAGGGGCACTTTTTTATCCCAGCTGGACCACTCAGAGATGAGAGATACCAATTAAATCCTCAGCTATGTGTTTTTCCTTCCTGATTTCACCTTCCAAACGAGACTTTGCGTGCTTTGACACAACCAGCTCTCTGCAGGGGTTTGCCTAGCTCTTCACTTGAAAAGCAGCAGCTTTTCAGCCCAGTTAATGTTCTACTTATAGGTCTGCTAGGCTTTTCCTGGTTAAGCACTTTAGGGTGTGCAGTGATGGGAGCACGTGGGCCCAGCCGATGCTGTGACGCACCGAGCCCCTTCCTTCCCCCCTCCAGGCAGAGTGACCTACATGGAGGCACCTCATTAAATGGCACAAACATCTGCTGTGAAGTGGGTTATTTACTTAGGATGACAACTGTATTTTAGGAAAAGCAATTAGTCTGCACGGGCACCCTACAAACCCACTGACAAGCTTGGCTACAGACTCGACAGCAGAGCTGCCCAGCACCAGGGGAAGGCCCACACTCCCCCAAACCAGGACCCAGTTACCAAGATGTTCAGCCCCAGACTGGTAAATAGAGATCCAGGCTTGGATTTAGTGCCAGCTCAGAAGAAAAGGGGACATGTGATGTGTGAAGAGCATTTTTACATGCATACAAGCTCATGCTGAGCCATTGGTGAACAATATTCTTCACTTACAACAGTGAAATGAGTTTGGAACGTGGGAGAAGGGTAAGGAAAGAGTCTACACAGATCCAGAACACCCTGATGGACTTGGGAAGAAGTCTGTGGATGCAACGAGGAAGCTGCGGAAGTTGAAGAAGTCTGTGAATCCTTACGTGGGGGTAAAGCTCAGTTTGGGCACCTGCCAGTATTCTTAGTCAAACAACACAACTCTTAGAACTGGGCAGTAATTACCTGCATTTTGACAGCAATGACCCCCGAAATAAGCTCCTTATCCAATTCCTTTAAGACTACCAGTTTCTTTAATGTCAAGCTGCACAACCTGCAAACAGGAACAGAAGAGAAACAGTTACAATCATGTCTGAGAAAGGAAAAGTTTTGATCAGCTTTTACACGCAGCAGTATCCCAGTTTGAGGGATGGAGGCTCCAGACACAAGCCCCATGCTGACACAGACAAAGCCACCAGAAATATGAGGCTTCCTTGGCTTCCCAAGACTGAACTTCTCCAACCTTTCATAAATACAAGGAGGTGGACAGGGGGTGCATCTGCTGAGACAGACCCATGGCCACACGAGAGCCCCAGCCAGCACTGGCCTCCACTGACCACAGCCTGGGAACCCTTGCTTTGAGCCAGACCAAAAGCTTCAGGGTCAGAGGAATTAAATTCCAGCAATATGAAAGCATAGGGTCAATCTAATTTTAAACTTGTCTACAAGGCTTTCCTAGATTGTTGGCTTTTTCAGTTTCAGACTCCTGGCTCCCAAAGATCTCTTCTTGTCAACGCACGCATTCTTCTGCTCACCCCCAAACAAAAGTGCTTGCAAGTGGCTCAGGCAAGGGCAGGGAGAAAAAAAGGAAAGAGAAAGGAGAGGACTCGAGTGGTGCCCTCTGGCCCTGGTGTTCACATGCCACACATATGCAAGTAAATCACATTCTTCACCCAGGCAATGCGACATTGTTCTGGTTAAAGCTGTTTGCACTTCTGCCTCCCAGCACAGGGAGCTTGGGAGCAGATGGAATTCGGCCTCTGCAGCCCAGATCAGGCTCTGGGTAACGGGAACATTGGTGCTGTCACAGTTTCACAGAAGTTACCACCAGCTGGGGGAATTTAGAGGCATACCCATAAACAAACTTCAGGCAAAGATAAACCTGAAGCCAAGACAGCTCAGTTTGAGGACAGCAGAGGCCAGAGAAAGTTGCTGGGCGGGCTGTAGTGACTAGACATCATCTGTCACACTGGCCAGGAGCCAGCACTGCCTTTGTGTCAGGTCCTTACTCCATGGCATGGGCATCTCTGGCCTCTGGCACGGAATGTTAGCAGGCATCAGCACTGCTCCTCTCAAACCCACTGCCGAGCTCTTACTCCCAGATCAGGTGTAACATCAGGGCTGTTCATGCAGGGGTGAAGTCCAGCAGGAGATGGGAATGAAAGAGGAGCTGATGCTGGATTTTGGCACAAGTGCCACTGACTGAAGCCTGCACCTGAACTACAGAACTTCACACTGGTGCCAGGTGCCTGACAATGCAGCACTGCAAGGCTGACTTGCACCTCCGCCACTTTTTCCACCGATTTGCTGCAATGCCTCAGGGCAGAGAGGATCAGCCTGGGTGTAAAACAGCAGGAGAGATGCAGCTAAAGGCTCTTCCCAACAGGATTGGGGGCAGGTGTTGAAGCAAGTACTGCTGCTCTCATCCTGAAGCACCCGTGGCTCTGYCTGAACTCTGGTCTCTCACACAGGGCCAGCAGCAGGGAAGAGCCAGGCTCATGGTCTGCACTCCAGCACCTCCCCAAACATGTCCYTGCCAGGACAACATGTCCCTGCTCTCCTCTCCACCCCAGTCCATGCCATCTGTTCTCTCTCCTCATTTGCAAAGCTCTTGCTCCTGCTGAAACCCCCAAAACCAAGAGAAGGAGAGGACTACAGCTCTCTCCTTTGCAGAGCTTGGCATCACAAGACAGCACAACCAGAGATGCTACAGAAGTCACCAAGACGTGGAAAAACCAGGACTGCCAGGGCCTCTGTCCCCTCCTGTCCCCCTGTGTGCACTGGGAGCCAGGTGAAGCAGCATCTCTCAACCTGGAGCACAGGAGAGGTTGTTGGCTTTTCCTGTGCATCCCAAAGGAAACAGCAGGCACAGACACACACACGTGGGCCAGGACCTGGAGGAGGGAGGCTGTGAAGCCGTTTGTTTTCTTTCTAACGCTGGAGCTGGAGGACAATTGTGCTCAGCCTGCCAAAACCTACAGAGCTCCGGCCAGTCAGGTGCTGAGAGCAGAGGTAGGACAACACACTGGCATTGTCTCAGCTGACAGGCAAGGAACAAAGGCCTTTTCTCTGCAGCCCCGAGCTCGAGGATGGAAAAGGTACGGGAAGAAACAATGGTGTTCTCAGCACGCAGAGCAGAGCACAAGGAGGGCGTTCTGTTCTCCGCCGGGCATTCCTTCAATTCATCATTTATGAGCTTTGATCAAACCCTGTGGAGCACTTGCTGCTTGGGGGAAAAAAATTAAAAAAATTAAAAGCCTCCTTTACAGTGATCAGAAAAACAAAAGCAGTTTAAAAAGACATGGGACACATCTGCTTTCTTCATCCCCCAGTGCAGGGCTGCTGGTACTAAAAGGCACTTCACACAAAAAACAATGGAATGTTTATCCTCTCCATCGGCGGGGGGCAGGGTGTGTGGGGGATGGATAAAAATCTGTTTAAATCCCATCAAATCACTCTTACCCTCAACACACTATTTCAGTCTAAGTTGGCAGCTTACAAATCAAAGCAATCTTCAGGACATGTGGCAGAAAGGGGCCATACCTTACTCAAATCACAGCGAAAAGGCACATGCCAAGTGTGTCCCTGCCACCGGCATGAGGATCCCCAAGTACTCACAGGTACAGCGAGGATCTGTGTGCCAGAACTGCCTCTGATAACGCTACACTTATCTTTCACCAAGGTTTTACTGTGCTCCCAGCAAGTCTCAGGGGTCAGAACAGGGATCAGCCTCACAAGCCCCTTCTACCAACAAGCCTGTTAGGTTAAACACCGGTAAGTCAAACGGAACAGACAYGGCTGGAGCTGGAAAGACAGAGAAAGAACAAGGCTACATTGGAATTGTCTGATACATATAGATAGGATCTCTGTGAACACAGAGAAAATAACCTAGCACACACAAGGGGAACTGAGGAAGCCTCAGGTCTGGAGCTGAAAGAGCCTGAAGTATTTTGACAGCCAGGGACTGCAATTCAGGGGGAGCAGAGAAATCCTGTCTTTGCATGTTTCAGCAGTGACCTGCAGCTGCACAAGGAGAGTTCAGCTAGCAAAAGCACTAAGTTAGCTGAAGCAGACTTAAATAAGCACAATGGAAATCGGAGAGCCAATATTTCCACTCTTTATTGAAAGTTCACAGTCGATCTCCCTGCCAGGAGCTCAGCTGGGTCCCAAACAGCAGCAGGAGCCTCTGTCTCCTCTGGCTCCCACGACAAGCAGGCACAAGGTACTTTTGCCTGCTCCTGTTCTCAGGTCAACAAATCATGACACAGCTTAATGCTACAAAAAAACTCCRTATTTTTACATTACTGCTGCAAGAACAGAGTTGTGAAGAGAAACCTCGACTGCCCCAATGGTTTCAACTCGCCTTGCTAACACAAATTGTGCTGAGCAGCTTCATCACAAGCCCCTTGCTTAAGGAGGCAGCTCTCTGCAAGGAACRCAACATTTTGGTAACTGAGACGCAGAAAACGTGTCCAGAACAACCAAGTAACGTGTCGCATTCTTTACTCACTGCATGTTTTGCTTTTGCATCCCTCTGAGTAGGAAAACCAGGAAAATAAACCCCCTCCAAGAAAAAGTCTGCTTGCTGAATTAAATGTCTGTTTCTCCACAGGGAGCACAGTAATTGCACGGAGACCTCGTTCACACAGAGACAGTCGAATCAACAGGAAGGAAAAATTAAAAATTAAAGACCTGCATTTTAATTAAACCCCACAGAAGTAGAGAATAACAACAGGATGCACCACAGTTATAGGGGACTCCAAGTACAAGATGGGAGCTGGGGCAGGAAGACTGTAGTACACAGATAGCCTTTGTCCAGGTTAAGAGCTGTGAAGAACTGTTCCTAGAGAAAGTGTTCCATGCCAGGAGCACTCTCCTCTGAGCTCTGAAAACCTCAATCAGCCGATGGCTATAAGGAAGGAATTGGTTTCCGTTTGGCCACTGGACAGTTTCACCTCATCCAAGTTATTTCAGCATTTCAGGACAGCAAGCAGCCTCCTAGCCTGGTGCTCTCAATGTCCACGCTGAGTGTTTTGCTTCAGGCTGACCCTTTACACCCACATCAGTCCCAAAATAAACCAYGAGCCATGGAAGGAGAACTGGAGGCAGACACCCCCCTACACAGGCTTGCCCAGACAAACAGAGCCATTGTGCACATAGCTAAGGGGTGTCTGTGCAGGAGAGGCCCCAGCCAGGAGCCCTGCACAGGAGCATTCTGGGGACACAGCTGCTTCAGGAAGGTATGGATGTCTGCAGCACACCAAGAGCCACTGCACCAGCAGCTTCTCAGGAAGAAAAGAACAGCACACAGACAAACCTGTTGCTGCACTCACACGCCAAAGGCAGGGCTCTGTATTGCCCTAGAAGCCAGCAGGGGAGAAGGCAGGGCAGAAGTTCTGTCCTCTGGTGTCACTGACACACCAGGTCTGGGCTCTGGTCAAGGGCAGCAGCAGGAGCCTCAGAAAGATGCTTCCTCACTTTCCAAAGCTGAATGAGACAACTCCCTCAACACGATCTAATCCTGGTCCCATTGTCAGGGAAGCTCCCAGGCAAGGTGAAATCAAAAGAGGAGGCAGAGGTCAGGGACCCCAGTTTCTGTCATGACAGAAACATAACCTGAATAACCTGCAAAGAAACCTAATAGTCCTTCATTCACATTTCCCACTAAGGTGACCTTCAATCAGCTGTTCTGGCTATAGATCCATTTGAGTAAGGTTTAAGCAGCCAGGAAACAATTGCAGAGCCAGTATTTTCASTATTCTTCTTCTCAAGGATCTTGAAATCCTCTTCCCAGCATTCATACAGAGAATTAAGCTCTTAAGATTCTGGAGACTAAGATCTATAGAAATGCTGGAGCAAGCAGGTCTTGTTTAGCCAGGTAGGAGGATGGCAGCTTATTTTACACAACAGGTTCTACCCAGGACCTCACAAGGACACACATGTACRGCCAGACACTATCCTTTTATAGCTGAAATACTGTTCTGCTCACTTCAAATAAATCACATATATGCCTACTCCAAACTGAGCAAGCAAAAGGGGATGGGCRTGTTAAAATTTTGCAGATTGCAGAATTTTTACAGGATCCTAGAACTCCACATGGGCACATTTGCTACTTGAAGTTAATATGACCAAGTAGTAAAGCACATCTGGGCTTAGATACTCTAATCCAATGTAACAATTGGAAAATGCTGAGAGATGTCTTCCTTCAGYAGGTCAAGACATTGCTGGCTGGCTTTAGGGAACTCACCAAGGGCACAGAGGGATCAGGGTCCCTGCAAGCCAAATGACCCCGAGTGAAAAAGCAGAGTTTACACATTCCATTGGCACTTCTCATTTCTTAGTGCTTCAGTAATCTGGGAAGCAAAGGGCACTGCTGAGACACACAGGYGTTAAACCCAAACCTCCACAGCTCCACACACTCTTCAGAGAGCCAAGCAGAATTTCTTGTGGCAGTTGTGTCACACTCAACTGTTCTGACTACCTGGCCAAGACGTGACGTGTTCCAAGTCACACCTGCAGGGAATCAGCCTGACACCAAGTGCTCACCTCCAGCTACATACTCTGAACTGGGCTACTGAGAACCAGCAGCTTTCTCTCCCTTTAGGAAATCATCTCAGCAAGAGCAAGGGTAGCTCTTCACACATCTGTTGGGCTCAGTCTGATCTCAGTTCCTGCACGCATTGTTACACATTGGTTTCTTACTGTTCAATTTGATGATTTCAAATCCCTTTAGAGGGTGACTTAAAGGAAGGAAAAAACCCAACCACTGACAAAACAGGGATTAAATCTGTTTCTCAGACAGGCTATGGAGTATAAAGGAGTTGGTCAAACTCACCCATGTGTTCACACCATGCTGCCTGCAAAGCCAGGCACGGGCACAGATGTAGTTAAATACAGGTTTGCCTCTTCCAAACCCAGCATCAAGAACAACAGGACTGCACAGCATCCTGATACCAAAGTGAGCATCAGTGAAAGTGCCTGTGGTACTGGTGAATTAGGTTTGATCAACGTTTTTAAAGTTTTGAGGCAGTAGGAAGATGCTTTATTAGCTTTAAAGAATAAAGTCGGCAAATAATGAAAAGCTGATTCATGGTTAAGGCTCCTTTGACAGACATCAGGATGACATTTTCTATATTACAGACGACACTAACACATTTGATATTTGTTGGGTTCATTCAGCAGTAGCTGGAGCAGCCAGAGGCACCACCAAGGAAGGAGATGGAGGCAGACCAGGCACAGCCACATCCATCAGACCAAAGGCTTGTGGCAGCTGTGGGCCTCACAAGCTTGCAGGAGGCACCCATGGACTGCAGTAGAGCTCAGAAATGCCAACCTCCCATTTCAGCACTGAGTTCCACCAAAACACCACTGTCAGGGAGGGGGAGACTTTAGGATGTGGGCTGCACAAGCCATTTCTGTAGCTCGGGCTTCATTCCTCAGCTAGTCGGCAACAAAGGCACAACCCACAAAGCTTACGTGCGCCAGCCAGGGTGGAGGGCAGCTCCCACCACACGCCTCACACATTGGCAAAGAAACAGATACACAAATGAGCAGATGAATCACGCCCTMGACCGAAAGGAGACTCAAAAAAACAAATTAGGGGGCAGGGAATGAAGAGGAGAGACCTTGGCAGCCACAACAAACCCGGCAGCCCTCCACTCCCTGGCTCACATTGCGTGCCTTCCTTATGCAACCTGCCCCAGACAGCAGTGCCTGTCACACAGCACTGAGCACCGGGCCTGCCTACTGCAGGCATGCTGCAGAGCCCTCCTGCCTCCACCGCCTTCCCAGCCGCCCCTGAGCCCTCCAGGACCTGCAGGAGCCACGTGAAGGCACCGGCAGCTGAGAAGGACCATCGGAGCTGAAGGGCTCCTGCTGTGTCCAATGCACCTCACGGCGTGGAGCAGCACATCTGCCCTGGCCTGCAGCAGCAGCACATCTGCCCCGGTTTGCTGCAGCAGCAGCACATCTGCCCCGGTTTGCTGCAGCAGCATCAGCACATCTGCCCCGGTTTGCTGCAGCAGCATCAGCACATCTGCCCCGGTTTGCTGCAGCAGCATCCCCCTGCCAAGCTGCCAGTGCTGCAAGAACAAAGGCAGCACCCAGCCTTCCAGCACACACCCAAGGGAATCCTCCCCGTGGCAGCCAGCTCCGTTAGAGGCGTCAGCAGAGGAAAGGGTTAAATAAGTGCCTCAAGGCACAGGGTTCTCCCGCACCTGCCTTGCCCGGATAACCCTCGCTCTCCTCCCCTATCCACGCCTCAGCCCGAGCACAGCGTCCCCAAACACAGCGGCAGCAGCGGGCCGGGAGCTGGAACATCKCCACAGCAACTGGGGCTGTCACCGCCGCACGTCACCGCCTTGCCCGCAGCCGTGAGACAAACAGCGCTCAGACAGACAGACAGACGGACAGACGGACGGGTTGTGGCTGCTCGCTCCCTCCGGAGCCGCCCGATGGCAAGGCCTCGCTCGGTGCTGCCCCAGCCGCTCCCCTCCGCCGCCGGCAGGGCTGGAGCTCCGGCCCGTTCAGAGGGCAGCGCTCCATCAGCCAGTCCGGTTCGGTATTCAGTATTTTCCTTTCGACAGCAGGAAGCACAGGTCTCCAAGGACTCTTGCACTCTACTTTCAAAATGCCTGGTGTTAATTCTGCTTTTGGTTCCCGTTGCTGAACGGCCCACAGCAAGGGCCCACCATGCTCTGCACGCTCCTGTCCCCACCTGGGGAGACAGCACAGTCCCAGCCACAGCACACTGTCCCCAGGCCCACAAATCTCTAGAGAAAAAGGACTCTGCTTAAACATTCTKATCTTCCCCTTTGTCCCTCTGTAAATCAGCCATCAGGAGGAAAAAAACGAAGCCAAGAGGAGCCTGGACTTCAGGCTCAGCCAGAAGAGCTTGTAAGGAARGCTCAGTTCTCCTCGGGTTATCCGTCACTGTGATCTCTTCAGCAGGAGAAAGTAGGACTAGGAAGCCTCCAGCAAGGAAAGCAGTCAAGGAAAAACAGATGGCTTCTTGGTGTAGCCAAAGCTGAACTTGCTCTCAGGGCATGAACAGTGTGCCATCTCTCTGCCTGATTTCTCTCCCCTTCTAATAGCTCCCACAACATCACCTGACACAGAGGTGAGCTGAACAGCCTGTCACCCCAGGGACCAGACTGGCTCACACCTTGGGTCACATCAAATTACTTCTCACTCAGCCATCCAAGAACAATTCCAAGCTCACTAGCAAGTCAGGCACACGGGCCTCCCACTCAAAGCCAAGATCCTGATGTCATGTAATTTCTAAGACCTGGTGCTTCTTTGGAAGACAACCACATGACACAGTTTCAAATAAACAGACTGTCTGAAAACTGGTGTAGGAGATTTTTAAAATTCATTTTGGGGATGGGTTTTATGATTGGTTTTGAATGTGATTTTTTCCTTTGCTGACCCATCTGGACCCAAGGCAGCAAAGCCAGGGCAGGTGGACCATTCCTAACCACTTTCTGTGACCTTGATTTAAACCAGCTGCATCAAGTACCAGGGAAGAGGCTTTTCTTTGTGAACTTTGCCATGTGGCCCAACATATACAAGCTGGGAGAGCCACACAACCATAATTTAGACCCCAAAATGCTGTTTGCTTCTTTACTGAGAACTCAGTGTCCTGTAAAAGTAAAGGCAGAGCAGCTGTAAGCAGTGAAAACCATTGTGAACTTTGATGGTACGTTTGGTATTAGCCAGCACAGCAATCAGATATGCAAAGCATGTTGCTGGCAGGCTTGCTTTCAGGCTAGGAGAACACTTCACAGAACCCAATGCCATTCCCACTGCAGCCAGGCTGTCCAACCTGCCATTCTGGCCTTCTTCCAGACAGGCAGGTGCAGCCRGCCACCCCAAGACCTCTCAGAGCCAAGGTCTGCGCTATTCCTTCAAGTGCCCCATGTTTAAAGCTGCCTCCCTTCTCCCCTGACCCCAGAGATGAATGGTCTGACAACCAAAGAAGTAACAAAATTAGCTACCAAAGTCTGAAACATAATTGTTTTGCACAATTCCTGTTGTGCCTAAAATACAGGAGAACTACTTAGCACCCCAAAATATGATTTCTCTCCAGCRTGCAAAAATACAGAACTAACAACTTGAACTACAGGGAAGGAGGCAGGAGAACTGAAACTCTAAATGCCAGTGCATTCAACAGCAGGTCAAGAAGGGAGATTCGGAGAAACACCAGCTCCACAAAGAGCAATTTCTAGAATTGCTACAGCTGTGCCAAACACCCTGTGTAATGCTCACAGCACCTCAGCTGTGCACTCTGACTCTGAGCCCCACAGCTCTGCCTCACCTGTGCACAGGTGCTTTCACCATSGGACTGCAACACTGGCAACCCATTTGTTCTCTGGCCACAGCTCAAAGGATGTTCCCAAACCCAACACATTAAAACAGTTAGAAAAGAAAGGTGGCTCTTTCCCAGAAGAGTTTATTTGAACAGTGCTGGTTTTTACATGGCAACGACACACAGCTGACAAAGCAGCCTCCATCAGCACTAAATATAATTCACAAAGGACTCTAAATCCTGCCACTAAAGCTGGGGCATTCAGCATTAACTTGCTGGAAACACTGATGAACAGCCCTCAAACTGGAACAAACCACTGAGGGTAGAGCAGCTGAAAGGTACTGTCCCTTGCAGATGTGTCTCCCCAGAAAGGAAGGAAGGGGCAAACTGAGAGGAGCTTTCCAATATTAACAGTGGTCAAAAAAGGTCTGAAAACGCCAAAGCACTCAGCACTCCTTGCAAGGAAATGCCTCTGATGGAAGCTACACTGTGCTCCAGCACAGATCCCTTGCATTTTTTCCATCAAATATTCTGGGCAGCACTTGCTCATTTGCACACTGTCTGCTCAGAAGAGCACAGATAAGCTGGRAAGGAAATCACCAGAGGACAGAAATAAGGGATCTAGCCAGAGTCTGAAAGCCAAACAGCTGAGCACATTACCCCAGCTGAGGCAAGAGTGAGACGGCTGAAATGAAACTACCAGCTCTGCTGCCAGGGATGGAACTTCAGCAGCAACCAGCAGCAGGATTTCAACTTCCAAAGTCAGCTGAACTGGACTGAAAAGGCTCACAGAGGGTGCAGTGCCCAGCCTGCTGCCAAGCACAACACGAGCTCTCCAAACACAGCCCTGAAAACTGCAGAACCCACCAAAAATGCACAAATGAACAGAAACTGGGATCTCTTGTAGGCTTTAAAGCTGACCTTACACTGAAGCAGCAGCAGATTTTGCACTGGCAAAGACTGCAAGAAACCCTTCCCATGCCCTGAGAGGGGAGGCACCTGCAACACCAGGCCAACCTTGTGGCTGGGGGACAGCCAGGACATGCACTTCAGCTGCTTTGCAAACAGCTCCGATTTTCAGACCACTTCTGATCCCCTCTCAGTAAGAGCAGCCTCATTTAGGGAAAATCCCCATCTCCAGGTGATCTCAAAACGTCTCTCAACAAAACCTGAAAAATGCCTTCCCCCACAGTACATCTCTTTACATCTAAATATACCCTGTGTGCTCTAGTTTAAAGAATCACTACTGCAAAAGAAAGCACTTGTTTGGAAATAACTCAGCACAAGGTTTTCTGTTTGTTTTCTTCTCTTTAGAAACCCTTCATGACTGAGATTTCTCTGTGTTCCTCATGAAAAAGGGAGAAAACCTGGCAACTCAGACTCTGTTTACACTCTTTTCTGAAAGCTAACATCACCTTCAAGTTTATCAGGGAAAGAAGAAACCACAATTTTTACTAAAGAAGTACAGAAGAATCCCAGTGCCAAACATTTGCTGTGGCAGGCAGAATACAGTGGTTTGCTCCAGAAAAAYATTTGCATTTCCTTAATACTCTAAACCTCTTCAGCAGCCATGGGAAGTTGAGCTGSCAAGCAGAGATTCAATATTATTTCGAGATTACAGTTCTCCAGCATTATTGCTGGTGATATTTCATTCCTGAAAGCAATAAGGGAGCAGCAAGGCAAACCAAGTGCCTGAACTTGCTAGTTCAATCTGCCAAGAATATTTATTAAAACATCAGTGTGACCTGTGTAAGCCAGAAAAACAGTGGGCATTGAAAGACACAGGGTGCTCCAAGATGTTCAGAACTTGTTCCAGACTCCTCTAGGATTATTTTAATGTTGAACACAAGCAATAAAACAAAAAGCAATTTATAACAATCATAATCCATTCAGTCCCCAGAACCTTTCATCATGCCTGTGAGTTSCCAGTGAAACTGGATTTATCAAGATAAACTGCAGATGCTCTACAAAATAAGCAGACTGAGGTAAATGAGGCATGAACAAACTGAGTTTGAATGAGAGGCTGCTCTTCTCCAGCAGGATATTAAGGTTCACTGCAGGGAGGAATTACCAAGGAGCCTATGCAGGAAAGAGATAGTTACTCCATTTGTGAACAAGATCACACCATCAGATCATACATGGAGACCAAACTCCACAGCCAGAGCAGTCTCAGTCCCCTGACAACATTCTCCTCTAATGYCTTTGCTGATGCAATCAGCTGATGCTAACACGACAGTGATGCTAAGAGCAAGGAATAGATACCAGCATCACTCTGTGGGCAGTGCTCGTGGATGAGGCACGGCACATCTGGAGCTAGGCACTCTTACTCAGCCTGTCAGAGAGCACTTCCATCACAGGAACAGCTGAGGATCATCACTGGGCATGAGACAAGGCCAAGTACCACCACGTGAGGGTGGGATTTATCCTTGATTTTATGCTGTCCTCACTCAGAGGACCACTCAACATCTGATTTTCACCAGTGACTACAGGTAATACCCAGCACATCAAYCTTTGCATCAGGATCTATGGCTAATCATACAACAGAAATGTATTTCTGTGCATTATATGTTTCCAGCACAATCCTGGTGAGCCCAGCCTCTCTAGAGCACCAGTGCAGATCCTCTACCACTTCCAGGGTGTTTATTTTGAGCCTTCATTTCCATCCCTGYGAAGCAGAGGTCTGCTCACAGCAAGCACCTTGAAACTGGCTGAAGGGAAACACTGGAACTGAAGCAGTGGTAGTGGCATGACCTTTCACTAAGACATGGTGTGTTATGTGTATCATTTGTTAAGTAATCACACATAAATGTCCATCTAATAACAAATTACCGAGCCATTCTCTGTTTTCACACCTGAATCAGAAGAACACTGCAGACACAGGTGGGTCCCCATGACTGATCCTCAGGGGGGTCCTCTGTTTGCAGATGTACCACCTCAAACACAGCTCAGCTTCCACTCAGAGCGGGTCCTCTTGGAGAGCTGATGGAAAGTGAATTCACTCGMAGGAGAAAAGCCCAAAGTTACTCATGCAATAGCCTGGAAAATGTGGTGATAATTTTGGAACCAAGATAGGCCCAGGAGACTCAGCAGGAGCAGCAGCAGTCTGCTGGCAGAGGACAAAAAACAGAGAAACAAAAGCTAGAGGAGCCTCAATTCACTGTTCAACAGTCAGGAACTGTGGGAAACAGGACAAAATGCTGAATTTCCAGATATTAGAGAATTGTTTCCATTAAACTACACTGAATTCTGCCACTAAAGTGATTCAAGTACCTAGATACTGATAAATCCTTTCACCTTATTGATAAACAGACGTTGGATCTTGGTAAGTTTGAGATTCAGGCAGCCCCACACAAATCCTGGCAGCCCTGGGCCATTGTGACTGTAACAGGACACTGTGTGCCTGCAGTCCCACTCCCTGGGCTTTGTCACACTCCAGGAAAAGCAAGGAATCACAAAAGCATCTGATGGATCCAAAGAGGGAAAGAGAGCTGCAAAAATTCTCCATTCAACAGGACAGCAGAGGAAAGCTGCAGCATGTAGCATTTTTCTAACTTTTGTCTTTTATCATACTCCAGCTGTCATATGATTTCCACAATACAGTGTGAGGAAAGCAAAGGAAAACTCAGCTACATCCCCTTTTCACAGGGACACATCTAACATACTTCCCCAGCATAGATCTCCCCTGCTCCAGATACTTCCTATCTGCACTCAAAAGTAGCAAGTGACCAACACATTCTCAGAGCTTGGTAAAAATCAAAGTGAAGTGTTTTCRACAAAATCCTTTTTGTTACTGCGCTCTGATGGCCACTGAAGCTGCCAACCTGGTCAGAGAGATGCTTTAACCATGAAGCATCATTTTAAAAATGGATTTGCAGCTGTGCATATTTCACCTCAATCACTCAATTGTGAATTATACCTCARCAAGCCCTTGAAGAATAGAGGTGGGCTGTCAGGGCCATGCAAAGGGGGAGAGAAGAGAAAGGAATTCCTACCAAACAAAAGAGCTCCGAGAAACTGATACAGCTTTGCTGGAAGCTATTCCCAGCCCACTCAACATTTTTTTCTGTATACAGACATACCAGAATCCCAACGAGGGGCATTTTTCCCAGCTAAAATATGAACCATCAGCAAATCTGACCACTGCTAGAGGGAAATACAGCAACCTAGTGGATGYAAAGCAAAGCACAGTGAAATAACCTCGGAGGTGTGTAAAGCCAAGGGCCCAGAGGCACCTCTGAGGGCTCACCGTGGTGGCAGCYCCACACAAGCACCTGCCCGGGGCCCAGCACGCTGCCTGGCAAAGCAAGAATCCTGTTTGCTCTCCTGACAAGAGCTGTTTACATAAGATAGGAGTACACAAAATCCAGAGCACCTTCCCAGGCCTCCCCAGAAGGCTTGTGAAGAACAGTACAGCTTCACTGATGCTCACTAGATGGGTTTACTGTCCGTTCTGCATTGCTTTGGGGACTGAAAGCCACAGCAGGGGCCAGCGGCAATGCTGAGAGAGGCCAGGGCAGAAGGAAATATCACAGAACACTGGAGGCAGTGGTTGGGACATTGGTGGGGTTGGGCTAAACTTACCCACAACCCCGCTCCAGAGCAGATCCTGTACTCCAGCACCTGGGTGCAGCTGTTTCCTTAATCCAGAGATGCCCTGGATACCAAGRGCTGTGCAGAACACCAGCAATCAGGCCACTGGAACCTGCAGGAGAGCAATGGTGCCAAGCAAACCGGAGCATGCAAACCCAGACAAGGCAGATGCGTGGTCCAAGTGCATCAGCACGTGTGAGGAGAGCTGAGCTGTGCTCTCCACACATGCACAGCAAGGGGCCAGCAGCAGAAAGCTGGCCTTGAATGCAGGTGCAGCAGGAACACAAACAGCCACTCGGACATTTAGGTTATGATCCTGGAACAAGGAAACAAYTGAATGAACAATAAAAGCTTATTAGAAATGTTTTTTTTAAAGACACCCAGCAGGACTTGCTATTTAGGTGTCAGAAAAACAGGAGCATGCTGACTGAAGGCTGAACTGAGAAAATCCAGGTCTGAAACCCCTTCTGCCTGGAAAAAGCTCCATGTATTTGCTTGAACTAGAACTATCCAGGTTTCTGATCCTCAGGCACATCCTCCTGGGCCAAGGGTAAGGAGCCACCAAAGTTTTGTCTTAGTGAGCAGYTTTACACTTGAGCTGCTGAATGCTACATGTTGGGAGGGAAAAATCCTCTGATCTGCTTTGGAATCTGCCAGTGGCTGTCTCGAATCCTCATTGGGACTGAACATGAACAGACAAAGCTTATCCAAGCACCTGGAGACACTCAAAGTCTATTTGTGAAGCAAAGACAAAGTCTACACTAATGGTCTTCAGGTCTATTAAGCAAAATAAAGCAGAATCATGGCAGAAAGAAGATACTGATCCCCCCAGCCTGAGAGAAATGGGAGCACCTTGAATTTCGGCACACTCTCAGGCACACCACAGGGAAGAGGTAGAAGAGCAAATAAAAGGGAGTTCAGCCCCTAACAAGCCACTAGCAACATGAAATATATATGATCCAGTTCTTGCAGTTCTCAGCTTTCCTTGCAAATCCTTCATTTTGAGGCAGTGGGTGCAACTTGATCGGGAAAGCAGCATATCACCTTTCTACCACCGAGAAAGCACGCAGATATATTTTCATTAAAGGGGTCCTTTTGGAGGGATCTTTTTGATGCTGAAAACTGCCCATCTGAGAGGAAGAGATCACAGGGGAAAGGCTGCAGGACAGCCCCGAGAAACTCAGAGCAAACCCTGCAAACTGGAAATCAGCAGGCAGATGGAAGAGCGGAAATGGGAGGAGGGCAGGATTAGAAGTGCTATAGATTTATGATAAGTGATGCTCTAACAATAGCTTTCCTTTAAGAAGGAAGCTCTTCCTGCTGGAGTTAATCTAGTTAGCCTGCCCATACTTTCATGCACTGGGGAAGGACTGCATACAGGACAGGCAACTCCTCAAGTCAAGTGAAACCACCCACTTCAAAGCTCATAAAACACCAACCCAGTGACATGGACCATGGCAGAGGGAAAAGAAAGAGTTGCTCCCCTCAGCAGCTGCCAGGGGCTGCTCAGGGGATCTGTTCCAGCCTTTACATGGGCTAGACGTGCAGGGAAGGTTTTTTCAGCCATGTTTTCCATTTTCATAATTTCTCYCCACCCTGAAAGGTCATGCAGATGAAAACATCAATTTAACTAATGCCAGATGGAAGACAAGTTAAGCCATATGAATCTTTGCTGATTATATAATTACCTTCATTTCTTGCAGAAACATGGAAATGCTTACAGTCGCTGGCAGATTATTTTGTACATAAACAAACATTTCTAGGCTGTTTGTACTTTAAAGAAATTAAGTCCACATGGTTTTGACCAACTGCTCCATTACCACGTGGCACATGCATGAAAAAAAAAACAAGCCTAAATTTGAAACTCCACCAGGAGCTTGCAGACACCCATCTTCCCCAATAAATAATACTTTTTTAATGAGCTCATCAATTCACAGTTATAGATTTACTGGATAGAAACTTAAGATGATTTGCACTCAGTGTTAAATACACCAAATTATTTTCTGCAGACCTCAAGGTCATTTAATTTACCTCTAATGAGCCCCAACACATTAGCGAGGAAAAGAGCACTGAAACGTTCAGGGTCATTTGCTCCTGAGCCACAGCAGTGTGGCAGTGGGCAGTGACAACAACAAACACACCAAACCACCACAACAGGTRACTTGGGCAGAATCTACAGGGAAACTTCACGTGTACAGGGAAGGACAGCACTGAGAAACTGCCACAGATGCAGTTCTGTGAGCCTGACTATAAAGCCAGGAGCAATTAAGGATCCACTCCACAGATGGCGATTTCTGAATGGAGCCGGCTGTGTTTGTAGGTGTCCCATTAGAAGCCAGGAGCACATGTTTAAATTTGCATAAGAATCGGTGTGAAAGATTCAGTTACATCCCCAGCAATCTCCAGTAGCTTTGGTTACACTGTCAGATACTCAGGTTAGGAAGTGTCTGTTTGACAATCTCACTGCAAAGAGCCCAGCTCCCAAAGCCTTCTTCCCAGCAGMGCCAAAGCCAGGGAAAGGCCACCTCCACTGCAACCATCTCTGTCACAGACATCTTTCATGAAAAATCCTTTCCTTAGGATTTTTCCTCCTGAGAAGCTGAGAGGCCTCAGCAACAAAATGTAAACAATGGTTATCTGCTGCTGTGGAATGCAACAGGTGCATCTGRGATTGGCCCATGCTGGATGTTTGTAATTAATGGCCACTCACAGCCCAGCTGGCTCAGAGAGAGAGCTGAGCCACAAGCCTTTGTTAYCATTCTTTCCTATTGTATTCTYAGCTAGCCTTCTGATKAAATCCTTCCTTCTATTCTTTTAGTATAGTTTTAATGTAATATATATCATAAATAATAAATCAAGCCTTCTGAAACATGGAGTCAGATCCTCATCTCTTCCCTCATCCAAGAATCTCTGTGAACACGGTCACACATCTCCTCAGCCTGACCACAGCAGGAGCCCCGAGCTGGAGAACACACACAAGCCTTTGGCCCACCCAGGGTTTCTAGCACAGAGCCTCTAAACAAGGGGCTGGACTTCTCCTCCCACAGTCATTCAAAGTCATTTCCTTGGCCCGAAGAGAGACTCYACCGAATTAGAGAGGTGGTGCAGGGCTGGGTGAAGGGAGTTACCTGCTCCATGCTCACCTGCAGACTCTACCTGCACAACCATTTGGTCCATCATGCAAGGCACAGCAGAGAACTGATCCAACTGAGCACAGCCACCTCCTCCCACAGTGAGCCTCCACCCTGATGATCCCCTTCACCATGTGAACYCTCAAAAGCTTGCACTGGCACAAGGCAGAAGGTGCTGGCCAGCAGCAGTTCAAGCGGGTAGTTTACAAAAAGCCACCAGGCACACCAGCTTTGGAGAAGCAGCTAAAACCCACCTCTCACCTTTACCTGGATGGTGTCAGGACAGCACAACAGCTCTGCACACACCTGAGAGAGCTCCTCAGGGAGCAAGCTGCTAGAGCCTTGCTGTACCTGGCAGAAGAGGTAAATGCTTGTGTCTTACACCCCAAACACACACTGCCCAGATGGAACAGCAGGAAGACAGCTCTGAAGCTGGGAAACAGGAACCACAACTGCTTTGTAGAGAACAGCAAGGCCCTGTCTCTGTTACAMACCATCACAGTCACACAGCTGAGGCAGCACTGAAATCAGGACACGCACAGCAAGCTGAAGTGAACACTGCACACATAAAATCTGGAAAGTTTGCAGGACTGCACTGAGATTAGACACCCATTTTCAGCAGAGCCCCTCCAGAGGTAATTAAAATTGAGCTCTGGCACAGCCTCCAGCTGAAGTGTGCAATCCCTGAAGAAACTCAAGACTGAGTGACCTCAAACGATCCTGCTATATTTGTAAAATCGTGTGAGGAGATGTCCTCCAACAACCCTATGACTTTCACAGGAGCTACACCACCAGACCAGCTCCCTAAAAAAGAAAGAAATCCATGTCTCCAGTGTAGAAAATGGTGTTGCTTTCTGAAGACCTAGGCCCACAATCCCAAAGCCAAATGCATCCAAAGAGAAAGCCACATCTCCAGCTGGTCCAACAGAACCCTGTGAGCTGTTTGCTGACATTTCAAGCAGGTCCAAAGCTCTCCAGACTCTCATTTCTGTGATTCCAGGATGTGCTGCAGAACGGCTAAGCAGGCAGCAAACTCTCTGCAGCAGAAAGAAGGCTGTGCTCCTCCATGCCTGGCACTCAGCAGCTGCCAGGACAGCTAGGAAATATGGTGGTGCACCAGCGGGAAAAAGCCATGGACTAAATGGAAAGGAGGGCTGCAAAGGGCCTCAGACATCCTAATGGTGAAACCATACAGAAATGGACAGGAGACCACACTGCTGTGTGAAAGGGCACCTTGTCCACCTCACTGTGTGTTCCCAGTTCTGATCTCAGACACCTGCTCATGGTTTTTTTTGTTTGAGTTTCTTTTTGCAGGTGGGCTGAGCACTGCAAATTGCTTCTCATTCCCAAAGCAGCAGAATGTCCGTGCAGGTCCCTCTAACAGAACATCCTGGTAAGCAGCTGCAAGAARGGGAACTGCACTGGCATGAGAACCCTGCACAAGCTCTTTCATGACAAGTCAGTGCCAAGCTACGACCTCATTGCTTTAATGAGAGCGCCCAGCAGAGCAGCGTGCTGGAAGGCACAGCACCATCAGCCATGCGCCCCAGCTGTTCCCTCTGCCCCTCGTGCTGCCACACAGGACAAGCCTAGCTGGCCACAGGAGCGTGCCACCAGCAGGGACAGCGCAGCTGGGGCTCTCAGCAGAGCATTCCCGGTGCCACCCAGCGCTGCGGGAGCCAGGACACGCAGCCCTGATCCCAGCCCTGATCCCGTGTGGCTCTCGGAAGCTGGGGCGTGTCCGCATCAACCACGATCCCGGGCAGGCTGTCCTGCCAGCAGAAAGGGGATACAKACTTATATGGACTATATATAGATAAGGCTTCCTAAGAATCTCCCCATGGGGGTCATTCTCTGCTCTATATCTAGATCTGGCCTGGAGCCTGTTGGGAAACACGTACCAGACATGTGCAAGCTGCAGCTTGCTTCGGCAATCAATGAGAGCCCTGCACCAGAAACCCCTGAAACACAGGCCAGAACCACATTATGASCTGCATGGTTTTCCCATGTCTCCATTTACAGCCTTCCACGTGTCTCCCTGCAGAGGCAAAGATGCCTTTAGCAATCCCTCTCCGGCACACGATATTTACTTTGCAGCAATGAGGAGCACCTCCAAGCCCTTGCACAGCAATGGCTTTGTAGAAAAACAAAAAGAGCAGGAAAAGATTTTGAACAATTGAGCTCAACAGAGCAAAGGGATCTGATGAAAGCAGACACTGTCTTTTTCAGAAGGTTTTGAACAGCAAAATAAAGTGCTCTGTTGAGCAGTGAACATGTTTCACCCTGCACACACAGGCATACCCTTCATGCCCTGCTCCTTCACAGCCTCCCACCTTCAAACCTCCACTTCTCCCGAGCAATACATGCTTTAAAAAAATAATTTAAAAAAGAGGTCACCCTAGATCGCCAGGTTTGTTCCCTTTTTTTCCCTTTTAGAACAAAACCAACTATCTCCCTGAGGTCCAGAAGGACCTGCGAGCTATGTAGGTTTTGGTTAAACACCAGCATTCCCCCTTGGCTACTGCCTCTCACTTTCCTCCTACAGGCTCCAGAGCACCTGACTGCCAAAAAAGCAAACAAGCAGGAGAGGGGAGCGGGTTTATCATGACACCAAACTAGAGCTCGGGGAGAGAGGTCCCACACGTTAGAGCACAGGGGGGGAAGTGGCTAAGCTGCCATTTCCCAGCAACAGCAAAGTGATCACATTTGTCTGATTGTCTGGATGAGCCACAGCAAGAAGCAAGACAAGTTAATCAAAAGCTTGCAGTGCCCAGGTGCTGCTCCCTGCCCGAAGGGCCCACAGCATCCTCGGGTATTTCCCAGCCCATTCCAACACTGAGGAGCCAAAGAGTTAACTCTCCAAACCAGTACAAAGGCTACGGATGAGGAGCACACTTCACACTACATCAAAGCTGATATTTTATGCTAATCCAACTGCTTACAGGAGAACAAATGCTATTTTCCTTGACAGCTCTTCTGAAATCAGATCTGAGCAACCATGCACGTTTGAAACCCTTTTGAAACATCAGTAAACCAAACATTGTTACTTTCAGTGCAACAACTCCCAGAACAGCATCTCAGTCGGTGACTTCCATAAAGCACTGAACACCCAAACCACCGGTCCTGGCACACATACCCCGAGCAAGGTGAGCCCCTGAACACTGGCTGGCCTGCAGACCCAGCTTTGCTTTATGCACACAAGAGCCTCCACCACACAAAATTCACAGCATACAAAAGCTGCTCCCAGTTCTACTTTAAAAATGAGACTGTTTTCCCACTGGGGCAGGGGAAGCATTTGAGCTCCTGATCAAAAATAGTTATTGCCCTGCAAGTAAGTGTGCTGGAAGGCAGCCTGGCTGCAGACCGGCAGCTGCTAGGCGAGAAGGAACAAGGAGGCCACCTCAAAAGAAAGGCACAGCTTGTGACAACGACACAGGCACAGAGACTGTGGGAGAGGCTGAGCTGGGTCTAGAGGAGGAAACGTGTTTCAGACTCCAGCACACAAACAGAGCCCACRCATCTGTTTTCCAACAAAAGGAGCTCCAAAAGGAGCCTCGCCTGGAGGCTCTCCACCACTGCAGCACCAGCCCAAGGACAGGGTCTACATGTGTGGTAGCCCCTGGATTTTTAGGGATCCYCTTCTCCAGGGACACTGGCTGCAGCAAGCAGAGCATGCCCATTAGAGCTCTCCAGGCAACTCATTATTTTAAACAAATGAGTGATTAGCAAGGATCCACTCTCTCCTAGTGAAGCTGGCTGCACGCCCTGCAAGCCTCCACATCACTGTACAGTAACATAATCCAATTAAACCTCACCATGAGAGAAGCTTCATGCTATCACATTCAATTAGCCAGTTAAGCCTCTTATCATCTGCACGTTGGGGTCCATTCGGATTGAAAACTCCCCCAGCACTGATTGGGCATCCTTCAGCCAGGCAAGGACACACAGATGTCACATCTGGAGCAGCAGCAGGACCGTACAGCTTAGGAAACCCAYACTGCTGGCTGATATGGAGGTAGAAGCACAGGAGAAACAAAGCACAGTGACCAGTTCCTGCCCACTCAATTATGTGCTGAGGTGACTTGCTCCCCGACTTCCCAAGGAAATGGGTCAATTCTGAAGGAGCTCAAGGGGCCCAGAGGAATTTCAATGGAAAGGCAAAGCTAATAGAGGACCTGGCAACACAGAGTCGTCTGGCAGCCAGCCACCAATTCCATAGGAAATACCCTCCCTAGAAGGTCACCATAACGGTGGCAAAATTTGGCCCAAAAGAATTGGAAAGAGCTGCCAAGATGTGACGCAAATGAAGGCAGCGAGCAGGCCAGCTTCCTGCGTGAGGCCAAAACACGGAGCGCTCTTGGAAAAGAGAAAGATTAAGGGTTGCAAGGAACATAATGGCCTCTTGTAACAGCTGAGTTGTTGCTTTTCTTTTCTTGGCAGAAAAGAGCGATGTTTGGTTGCTGGTTGATTAATCTATTATGCAAATCATTTCATAGCTAATTTGATACAGCCACAGGCTTGCCACAGAAATTGTCCGCCTGCTCAGAGCTGATGAAAGGTGGAGCATCAACAGCTCCATTTGACAAGAGCTTTTATTTCCTGGACAAGCAGCTGCAGGGGCACCTCCTGCCAAGCAGGGCTGCAGGAGCACAGGCCAGACCTGCCAGGGGACATGAGGGGAAGATGTTTTGGGCACCCTCACTTGGTGGAAGGCAAGGAAAGAGGCCTTTCAAAAAAGCAGCCTGTTCCTTCCGCTCCCACCAGCATTCTGCACTGGYCATGCACAAAGCATCCAGGTGAAAACCATGTAAAATCCCATCCAGAGACTTTGGCTAGCAGCTCTGAGGTTTTAAGATCTGTTTCAGAGCTGTTCTTGACGTGCACAAGCTTCACCTCAAAAAATGACTCAAAATAGGTCTSACTGGAACTCTGACTCCAACAAACCACTCAGACTCTAGACAGAACAGTTCCACTGAGTAAGACAAGCACCCAAGTGACATTCAGCAGCATCATACAAAGTGATAGGATTTACATGGGGAACACTCAGGGATCCCTCAGGTTTGATCTCTTCCCCAAAGACTAAGGAGGAGAAATAGGATGTTCTAGCTCCAAGAAGAAGGGTTGGTTCTGGCCACTGTGCTTTACTCCAAGCAGTTTATCTCCACTGCTCACTCGTGGATGTTTTTCCTCACGCATCTCACACATTCAGCATCATCTCAGTGATATTTTTAAAGGCTGTCCTGTGCTCTCATTTGTATTCAATTTCCTTTCGAGGGAAAATGTTAGGCATTTCATGCTATTCAAACAAAGTCAAAACAAAGCCTCCAAATAAGCACTTCTGAAATGTACCTAGTCATCTGAGTAATTAGACATTTTCCTAGCTCCAAATGTACTAAAAATCTATTGTCAGCTCCCAATGAATGTGCCAGCAGTTATCCTAACCAGGAAGAGTTCTCTCCTAAATGTTAACATACCGACAGAATAGAAGGTTAAGATACATTTACATTAACATTTCTCCCTATCTGAATTGATCAGTGTTTTTAATTACATAGCTGATCATAATTATTACTCTAGCAAGTTGTTCACCTGTCTGATGATATGATGCACAGTTGGCATTGCTCAAGCCAGGTCAGAACATGCTCTCACTGGCCAGAAGTTCCCATTTCCAGTGCAGGCAAGCATCCTTCACACCACAGGGCAAAGTGCTCCACTCCTGAGTGAATCTGTGGCAAATCCTCACAGAGAGAGTCAGCTGTGGACTTCACACAGGTCACAAGCCCCTCGACACTCTGCTAGCAGAGGGAATTAGCAGCTATGGGTGCACACCTGCAGATTGCTGGAGTGGCTCCATGCCCCAGCAGTCCTGACTGTGTCCCTCCTGTCACACATCTGCAGTGCTGCCACCTTCCCGCGCTCACAGAGCCCTCTGCCACTCATTAGCCCACGGGAGGCAGCCAGCCAGACAGGCCAGTGGAGGAAGATGGGAGCTGGCAGAGAGAGAGGAGCACACAGCCTGGGGCAGGAGCACACTGTTAGGATCCACTCAGCTGCCTGAATCCAAAATCCCACCCCATCCCTTTCCATGGCCCCCGGGGGTGTCCGTACCAGRGCTGCTGTGCGTGCCCGAGTGCTGCACGGCCATGCCACAGCACTGAGCAGCCACATCCCTACTCCCCCAGCCTCCTGTGGGCCCAGGGCATGTGTGTGAACCCCTCTGCATTTCCTCACCCAGCACACAAGCTGCAGAGTGAGCCAACAGGGGAGATGCTCAGGCAGTGCCCAGTGACAGGCCCAGCCCTCTGGCACTGCCTTTGCACTGCTCTGCTCCACAGACTTCTTCCTTCCAGGGACACTGGGGCACACCTGCTCCACATCCAGCGTGCTCTCAATCCACTCTACAGTGCAAAGCTAAGCAGCAACTTTTGCCAGTTTGTCACAGCTAGGGCAGTAGCCTGAAACAAAACCCACTCCAAATGGGAATATTGCTGCCTTCCCTTGCTTCAGCAGACCCTTCCCACAAACCTTTCCCCCAAGACCTCTCTTCCTCTGGACAACCTCCACATGGTGCCATCTCCTCATGAGACTACTTCAACATGGGACAGTACTGCATCCTGCCATTCACACCCACAGATTCATCAAAAGATTGAAAGGTAAAAAACCAGCACCAAAATCCACAGAATAATTCTTACTTCTGCTCTTTCAATGTGAGGAGAAGGTGTTGATTCTCTCGCTGCCATGCAGCAAGAAGATCACTCTCAGTGTTTACAGGTGGTAGGGAGAACTTTATGCAATGTAACCTTTCTCAAAGGAAAGYCTTTCAGTGCACAGAAGAAAGAAACAGCAGGAGAAGGTAGGCATCTCTCCCTTCTGGTATGCAGGGGATACGCCCAGATAGTGAGACATTTTGAGTCACATTTCTGGGATGACTAAAAGAAAGTAGCTGCATTTCAGAAATGCCACGGTCAAGCCTCCCAGGAGCTACGTGTGCTGAAGAATAAATCATAAAATCACTTCTGCAGATGGCAGAGGAGTAAGAGAAGCCAGAACAAGTGCAAAACACCACCCCACCTCGTGTTTCACATTAAGCACACAACTGCAGAACACCACCATGACTCTTCGCTACTATTCTTCCTTAAGTTTAGACACAGCCCTCTCACACAAGGAAACTCCATGGATGCACCAAGGCAGCCTTCCAGATTTTGCTGACACCCCACCCAAGCTGAGTGGACTTTCAGTAAATCACCCACCAGAGTGAGCTGAAGCACACACRCATCCACACAAGCACCCCCCACGCAACCTAGAGCAGGCAGGACCACTCCAGGCACTGCTTCCACCCAGCCCCTCCTGCCCCAGGCCACGGCAGGAGAAACACCTTAGAAAGGGGATGAGATTTATTGAACCAAAAGGAAAAGGGAAGGAAGCAACATTCCCTCCCCAAGCACGCACTCCTCTCCGTGAATCCTCTGACTCTGTGCCAAGTTCAAATCTCTTCTCTGCTTGGAAAGCCCGTCCTGCCAAGAGAGACCCAGAAGGGAACTGGTGGAAATCTCAGAAGAGGCCAAGGCAGTTCCACACTGTCTGACCACACAGCAGGGCCCACTCTCCTCCACATCCGCCCCTCACGTCCCTACAGACATTTGCTGGGACAACAAGCTCACTTGGGATATGGTTTCCCACGCACAGGACTTCATTCTAATATCTCTTGCATTTAAGATAGAAGAATCTTAAATGTCACTGTGCCATAGTAAAAATCATCACCATGTGAATTTTAAAGGCAGTGGCATAACTTAAAGGTTTTCAAGCTCCTGCTTTCTCTGACAGAAAGGTCTGTTGCAAAGCCCGTAATGAAATGCAAAGCATGCTGATCAATGGTCAGAAAGAGCAGCACTGATTGCTGCAGAACTTGGTGTTTGCCCAGCACACACCTCACTGTGCCATGGGACCAACATCCCCACAGAAGCTGCAGCCTCAGCTGCTCCTGACCTTACCTGGGGTTAACAAACCCACCCACAGCCACAGCCACAGCTGCAGCCTGTGCCAGCCCGTGGGCTGCCCACTCCATGTCCAGCAGAAAACTCCACACCTGGGGAAATGCAGGTTCACAGGGTTGGCAGCAGCAGGATGGAGCTCATCCCCCTGGCTCGAGGGAAAAAGGGCACCCAGGAAGAGCAAGCAAAGGTAATGGCAACAGCAGGGCCAGAGCCGAGGGACCCACYGCCACACCAAACTCCCTCTACCAAAAGCTTTGCTCCTACAAGGTCCCAAATGCCCCAGTTCTTCCATCAATTCCTCAGGTCAGGCAATCTGAGCACTTTCATCATCCCCTGCTTCACAGCTTGCTTCACCAATTCCAGACTTTCCCCCTCAAACCCCAGCTCTGCCCCACCTGCCCAGATATCCACATGTGCTTTACACTCCCCACATTCCTCCAGGCGCCTCAACCAGCTGCCTCCCATCGGCTGCCCCCCACAATTCCAGCACCCAGGACCCACCCTTGTGCTCCCCACCAGGGCAGGGTCAGTGTCCTTACACTGCATTTTCTGGTCATCCACAGATTTGCAAACAAGCAGGCTATGTTGTGAGCTCTTTTGCAGATCTGCAAGTATCAGCATAAATGATAATGCAGAATGAAAAGTCCTTGACAGTGTCGGACGTTTGGGCTTTTATTTGTTTAACAGCCACTGGTACAAGGTTGGATGGGATGGAAACCCAACTGCCTTCCCGTAGCAAAGGGTGCAGTGGAGAGAGCTGTTTCCAGAGCAGTGCTACCGTGTCCTCTGCACAGCGGGGACAGTGCCAATCGCACTGGAACCACAGAATGCTTTGGGCTGGAAGGGACCTCTGAAAGATCATTTAAGTCCAACCCCCTGCCAGCAGCAGGGACACTTTCTTGTCTAGTGCAAAAGGAAAAASCACCAACTGCTCCTCCAGCTATTCCCATCCAAGTGACAACTTCCACAGCAAAGGGACTCCTTGAAGAGGGGCACATTGCCCCGGGTGCCAGACCCTTTCCAAGACCTCCAGTTGCAGAAAAGAAAGGCTGAACGAGACACAAGCTGAAAAAGTTGCTGCCTGAGGCACTGCTARCACAGATAAACTGCTGTAAACCCAGATTACCTGCAATAGCAGGACTCGGGTTTGCTTCTACCCCTCTGTGCTCCTGCCCACGATGTCAGACCACTCCAGTGTTTGTGATAGTGACTCGTCCCTGCAATACAGGGGCATGGCCACCGAGTCCAACCTGCTGTGTGGATGGCGCAGCAGGCAGAGGGATTTGGGGGGGTTTGTAAAGCTTGCAGAGCTTCACGTTCCTGCCAGGTCAGCCTGATGACTCTGTTTCCTTTCTGCTCGCTCGCTACGTCCTCGTTTAAAACAAAACAAACAAACAAAGATAAAGAGAAGCGCTTCAAAGATTTGTCTCCGGCACGTTTAAATCCGCAGAGGCATTCTGTTCTGAGCTAGGCTTGAAGAGCGCAAAATTTCTGAAAACTAAGCGGAATGCCTGCCATGCGGGCTAAAGCGGCGCGGGCAGGGCGTACGGCCGCGTGTGTGCACACGGCAGCGGCAGGGGAACGGAGGGACACGGGCACAGGGCGAAGAACCATCCCCGAGAAAGGGATGCGYACCCCGAGCCCATCCCTGCGGGCGCTGCCCGGGAAAGGCGGCGGGACCGGGGGAGCCCCAGCCCGYGCCGGGGGCTGCGGGGGACACGCACGGCGAAGGTGACCCCGCACAGCCCGGACAGACGGCAGCACCCCCCGCCCTCCGCCGGAGCCCCGCACCGCCACCCATCCCGACAGGCACGGGAGGAGCCGTGCCCGTCACTGCGGGAGCGGCGAGGGGCGGGAAGGGCCCTGCGGCTGCGGGAGGCTCGCACAGGTGATGGGAACGGGGCTCCAGGAGGCAGCCGCGGAGCCGCGGAGGAAAGGGGGTGCGGTCCGCGCCCTCTCCCGCCGTTACCTGGGCACGCAGCTGGGGCTGGAGCCGTCGATCTCCCAGGTGGCGAAGAGGTTCATAGGCACGGGCCGCCCCAGGGCCCCGGTGCCGCCGGGGAAGCTGAGGCGGCTCCGCTCGGCCGCCGCCGCCATGGCTGTGCCCGCCGCCCTGGCGCGCGCCCACCGCGCCGGGCCGCCGCCGCCCCGCCCCGCCCGCGGGGGGCGCGTCACGGGGCGGGGCCGAGGGCGGGGCCGTGCGGCGGGAGGAGCGGAGGGCGGGGCTTGCTCGGCGCGGCTGGAACGGGGCGGTGCTGCCGAGGGGGCGTAGCCATGCCGAGCCTGGTGGGCGCGGCCGTGCGGAGGGGCCGCGTCTGCTCTAAGGGGGGCGCGCCGCGGGGGGGCGTGGTCTCGCATTGGCGCATGCGCGCACGGGGCGGGCGGAAGCGCCGCCGGCGCGGCGGCCGCGCACCGGAAGCGGCGGTGGCAGTTTCCGGGCGGCTCCGTGGCAGGGCGGGCGGCGGACGCGACCATGGTGCTGCTCACGATGATCGCCCGCGTGGCGGACGGGCTCCCCCTCGCCGCCTCCATGCAAGAGGACGAGCAGGTGGGGCCGGCGGGGCGCGGTCGGTGTGTCCGTGAGGAGCGGGCGGGGGGCGACCCACCGGGAGCCGCGCAGTCCGTTGTCACAGCAGGGAGGCTCCGGCACCGGCCTTTGCCTGCCGGTGGTGGCGGGTGGGACGGGCAGAGCCCGCCGGTGCTGTGGGGCCGGTGGCGGCGGCCCCCCGGTGTGTCCGGTACCGGCCCTGCAGCCGCTCTCCTCCCTCCSTGCCTCCTCAGTCAGGCCGCGACCTGCAGCAGTACCAGAGCCAGGCCAAGCAGCTCTTCCGCAAGCTGAACGAGCAGTCCCCGACGCGGTGCACGCTGGAGGCGGGAGCCATGGCTTTCCAGTGAGTACCGGCAGCGCTGCGGGATCGCGGCTCCCCGGGAGCCGGCCGGGGGTCGCTGGAAACGGGGCCGCCCGTCAGCCCTGCTGCCCAGGAGAGCGTGAGCTGGCACTGCTGGGCACAGGTGTCTGGCGCTTGGTTCTCATCCAGGTTCCTGGTTCTGCCTGTGCTGCGGACAGTGCAGGTTCTGTTCCCTCCCTGCCCTTCTCTCTGCTGTGCCTTCACTGCATCTTCTGGGCGGCCTGTGTCTCGTCTTTAACGAGATCTGTGCTTGCAGAGCCAGTGTGGCAGTGCCACTGTGCCCTCCTGCTGCCCAGGACTGCCCTCTCTGTGCCCTGTGAGAGCTCAGCTTTCATCAATTACAAGCACATCRAGCATCTCTGAGTATTTGTTATTGTTGTCTTAATACCTGACAGACTTCTTTCTCTCATCCAGTAAATTCAGTCTTATTATTGCTAGATTTGTTGGGTGTGTTTAATTAATTTCCTTAACTCTTTGGGAGCTCTKGACTTAAAAGCACTGTTGGCATTCTCCAGCAGTACTCGTGCAAGAGAGCCTGGGTATGAARTAAGGAAATCCTGCAGAGGTCAGACGCCCTTACTCCTTAATAGCAGGGGAGGTGAGTGAACAGAGGGGGAGTTGGAAGGCAGGAAAGCTTGTGTGTGAGGAGGGAAATGCCTCTTTCTGTGCCGTGTCATTGCCTGGCAAAGTAATGCCTGAGCGCTCGGTCAGGATCCTGCTGGGAAGCAGCGTTGTGCCAGGACAGGAATGGCTGKTGGAGGGCTCGGGGGCCAGGCGAGCTCTCCAGGCAGAGCTGTGCCAGGATCCCTCTGTGCCAGGTGACTCCAGTGACTGGGTGTGTGTCTGTGCCTGGCACRGGGGGACGTGGCCTTTGAATGCAGGGCAAGGTTGGCTTTGGACCTCTGCTCCAGCAACGGGAGCAAAACCTCCCACCCCAACCCTTTCTTCAGAGATTCAGAGGCGTGAAGAGATGAAAACAGGAGGTTTTGGATGGGCAATCTCTGGCAAAAGCCGGGAGGTTTTGGGGGATGCTTTTCCTGTGGTTGTCGTTTGTCTGCTAACTGCAACAAGATTTGTAAAAAAATCTTTTCTCTGGGCTTCTGGTTGCCTTTGATAGGGAGTTACAGTGTCAGAGGATGGCCCTGACTGGCCTGGCCACCCTTATCTCTGCTGGATTTGGGTGTTGTTGTTGGAGTTAACTGCTAAGTGCTGCTCTTCCTCTTGCTTTTCCTAAAGTTGAATCTTCACAGAATTTWAAAGCTGCCTCGTTTCTGAGTGTCTCCTTGGCACAGCATGGCTGTAGCTCTGCCTGGCAGTGAAGCCTTGGGAAAGAGCCTGTGTAGATCCCAGTAAATCCCTTCTTGAGTTACCTCCATGATGCAAGCAGGGAAGGTGGCAACACTTGCCCAGGAAATCAAAGCCTCTTAGTGTGGCTGTACTGACAGCAGTTGTGAGAGGAGGGAGGGCTTGGGCAGGCCTGTTTTGCCAGCTGTCCCAAAGGAGCAGCCAGGTTACCTGGCTGGGACAGGAGTGTTCCTCCTCCTGGACTGAGTTAGTCCCTGGATGGGTTTTGCTGGCCACTGACAGCTGCTGCTGCAGACCACTTGCTTCTGCCTCCTTTGAGGTGGGACATCACAGCAGGACCTGTATGGAAAGAACAATTTYAGGTCAGAAACTTTCCTCTGCAGGGAGGGGAGGTGACAGGGGAATTTGAGATTTAGTCTGAAATAACGCTGACCCATGGCCATGCTGCTCACCAATCTTCTCGTGCCAGACCAGAGCTCTGAGTGCTGAGGGCAGCACAAAGCAGGACAGAGCATTCAGCTCTGGGGGGAGTCAGCAGCACAGCCCTGGGTATTGCTGGGGAGTGGGGTGAAGCTGTTTTGCTGAGGTGCTGCTGAACATCTTCAGCTTCATCAGTTCAAAGCAGAGCTGAGCCTTCCTGAAACCTGAAGTTTAAGTTGTGAGCCCTTGGGTGATTTCTGCCAAATGCTGTGCCAAGGTTTCAGCTGCAGGAGCTGTGTCAGCCCTGCAGCAGCAGCACTGGGGCTGTGCAGGTACAGGAGCACAGACAGCTCTGCTGTGCTCTCAGTGAGCAGGTGACCTTTGCCTGATGAATGGCTGAAGTGACTCCTACCTGTCATTTAAAAGCAACCCTTGCCCTTTGCCACTGTTACCAGGATAAAGCTTTTCTCTCTCAAAATGTGATTACAATGTGATTACAGGAGACCTGCTGGCTGCACTCTGAGCAGAGCCAACAGTGGCAAGTGGCCACATCTGCCCCTTGTGTGAGGACAYGCAGGCAGGTTCTCTGCTGAAGTTTGGGGGTGCACACAAAGTATGAAACTGAGAGGCCCAGCTGTGCAGGAACTCTGGTCTGAAGTTGACAAAATTGTCTGAATCTGGGGCAGAGCGAGGTGAGCTCGCTCCCTGTGGTGCTGGCAGACCAACTTTAAACCCAGCACCCTGAGTATCACACCAGGGAGAAGCCGGTGGGAAATGCAGCTGGAGAGCTCCAGGCAGAGATAAACAGAGCAGGAACAGGGACATGCTGCTCAGAGTGCTCTCACCTGGAGAGGGCTGCTCCAGCAGTGCTGTCAGAATTCCCTTCTGACACTGGTTCTCCTCGTTTCAGTAGATTTGCTCAAGTCTTACTCATCATGGCAGTGGCTAAATCAAGCTCTGGATAATGATCTTTAGCAACCTCAATGTGGCAAGCAGGTCTCCAGGGGTAAGGGAAGTGATGCAGTCCAAGCTGAGGAACATAAAAAGGACCAAAGGCCACGGGCACATGGGGAAATGCTGTGGAATGGATGATGGCAGCTGGAGTTTCTTSTTCTGGTTGGGGTGAATCTGTTGTTGTTTGAAGGCTGCCAGGGTTCGCATAGAGGCAAGAGGAATGGATACCCCTGAGCCCAGGAACAAGGTGAAGATGGCTACTTTAAAGGGCATGGCCCTGCTGGGGTATCTGGGAAAACAGTGGGGAGTGGGGTGAAGTTGTTTTGTAAGCCTGATGTGTCTATTAACAAAATTTTAAGCTGCCTATTTTACTACAGTGCCCTCAGGACTGGATCATTTCTTTAATACACTGCTAATCTTTATGCTAACCAGACTAATGCCTAATGGCATTATGCAGAAAGTCAAAGAAAGGTAACCTAAAAGTAGCATTCACACTGCACCCTGAAGAATATAGATAAGCATTCGAAAGTGTTTACAGGGCTGTTTACTCTCTCCACCCCCTTGTTTTTGGTGGCAGTCTTGTAGCCTTTATTTTTATATTGGCTAAGTGAGGAGGAAAATTCAGATGGGAATGTGGCGCAGCAGAGTGACAAAGTGAAGCCTAAATAATCTCAGGGTTGGTAGTGGGTGAGAAGAGGACCCATGTGCCCTCAGCTGGGGGGCAAACCAAGCAGATTCACACAGCAGCAGGTGTGTCACTGTGTGCTTTGGAGAGCTGGTGGCATGGTCACAGCCACCCACGGTGAGCCTGTAAGGTCACCAGCACCCACCTAGCAGCASTGCCCCTCCCCAGCTGCCCCTGTGGTGATGCCTGTGCACGGCAGCACCCCTCCAGCAGGCTGCTGGTGGTGAGGAAGGGGATAGCCAGCCCTCTGAAATGGAGAGGGACAGCTGGCAGGGACTGGGTGCCTTCCCAGCACGCTGAGACCAAACTCCTGTGTGTGTCTCCTCATCTCAGTGCCTCAGCTTCCCATTCCTGGCCCTCGGGTACTTGGCTGTGCTGCCACTGAGAGACGTGTTGGCCACCTTCCCCTCTACTCTGCTGGCAAACTTCCTTGTGCTCCCCTCCTCCTGACTGCAGGGTGTTCTCTTTTTTATACTCTAAAATTACAGCTCTTTTGTTGCTGGTATTTTGTTAAGCTAATGGTATTCACAGGCCAGCTTTTGTTCAGCTGAAGTCAAAGCCCAAGACTGTTGGCATGGGTGTAGGGTCTGAAGCTACAAGAAAATTTATTCTGGCTAAAGAAAAGATAAGCTACTGCTTTGCAGAAAGGTTTACACTTGATCCAGACATAGAAAACCAGAAGTTCTTGTACGCAGTTCTCATYGCCTCATAGGAATAGAGGCGTGTGGGGTGGTGTTTGACAGGATAGGTTCAAAATTGATTGATTAATGCTCTGTCTGCCATTCTTTTAGCTACATCATCGAGAAAGGAGTGTGTTACCTGGTCCTGTGTGAAGCTGGATTCCCCAAGAAACTGGCCTTTGCATACCTGGAAGACTTGCACTCGGAGTTTGATGAGCAGCATGGCAAGAAGGTTCCAACAGTCTCCAGGCCCTATTCCTTCATTGAATTTGGTGAGGTCCCTCTCCCTGTGGCTAGTCAGGAAACTTCTTGCTGGGAGGGAGCAGTGGCCATGGGATTCTTTGCAGCTTGTCCTGTGGAATTGACAGCTCAAATTCTCCTTGGCACTAGAGACACGGGTGTTCCGAGCAGGAGAACAGAGAAGTGGTATGGAAGTGGTGCATGTCCATTAATTCAGATTTCCTGCTTTTAGTCTCTTGACCTCACTCCAGTAAATATTTGCRTGTAGTGTTCTGGCTGTCTCAGCAGTGCTTCCACTCCTGCAGCCAGGCAGCTCTGTGCTAGGTGAGACTCCCCCTGACAGCCCTGTCTCCTTCCAGACACCTACATCCAGAAAACCAAGAAGCTCTACATTGATAGCCGGGCGAGGAGGAACCTGGGCTCCATCAACACAGAGCTGCAGGATGTGCAGAGGATTATGGTGGCCAACATTGAGGAGGTCCTACAGCGAGGAGAGGCCCTGTCAGGTACTGGGAGTGGCCAGGGTCTGGCACACAGTGCTGTCTCCTGGGGCAGCTGGGTGGGCAGAGCGTCCYGAGGGAAAGGCTTGACCCTGCTGAGAAAAGCAGTGACCCCAGTGGGTGTTCCAGCTGGATCAGCTGTGTTCTGAAACAGCTGGCAGGTGCTGGTGCTGCTGTGGGGGACACCAGCCCCTCTCCAGCTCGGGTGGCTCTCATCCCAGCAGGACAAGCCCTGGGGACAGGGGGCACAGGCCACACTGCCACGTGAAACTGCCATGCTCCATCTGCTCCAGAGAAACTCCTACACTTAATGTAACATTTGGGGAATGCTCAGTTAATCCTAACTCCTCTCCCCTTTCCCTTGAACAGCTCTTGATTCCAAGGCCAACAACTTGTCCAGTTTGTCCAAGAAGTACCGCCAGGACGCCAAGTACCTGAACATGCGCTCCACGTACGCCAAGCTGGCGGCCGTAGCCGTGTTCTTCATCATGCTGATTGTCTATGTGAGGTTCTGGTGGCTGTGAGCTGGCCCAGCCATGGAAGAGGGAAAGCCAGTGGCCTGGCAGGTGAATGTGTGCAGGACACTGCTCATGGGGGATGTGCATTAGAATCCACACAGGACCATCACCTTCGCAGGAGTGTCCTGGAGTTGTTAGGTGACACTGGCTACTGCATCCCCTAGTGGAGCCTAACAATGGGTGTGAAGGCTTGTTGACTGCAGGCTTTTCCTCTGAGGCAGTTTGCACTGGGATACTGCAGAGTTTGGCCTCCCAAGGTTCTTCCCCCTCCCGGGGCACTCTGGGAACAGTCAATCAGTGCTGTTTAGCGTAATCATATTGTACATCCTCCTGTTGAGTAGCTCTAGTGGGAACTGGACTCTAATGAACATTCCTTGTGTTGGTAATGTTTGCTTTTTTAGAATCTGGGTCTGCAGTTCTTTTTCTTTCTTTTTCAAGACTCCCCTGTTTGCAGGCAAGTATTTCAGTGTACATAAACCAGCTTTCACCTCTGTCAGAATACCTGTTGAGTGTTTTGTGTCTGACATCCTGGCTTGTTACACTTTAAGTTGCTTTAGGAAGAAATGGATGTTAAACTATGCCTTAAAACACATTCTGTCCAGTACTAGGAGGGCCAGTGGAAGGCTTCTGTATTAACTGGTTCTGCGGAATTAAACTCCAGGTTTTTAAGTGTCCACTCTCCCTCTCCTGACAGCTGTGTGTGACAGTTTGTTTCCACATGAACAGGGTGTGTAATTCAATGCCGTTGGAATGGGCACAGTGCAAACTATGTCAGCACTCTCTATTTTTCCCTTCTAGCTGCAGATTCACTACATTATTTCCTTCCTTTTTATAACTGTGCTTTCCTTCCAGAATGTGTCAAAACTGCCAGCATTTCATCTCTGGGATCCTTGTTTTCTTTCTCCCTCTTTCCCTCACCCAAAACAACCAAAAAAACCAAAACTCTGAATGTTGTTGTGAAGAAAAGGCAGTGTTTCTGTAAARAACACTACATGAAGGATTAAGATAACTTCCAAACAGTGAAATCCTTTAGAAACACCACCTCTTTTACCCATGGTCCCCTTCTCCCTACCTCACTTGGGAACTTGAAACTGTAGGTGAAGAAAAACTCATTATGGGGCAATAGTATAGAGCTTCTTCTTTCTTATGGGCCAATCTCTATATCACCAGTGTAATGTGATTTTTTTTTTRTAATTTTTTTTTGGTCCACCTGTGCTGAGAATAACATTTTAGCAGATTTTGGTTTTATTAAAAAAAAAAAGGAGAGAGAGAAAAAAGAAACCCCACAGCTCAGGCACTCTGCTGCACTCGAATGTCTGCCACTTGGTAGAGGAAGCAGGTGGTGTCACAGAAGGAAGCRTCAGGACTTCCAGCACCTTTTACAAGCACATAACCTTGTGTAGTTCTGGATGTACAAACTGTGACCTGGAAGTGTTTCCTGCCACGGGGTGGGAAGCACAGCTGTTGTCCTGGCTGGGAATGCTGCCCAACTTGGCACCTTGTTGGACTGGCAGAATGCAGTCAAGCACTCGTCCACCGATGAACCCAACAACTCTGAGCTGCCACATAGTCTAAAGTAATCCGGTTTCTGCATGATGCCTCTAAGTGTTACTTTGTAGGTTGCTTTATTATAATTATTATAATGATTTTAAGTCCTTTTAAGTGGTGTCCCTATGAGGTGAATGTCCCAGTGATGTGGGTCTGTGTAACGGAGGTGCTGGAAGGTCTCACCGCTCAGACACCGACCGTCTGTGGATTGTTGTGATTGAGGGGGTGATGTTTCTGCAGCACGGGGCAGCTCAGGGAGCAGCTGCCCTCTGCAGCCCCAGTGTCAGCAGGGAAATAAATGCTTCTGAAAAATCCCCTCTGCGGCGTGGAGTGTCCTGTGTCTCGTTCCTGTGACCCTGGGGGATGCTTTCCTTCCTTCCAGGGACACAAGGGAGTGAAGACTCCGTAGATGGAACCACCTGGGATAAGGGCTCTCTTTTGGAGGCAGAGCTAGTTGAAAGACATGATCTTGCCCATCTTCTGCCGGAGAAGCTGTGCTTTGGTTATAGCAGGGGTCTCTCCCTGCTGGCACATCTCTGCCTGTTGCCAGGAAACCTCCTCAGCACGGGCAGAGTTTTATGGGGACAGTTTTGTGGCCGTGCTGTTCAAGCAGCACAAACTGGGAGTGAGTGGGTGAGTGGGGTGTGTGTCCCCCGTGGGCTGTGCCAGCGTGAGCAGGGCACGGAACTGCGAGTGCCGCTTGCTTGGAGGGGTGACAGGAATCTTCCTCTCCCACAGGCCAGCCTGGGCCTCCAGAGAGCACCTTCCTGGCTGCGTTCAAAACGCGGAGCCYCCTTTCGTCCCTCGAACGGGGCTAGGGATGCTGCTGATGCTCCGTGCAAGGAGGTGAGGACAGGGTTTTGCTTTGCTGGGCTCTCTGCGCCTCCTGCGCAGCCCGGTGTGAGCGCAGCTCCCGTCCGGCTGCTCGGGCAGAGRGGAGGAGAAGCCGCTGCCCTTTTCTCCGTGCGCTTCATGACGGCTGCTCTCGGCTGGGAGGGTCCCGCGGCAGCAGGGGCTCGCTGCCGGGGGACAGTGGCCGGTCCCTGCCGGGGGCTCGGGGGTCGCGGTGCCGGCAGGGCCGGAGCCGGCCCGGGGCTCTGCCTGCAGATGGCAGTGCCTGCGCGGGGCTGGGGCGCGGTGCGGGGCTGCGGACACAAAGGGAGCTCCTCCTCAGGGCACCCCCAGCTCCTTGCGATGCCCTGGCCGCGCCAAAGAGCCGCAGCCCCCCTACGAGACCGGGGGTGCGCCTGCGAGGGYCCCCGGAGCAGGCGGTGCTGCCCGGCCTCACCCGCCGTGCGGCCGGGACGGAGGGAGGCGCTTCCCGCAGGGCGTCTGCCTGTCATCCCCCAGGCAGCGCCTTCTCCATCTCCGTTCCTGCTTCTGAGGTCCCCCTGTGCTTCGAGGGGCTCTGAGCAGCCTGTGTCCGCTGGGCATCCCCCCAGCTGCCGCAGCTGCCCCCCCAGCCTGGCAGACGCGAGGGGTTTTGTCCTCTGTGCGGCACACGCGGAGCAGACGGGGGCGACCTGGGAGCAGAGCAACGTCCTGGCGGCTCTGTAGCTCCTGAGCCCCTGCTTGGGTGGGTTTAGACAGCAGAGCTGAGCTCAGTTCTCCCTTCTCCCACAGTGTGCCTATTGCCACCGGGGAAATATTGGCACGGGGTACAGGCAGAGTGCAAAAGAAAAGATGCTCGTGCAGGGTGTCCTGGGAGCTGCTCTGCCCATCATGTGAGCACGGAGGTCAAAAGCTGCCGGGTTTGGCTGCTGACACCCTCAGCTCAGGTCGGGGCACCCTGGGTGTSTTTGTGCTGTTGGGGACAGTGCCTGCTGCAGGGAGCAGGGGCTGTGTACCAGGGGCACGGCTGTGTCTGTGTGCCCCACTGCCCTCTGGGGGGTTACACCACTGGGCACGCCAGGTTTGGGTGACGGGGGTTTCCTCCCCGAGTGACGCAGCGAGAGCAGACAGGCAGAGCTGGTTCCCCGATGCTGCCAAACCTACCATGGGTGGGGCGCGAGCGGAGAGGAAGAGTGCAGCAGGGTGGCAAAAGCTGGCTGGGCGCTCCAGCCACYGTGTCAGGTATAAACCAGGTCTCACCTGGCACAGGCTGTGGCCGCTCTCTGCGCTGGCTCCACTCGGGGAGCAGGAGGGTTTTGGTTTCTCTGTTGACTTGGACACCAGCTGCTTCTGCTTTGAAGCAGCTCCTTGCACTTGTAAACCCCACTTTTGAGTAGGTTTTGAGAAAGGTCCAGTCCCAGCATCTTTTCCTCTGGGATCCCAGGGCAGTCTGGCCACAGATGGTTTCTGGAAGCTGTTTTGCCGTGCGTGAATGTCCCAGTGGTGTGGAGGGTTGTGCCTGCAGCACCTGCCCAGAGCACTCAACACCAGAGAAGTGCTTGGACAGCAGTGGCCAGGGTGGCAGAGCTTGAAGTCCAGCCTTTGAACACCGTAGTCCTTGTTCTCCTTGCCTGTGTGGCCAGTGTGAGCTGCTGCAGCTCTGGAGGGCTCTGAATCCCACCAGGGCCAGGGAGGGATGTCCCACAGAGCCAGGCTGAGGGCTCGGGAGCTCCCCTCTGCCCCTCCCACTTTGCTGTGTTGCCTCAATGTGACCTTTTGGAAAGGAGGATGTCGATTTTCTGCCACCCAAAAATGAAGGCTTTTCCGGGAGCGGGGTGCTGGGCTGGCAGCCGGCCAGGGACAGCTGACTGTGGGGCCAGCCCTCCTGCAGTGGCCTGAGTCAGTGCCACATCCTGCCCCAGAGCACCCCTGAGCTGGGCCATCTCCCTGTCCCGGTGATGCAGCTGGGCTGGTCCTGAGCACCCAGCAAGCCCCAGGGCAGGACTTGGGGCACCTGCCAAGCCCTGACCCCTCTCCACTCTGTTGGTCACCCCAGTCTGAGCTCTTTGAGGGTCGCTGAGCATCCTGCACTGGGGAGAGGTGGGGTTTGGCTTCTCCCCCGCAGATACCGTCCTGCCCTTCCTGCTCGGTCTCTGCCCCATGTGCCCAGATGTATTCCCGGCTCTGCTTTCTCTGGAGCAGCCCTGCCACCTCTCCTGCCCAGCCTGTGCCCTTCTCCCCCGCCTTGTGCAGCGTTTGGGTGCCCTGCAGGGCTGCCCCGGGGTTTGCCCGCAGCTCTGAGCCCTGCACAGCTCACACGGCTGCTCCCAGCTGCTGCATTCGCGTCTGAGCTCACAGACCCGCTGCAGGGGACAAAGCAGAAGTTGGGGAGTCCCTGCTCCCCTGCCCAGCCCAGCGGGGCTGTTGGACCCGGCCACGAGGCTTTCCCAGAGCTCATTCACGGCTGCGTGCGGCAGCCCAGTGCTATTTTGGCTCATGCCACAGAAAACCCCTTGTGGCTGTGYCCCAGCGCTCTGCAGAGGGGTGATAAACCTGTTTCCTCTGTCACTGCTTTTTCTCTGGTCTATCTTTTCCTCCCCTCTTCACCCCCGCAGCCCTGCGGGAGCTCTCMGGCCTCCCCAGCTCCCTCTGCTTCCCTGGCCCGCTGCCACGCTGCTGCAGGCGGGATTCCCCAGCCCCACTGCGGCCCCGCTCCCGGAACAGCAGCGCCCCCCCCTCGCCAGCCGCTGCTGGGGCACCCCCAGACTGGCAGCAGCGACAGGATTTGCATAGAAGAGCAGAACAAAATGTGCCTGCGGGAGCTGCAGCAACCCCAGATCCTGCGCTCGGGGACCTGTGGTGCCCGAGCCTGGAGACCCTGAGGTGTGTGTGGCTCCTCAGGACCTTTCCTGGAGTTCGTGTTCCCCCCTTCAGAGCCATGAGCCCCTTGCAGCTGCCATGGCATCTTGTCCCCACCTCGGATGAGGAGGGAACTCTTGAGAGGAGGGACAGGGTGGCCTCTGGCTCAGTTCGGCTGCAGAGCAGCACAGGGCTCCTGCCCGGTGACAGGAGGGACACAGCAGCGTGTCTGCGGACTGAGGCCGGGCTCTGGGTGCCGCAGGAACAGGAGGGAGCCCCTATTCTGCTTTGCTGTGGCCCCACAGGCTGGGGGAGCTCGGCTGCTGGGGGCTGTGCCCGCCTGGCAGTGCCCCCCATGGCCCAGGAGCGCTGGCTTGCCCGGGCTGTGCGGGTGCTGGGAGAGCAGCAGCGTTTGCCTGCTGCCCATCGCCGCTGTAGCTACCGAGAGCCTGCTCAAGGTCAAGAGGAGAGTTACAGATTCCCGTTTCTTCAGCCAGCCCTGGATACAGACCCAAAAAAGGGAACCCARCGATTGTGGTGAGCAGCTGCCCCTTCCTTGAGCCACGGCCACGCCACGGTGCCAGTGTCATTACAGCCGAGGGTGACCACAAATCCCTCCCTTGTTCCACTGCGTGCCCAGAGCCAGCGGCATTTTGGAGCTTAGCGGCCGCTCTGTAGGTCAGACCAACTTTGGTAAAAGCTGCGCAACTCCATCTGCAATTGAAATCCTCCAGGGGCTGCTGAGAGCAGGCGGCTGAGGCAGAGGGTACAAATTCCCCTGGTGATTAGCAGCACAGGCAGAACAGGCAGCCCAGAGCATTCCTGCAGGGCTTGGTGCAGAAATGCCTTTGCACTTCTCTGTTTCTTTTTAAGACGGGCTGGCTGGCAGGTAAGGTAATCATGGCATAAGCCAAGTCATGTGGATGTTAAGAGTTTGCAGATGAGCCACAGGACAAGCTATTTGCAGCACAGGCACAAAGCTGCCAGCCCTGAGGATTTTGTTGGAAGCCTCTCTCCCTCCTGCTTTTCTTAAACCTCTTGGCTGCTGACATCTTGTAACTACGAAACACCCTCAGCTCCCATTTTAAGGGGGTTCCAGCTTTCCTGATCACAWAAGAGAAAGCTGGAACATTTGATTCAAGCTTGTTTGTTCTAAGGACCCCCAGATCAGGGCAGGTTATCTGGGACAAAGGCAACGTCTATCTGGGACAATGTGTAAAAYCAGGGATGCAAGGCAGGCATTGGGGTGTGGGCTGAGCTGAGGTCTGAGTGCCTGAACCACCATCAATACCACTGAAAATTACTGCAAGAAAACACAATTTATTCTGAGCAAGCCAATACAAAGCTGTTGAAATCAGCAGTTCCTCCAAGGTGGGGGACAGAGAAGTGCCATGGTCCTCACTGACCAGGTACACACACACAAAAAGCACCTCAGAATGTTCAAAGCCGTTTTGCCTTCTGTGAGAGGAGCAGGGGTGAGCACTGCAGAGCCCCCAGCACATCTGCCTGGCAGAATTCCCTGGCTGGAGAGAGGTGAGGCATTTGGGATCGGGGGAGCTGCTGCCCCTGGGAGCTTTCTCTCTGAGAAAAGTGCATGGATCCTCTGTGGAACCAAAATCACGGCACAGTGAGACTCTGAGTGGAGTCACAGGGAGGGCCTGATCTCCCAGTCTTTGTCAGACAAAGTGCCAGGATTTCCCTAACTGCTGGGGCCGTTTAACAAACTCTGCCATGGACATGGAGCCTGCCCAGCTCTCACAATCCCTCCRCTGGCATCGCTTCCAGTGCCCCGGTGCACCCAGCCCTGTGCCAGGCACCCTGCCCCACCAGCAGCTGGGGCTTGGTTCCCACACCTGGGAGAGACACTGGGGGCAAAGAGGGGCCAGGCATGGTCAGAAACCAGGCAGAACTGCAGGAAACCTTGCAGAGCTCTCCAGTTCCAGTGTTGGCTGCTGGGTGGGGAGCGGGGGCTCAGGTGGCGTGTGGTAGGGCTGCATGAAGGTGAAGCAGTGCTGAAACACATTTCTAACTCCTCCTAAAGGATTTATTGCTTAAGGACAAGATCATGAGGATAATGGGGAGCTAATTGAGGGACTTTGGTGTGGGGAGACAGTGAGGCACCTGTCCCTGTCCCCTTTCTGCTCTGCCCTGTGCATTCGCTGCTGGCACAGGCAGCTCRGAGGAGCTTGGCCCTCACCTTCCTGCAGCAAAATCCACTCTGTCCATCCAGATTCAGTCACTCCCAGCCTCTATCACGTAGAGGACCCACTGGTGTCTGCCCTTTTACCTCCCCAACAGAGCTGCCGTGGGATGCTCTCTCCCATGAGCGGCTGAGTCCATGTGCACCATGAGGGCAGGGTCAGAGCAGAGAGAGAAGAGCAATCAGCAGGTTCCCCATGGCTGTAGCAGGGAAGCAAAGCCTTCCCTCTTGCTGGCTGGATTCTCCCACTGAGCCTCAGCTGCCAGCTGGAGCTGCTTGCTCCCAAGAGCTGTGCCAGGGAGGCCGTGGATCCTGTCCCTTGCTGGGGCTCGCAGGCTTGTGCTCAGGCCAAGGGAAACAGAGTGGAGGATGAGCCACTTCAAGGTCAGGGGTGATTTGTAATGCTCAGCTCCGAGGGGAGCTGGAAATGGCAGCTCTCGGTGAAACACCAGAGTTCCTCCTGGATTTGCACACTGGGGGTCTGGCCTCCACCTGGGCAGGCGAGGAGCTGCAGGGAGGGCGGTGGGCCAGGAGCAGTGCCATGGAATGGCCACGATGGCTGTGAGGCACAGCCGCCTGCCCACGAGCAGCTGCTGGAGCAGAACGGGAGGCGCTGGCAGCTGCGCACGACGGAGGGGACTCGTCAAGGGCTGACACTGGAATACCTGGAAAAATCATAATGGGGTTAGGGCACTGGCCGTCCAGCCCCACGCTCGGGAGGGACTCTGGGATCTGGAGAATTACAGGGGGAAAACAGTGAGGTTTATTCATTGCCCCTCTCTCGCCCAGCCCCGGTACAATCCTGCCTTCACGGGCCAGGCTGCCCTGTCAGCACTGCACACAAAGGGCTCTCAGTCCTCGGAGCCTGCGCCAGGGCAGAAGGATTTTTAACGCTTTAAATGATAGCACAGGACTGGCAGGGATCTTGAGGCTGAATCCAGCTGCTGTCCTCCTGAGACCTCTTCCGTGGGAACACAGGTCTCCTCCCGGGCTTTTGCGGCAGGAGCAGCTGTGGGAGTCAGCCGTGGGGCAGTGAGCTTGTCCGTCTGTCCAGAAGCTCCCCTGCTCACTGGGGTCAGCCTTGGGGCCGAGGCTGGTTTGGGATGTCCCACCCCGCTGGGCACACCCCAGATCTGCTGCCTGCACCCCTCATCTGAGCGAAGGGCAGCGCAGCGTGGCAGCTGGAGAGCCCCCTGGCCTCTCCTGTGGGTTCCTGCCCCCTCCGCCACCACCCCGCTGGGGGACACCGTGTCCTGCTGCCGTCACTCTCCACTCCCTTGCCCTTGCTGCCACTCGCTCCATCCCCACTGCCGCTCATCCCCACTGCCTCCCACCCGCTCCCATCCCCACTGCCTCCCACCCAGCCCCACTGCCGCCGATCTTCCGTGATCCCCACGGTGCAGCCCCTCAGTCCCCATCGCCCTCATCGCCCCCAGCCCTGGGTCTAGCCCCGCTCTCCCCATTCCCAGCTCCATCCC
>JACDOX010000107.1:966780-1024114 GCA_014549065.1 Cardinalis cardinalis
TGTAATGATAAAATCTCACATTTCTGCACGGGCACACATGCTAGTGTTCACTTTATTAACGATTTCACATTTCTGCATGGGCACACATGGTCAGCCTTCACTTTACTATTAAAGATTTCACATCTCTGCATGGGCATGCATGCTCAGCCTTCACTTCAGTAAAGATTTAACATTTGTGCACGGGCACACATGCTCAGTGTTCACTTTAATAGTAAAGATTTCACATCTCTGCACAGGCACACATGCTCAGTGTTCACTTTATTAACGATTTCACATTTCTGCACAGGCACACATGCTCCGTGTTCACTTTATTAACGATTTCACATTTCTGCACAGGCACACATGCTCAGTGTTCACTTTAATAGTAAAGATTTCACATCTCTGCACGGGCACACATGCTCAGCGTTCACTTTAATAAAGATTTAGTGCTGCAGAATGACTGAACACTTGGGAGAAGAGGCGAGCATGGCTCCCGCCTGCCAGATTGCCATGGAAACACCAATACCTCTTCAGCTCTTTAATTGCCTTCCCTACATTTTTTTCTTGAAAACTTTTTTTTTTTTTTCCTCCTAACTAAGTGCTTTATGTTGCAGTTCTGGATTTTAGGCATTTTGGCTTTGTTTGGAAAACTGCAAATGGGGGAAGGCAGAGAATGGTAGGGGAGATGGAGAGCATGGTGACTGACAGTCTTTCAAACTGTGTTGCAAGTTCATCCTAAACTCAGTATCTATTACAATGGGAGTTTTTTTCTATAGTTTTTCAGCAGCAGCAGTGTCACATGAACTGTAGCTGCATCTGATATACATATCAGTGTTCCTGCAGCTTCCTGGGCCTGAGACCCCAACCTTGAAAGATTTCAACTCTACCTGCGAATCTACAGGATGGTTCCCAGCTCTGTTCTTAGGGGAGTTAATTAGTAGTTTTTGCTGGTCCTAGGTGTTTGGAATAGAGATTTGAACCAGAGGATGGCAGGGCATGAGGTTCTGCATGTCCAAGAGCTTTGTGTAGTCAGATTGGCTGTTGGCATGCTCAAATTAAAAAAAAAACAAAAACCAAACCACAAAAAAAAACCCCAAAAACCCAAAACTTATTAATTTCTTCATGTTTATAGGCTTGTTCTTCTGAAATTCACTTAAATATTTTCTTTTCAAAATTTTTTGCACTTGTCTAGAGTGTTAGTGAAGGAAAGCATTTTAGATATTAAAGTTTTCCCTCTCAGAAGGTGTCGGGTGTTGGTTGAGTGCCTTCACACTTCTCTGAGCTCTGCTTTGCTTCTCAGTTGATGAGTCTTGCATTATCCAATTGATTTCAGGCTTTTGTGTGTAAAAACAGTGGAGATGTCTTAATCTGATTAAAGCAATTCACTTTACGGACTGTTTCCATGCCCTGTAGACAAGCTTTGTCTTTAACTACTACCCTCAGTGAGTGAAGTGCTAACTGGTCAGCTTGTTTAAATTCCCCAAATGTTAATGGTTTCTAAATCTGAGCTGGGTATAAGGCTTTGCTGCTTTTTCCCAGAGAAGATTTTTGCCAGTTTGCTTCCTTCCCCCTGCATGTGCCTGCCATAGGATGATCTTTTCTTCAGGAAAAAGAAAAAAGAAAGAGCTATTTTCCTATTTTCAGCTAGCTGGTATTTACTAGTGGTTTCTTCCCTGCTATATAATCTCACTGGAGCTGTAATCTCTTGAGGTTAGTGAGCAGCGTAATTAGTCCTTTGTGGTTTTCCTCCAAAATTTGGTTATCTTTGGGTATTCTCCCCATCCGTACGCTGCTGACTCCTTACCAGCTCTTCCAGCAGTTGTGTGCTGTGCTGCTGTGGGAGCGTTTTGTCCCTTTCTGCACAGGGAGGACCTTCCTGCAGAATGTACCTCGTGTTTCAGCATTAGCTGCTTGCTTCACGCTCTGTTTTTCCTGAAGGGAATCAGCAGCTGTCTTTCCCTGCCTTGGAATTTGAGACCCCCTTGATTTGTTGTGTAACTGGTGTTTCTGGCCACGCTGATGGTCGTCCTCTTGTGAGCTGATCCACCTCTGTCAAGCAGCCCTGAGCTGGGATTTTCCATGCCTCGTCTTGTGCTGCTGTTGTTTGAGGGCTCCAAATCCTTTTTCCTCCTCTCCCTTCACAAATAATGGGTAGCACAGTTGAGCTGACAGGCTGATTCTCATGAATCTCAATCCAGACAGAAAATTCACTGCCTGCATAAAGGTTGTAGAAACCTATTTTGTCCTTTACTTTCTGTCTAGTCTTAAATGTGTTTTTAGCTTGACTTTTTTCCTACGTTCAAGTAGGTTGTTTTCCACCCACTCCCACAAGAAAGCTTTTGAACCTATGGGCAAGCTTTAACCATGTTGGACAAAGGTTTGGGTTCTGATTCGGAGTTTCTGTGAACATAATGAAACATTTCTGGGCAGAAAGAGGAGAGAGGCACATGTAGTGTCCTTCTGGGAGAAAGCTGTACCAGCAGCTCAGCTGCGTGCTCTGCCCTTACTTAAAATAAAACCCCTGGCCAGAGCCTGCACCTTCTGAAATGCAGGATAATCAACCACAAAGCTACAGGAAATCAGCTTTATAATGTCTTTTTCACAGCATTAATTGTTTTGGTATTTTTCATGTCTATTTCTGACTTTTTCCAAACTTGTGGGCAAAGAGTTTATTGGCATTACTTTCCTTTGGGTAGTTAGAACAAAGCCCTTTCAGACTTGCTCTGGTTATGGCTTGAGTTCCCTATAGCAAAGTTCTCTCGAAAGCTGAACTCTGACACAGCTTCTGATCTTAATCCTACGCTATTTCTTTTAAATTTATAGCCCAGAAAATATTTGAATTTATAGTCGGCAGATGACGTGTGGAAACCAAATCACAACATCCAGATAATCTTGGCGTCGTAAAGAACACTGAGGCAGAAACAAAAGTTTTCTTTTCCCCCTAGATTTTAACTGTCTCTTTAGCCAAAAAGAAAAATTAAATCTAGTCATAATTGTGCCCCAGTTGTGAGCTTCAGATTTGGATGCTGAAAATTCCAGCATTCCCTATAGTGTATATTGTGCTCATTTTACAGCAGTGGAAAATAGTCTTGGTAGGATGTGAAGTGCCAGGTTAGAGTTTGCATCTCAGTGCGGGCAAGGGTTGGTGTGGACTCCAGGCTGGGTGGTGTCACTTCAAGTGTTCATCTTGGCTGCACTCAGGAGCCCTTTGCTGAGAGGTCCTTCAGCCTTGGCTGCAGTGGCTGCTGGAAATTGGGTGCTCCTTTCTGGCAGGGCCTGCCCTCTCCAGGAGAAACCAGTCTTTTGAAAACCAGGGGGTGTCTTCCCAATATCCCTGCGATGCGCCTGAAATTCATGAGGCTAACCTACCTTCTGGCAGGCTATGGCGAGCCAGAAAACCACCAACAATTCAGCATTTCTGTTTGTGTTAAACACAGAAGAAAACTGTCAAAAGCAGCTGTCAGAGCCTTGACAGTGTGCTGATGCTGTCTATATATGGCTTCTAGAAAAGTGGCTTTATCTTTTCGAGGCAAGGCTGCCTTCTCTCATGCTGTACACACCAGAGTATTTCCAGCTCACACAATGCATGCAGCAAAACAAACTTTTTGTGCTGGCTGGGGTAGAAGGTAGTTTCTGGCACTTTCCACTCTTGATCTCAGCATGGTAGAGTAGCAGAGAAGTAGCTTTTGAAGTGATTTGTGTTGAAATGCCTTGGTTTTGCATGTGTTGTGAAATTTTTATGAACGATATAGTGAAATACAGGAAGACAGTGCTTTGTGCACAGAAATGCTAATTTTACTGTGAGAACTGTAGTCTTCTATTTCCCTTGTGATTTCTTTTTTTTCCAAGAGAAGTCACATGACTCTTATTTTAATATAGAATATGGCTACATTTACATTCATTTCAGCTGTAGTTGCATTTCAAAGCATGCCTATTCAGTCTAAAGCTGAAAAAGTACGAAGTATTTTTGTGTTTGTTTTCTTAGCTTCTTTCACTTCTGAATTACTATAGAGAAAATATATCCCATTGTCTCTGTAAAAGAACTCTAAAGGCTGGTAGTAGTTTTATGACCTGCTAAACAGCAGTTCAAGGTGGGAATAATTTGTCAAAAACCCCAGGAAAATTAATCATTACTTTGCTAAAGCCTCTCTGCTGTGTCTGTATTTGCCTCTAGCAAACCAAGTTGGAATCCTTGGTTGGGATCCTTCCTGTGAGCCTGCCAGGCTCTTGTTTCCCTCTGTGTGCCTGTGCTGGAAGGTGTTTTTGGCCAAGTGCTGGTTAAGCTTTTACCATGTGGGTTACAAAATCAACTGGCTGCTCAGTTCTCGCTGGGGACGCGGGTACTCGACGAGATTACAAAATTGTGTTTGAAAGCACGAGCACAAAAGAAATAATCCTCTGAGTATTTGCTTCACTGGCTCGATTGGTGTGAGAAGAATGGAAATTCAAGGTGCTGGGATGAGAATGCCAAGGCTGGTTCCCCTCCTGGCTCTCTGAACGTGGCACAGCTCACTTTGAGCCCCCTCCGGCTCCCTGGAGAGCCCTGGGTGATGGGAGTCCCGGAATCCCAGCACTTTCCCTTGGCCACAGAGCAGTTTCTCTTGGACACGGTGTAACCCAGCCTGCTAACTAGAGCTAATCTTTGCTGTGAAAACAAGCTGCTGCAGTGGTAGACAGCAGCAGATGAAGCTTGGAGTCAAAGCCGTGTGGAGGTTGCGGTTAAATGGGACAGAAATTGTCAGACAGGTGCAAGTGAGGCCGGGTGTTCTGCCTGCTGCGGGGGAATGCCGTGCACAATCCCTGGCAATGTTTCTGTCGCTTGGTAACCCTGACCTGGGGGTTATCTGAAAGGGGCTCAGAGTGGAATTTTGTTCATTTCCTGAGAGCTCTGCAGAAGCAGCGCCATCCAAGTGCCCCTTTTCAGAAATCAAGTTAACAGCAGCAAGCATACTTGTGTTGTGGGAAACACTGATACTCTTCCCGGGGGTCTGGGTTGAATTTAACTGTATTCTCTATAGGGATTGCAAGTGAAACGTTCCTATAGTGCCTCGTAGTGCGTGTGACCTGTTTATGTGCTCAGGGTTATTGAGAAATAACACTTCAAGCCCTGGACTGCAGAAGCAGAGTCTGTTCCAAGCTGTCCAGTTGCTGGACTGAATTTGCTCGGGTTGCAGGGAGAGCTTAGTGGGACTGCTGTGTTAACCCTTCCCAGTCCCACTCCTTAGTCACCAGCACATCCACCTCAGGGGTGGTTTGCACCAGTTCTCCCTGATGCCCCTTGCTGAGTTTGTGTTGAAAATTTAGTACCACTTGAGGAAAGGAAAACCATCTTTATTAAAAAAAAAGGGAGRGGGGCAATCAACCCTCCAACAGCTGGCTGGCAAGTGGGCAGTTTAGGTGGTYGGGTATTATTGATGTCTTTAGGTGCTTTTAATTAAGGTTGGCTAAATGCTTTCCCAAATGCAATCAGGTTGTGGAAAGGCATGGAAGGGTGTGAGTTTGGGGCCAGGAGACGGAACTGGAGGCTGGGAAGAGCTTGTGATTTTTGGTCTGTGGATAAGCTCAGGACAGGACCCAGCTGATGTGGTCCTGAGAGCTTTATCAGGTGGTTTGGTGCAATTCAAATGGCAGGCTGTGGTCTGGGTGGAATCGCTCAGTTTTTGTGGTTCCAAAGTGCTCTCTGCTCCTGCAGAGTTTCCATCCTTGTGGTCACTTTGGAGTGCTGCTTCAGGTCCCAGTGAAGGGAAAAGCACTTGTCAGAGCCGGAGGTTCCATCAGGACGGACCTCACTAGAGCTTCCTGTAGACTTGGATACGAACTGGCTGGCCCTGAGCTGTGTCATGCTTAATGCCTTTCTAAAAACACGGCGGCAGAAACGTCAAGTGTGAGTAACAGAGAATCTCCTTAGAAATACCGGATTCTTTGCTGAAAGTTGTCAACTGCTCTGGTGTTTTCCACTTACTTGCAAACACGATCCTGCCTGAAGTCAGAGGGCCACAGCAGTACCTGTTGCAGCAAATTCTGGGTTGCTGGTGACAGTCAGCAGGTCAGCTCATGAGGGACAGATGCCCCCATTTCAGTGCCAGGTACCCCTAGAGACAGTAAAAAAGAAGGAAAGGATTTGAGACAAAGTATTCTGGAAGAAGGCTTAGGAGTAGCTGCTTTGTATTTCAGAGAATTTCAGTCTAGAATTTTGATCAGAAAGTAGTAACTGAGGACACTTAACCCAAAGTAGGCAGGTGCCAACACGAATGTCTTTGGAGCTTGCTGAAATTACTGCTCACTTTGCTTTGAAAACCCACCTTCAAGAAATTCTGGAAAGATTTGGCTGCCTGATGAACAAATCTGTATTTGATTCCTCTTTCAGTCTGGCTCTTTTGATGCTRCCAGAGATGAAATTCAGCTATGTGATAGTGTCTTTGTTTTTGTTCCARTCCTATAAAGTTTTCATTCCCCTGAATACGCTAATGAAGCTCTGACCTGACATGTATTGTAGCTATGGGTTTGATGGTTGTTTTCTTTACTTTTCTTTCAGCTCTGCAGTGTATGGATGACTCCAAGCCATGTGTTAATGAGGGAAAGTGCATTCCATATCAAAATGGTACAGGATATTGCAAGTAAGTTGGTTTCATTTCTTGGTTTCATTTCTAATCAATTTAATTACCCATTTTCTTTCCTTCAGGACCTTAGCCAGAAAGGAAATGTGATTTTTTTGAGATTTTCTTGCAGGGATTTTCAGCATAACAGTTTTAGCACAGTTGGTGTTTCTTTATGATGCAYTAGTTCTTGTGTGCTAGCTTTTTGTAGTGTAGGAGATCTGGGATTCTTGTTCAGTATTTGGGTTTGGGTCTTGTCCGTTGGGTTTCTTTGCACGAGGTTGGGAACTGAGGCCAAACCCATCGTAGAGGTAAACTCTGTACCTTGCTTCCAGATCCACAAGCTAAGTTGCAACTTGCTCTCCATCTTAATAGCTCACCTTACTTTATAGAGCTTCAGCCTCAATTTAAATATTTTTGAGGTTTTTCAGAACTATTCTGCGCTCTGAAGTGTGCCAATTCCCTTTTACTGCTTGAGAGCAAGTAATACATGTGAGTTGCTAAAACACACTAACAACCCCCCCAACCAAACATCCACATTTGTTTGCACCTTGTGAATTGATTTTGGTAAATGCTGACACCCATCTTCACTTTGTTGCTGCATGGGAAGCTCATCAGCAGGAGCTTTGGCAGGGTGTGTGTTATCTGGAGAACATCACATCTATTTAAATGCAGTTCACCTTTCAAACTGCAGTACTGAGATTTTTTTTTTAAAATAAAGTGCTATTTTGCCAAAAGATGAGTCCTCTTTGTTTGGTTGGGTTAATTTACTACGTCTGCAGTAACCAGATTATTTTCTAGAGGTTGTTTACTTCATCAGTTCAAGTTGTGTCATTTTCTAGCATGCTAAGACATTATCTTAGTGCCAGCATTCTTTAAATATTAGTGAATTTTCTCCTGTTGATTTGGCTTGGCTAACAGAGAGTTATGCTCCTCAGGCTTCTTTACGCTTCCATCTTCCCTAACCACAACCTTTAGTTCTCTATTAATGTGGTACATAGAGCTTGATGTACTGAAATTGCACCTGTGGCACTCAAAGGGGAAATCATAATCTCATTGGAGGCTCTCCTCAGGTTCAAATCAATACCTGATGTGCAGAAAGGTCACAGAAAAGCAAATGTATAACTTGTTATTCCCTGTAAGTTTCTTCTAAAATTTCTAACTTTTGCTGGTTCCTGCTTTTTTCCTTTCCAGGCTTTTATATTGATGTCAGCTTAAAGGAACTGCCCTTCTGAAAAGGGAGCAGGAACTTTTCCTGCTTTTCACTTCTATTTTGAGACTGAARCAAGAAATAGGTGTCTTCTGTAGGTCTTTCTGGTGTGTCCTTAAGCATGTTAGTCTGGAGCCAAAGTATGTAGGTCACAATAAAGGTAATAAATAAGATGTTGGTGCTGCTTTTACCTTCCTCAGGACATTTTTCTCCAACTTGCATGTTCCTCTTAACCATGTCTTAACAATTGTTTTTTACAGCCTCTGTTGGTTCATCTGATTAACTTTGCACTCTTTGTGGTGCAGTCCAGATCTTGACGCATTTCCCTCATTACAATGGCAGCTTTGACCAGTGTTGCATTTTTTTTAGCACACATTTACAATAATAATGTTGCCTTCCTCCTTGTTGTGCAAAGTGTTCTTGCTGGTTTTAAACCTACCCCTCCTTCAAGAAACAGCTCAGCTCCTTTGCAGGTGCTGTCTTAACTGGAAAGGCTAACAAAGAGCTGTATACAGAGATTAGTAAGTGCCTTTTAGTTCTGGCTCAAGAACACTTTTTTTGCAGAAAGGAAGGAACAAAGTAGCAAAACCCACCTCAGTTGTGGAGTCTCTACCTTTAGCAAGCTGATTCTTAGCATCCTGTTTTGGTTTTAACTTTTTTTTTTCTTTCCTGCRCTATGAGGAACTCTGAATAGGGGAACTTTCTCTCCGGTTTAGTAACCTAAATGACTTTCTGAATTTTTGATGGTTGTGACAGTAGAAATGTTTTGCTCAGGAAACTGAATTTATTACTAAAGCAAGTGGCTTGGCTTCTAAGACTGCAGGATCTCTCAATGATTAGCAGCATCTCCACCCCTTCCAGTTTCTTGAAGTTATCTGCAGTACTTCCTTTGCTGGGCAATAAGTTATTATAACTGGCTCTCTTCCTCTTTCTGTATCTCCTCTTGGCTGAGCTGTTTGTTGTAGTGTGTGGTCAGGCCATCCCGTCAGTCTTGCTGTCTCCTAGGTGAACTGCTGAGGGAGAACCTGCATCAGCAATAACCAAATGTGATAAGATATGAGTAAGCACTGATAACAAAACACCTAGTCTGGATATTTGGCCCAGCAGTGGATGGCAGCATGTTGCTGAAGCWGCTTCCTTTGAACATCCTGTAGCATCTCCTCCATTGAAAGAGAAGGCTGCTTTTCTGCTGAGAAACCTTCATGGTGGTGTGTCTGGCATGTGTTATGGGAACAGTGAGTGTGACCCCTGTAAGGAAGCTGGGGTTGAGCTTTATCAGATTGCTGCTGTGAGTGCCCTTTAAGCAGCTCTGTTCCCCTGGTGACGCTGCTGGCCCACGGCTGTCCTTCTGTGGCACTGCTCGACAGAGTTACTGACCTCCTCTGACCTTGATTTTATATTTAGAAAATTACACATTCCTGTGTTTGCATCTTCCAAAGACAGATTTTTTTTTTTTGTGTGTGTGTGTGTGAGAGCTCTATCCTGCACTCATTCAGTGACTCTCATGGTGTGGATGCAGGCCTTATTCCACAGAATATGTCTGTATCTGCYGCAGCACTGGAGGGGACCCGTCCTTCCAAGCTTTCTTGGTCCTGCTTTGACAAAAGGCAGGTTCAGTTTGGAGTTTGGCTCTGCTTTGCACTGTGATGGGTGTTTTGTTGTTGTGATGGGTGGGTTTTTTCCCCCTCTCTAGGTAGCCTTTTACCCACTGCAGTGTCAAACATGAAGGAACCTTTTTGTATCCTCTCATATCCAAGGAGAAGCAGGATAACAGTTCCCCGTTGCTCAATGCTGATTGTGACCATCACAGCAAAGCCATTTCTTGCCTCCCTGCTGCTGGATGACTGGGAAGCAGCGGTGGGAAGAGTCCATGGGCAGAGCTGTGAGCTTGCAGCATTTCTGCAGCTGCAGCAGGCTGGGGAGGAAGGTGTGGGCACAGGGAGCTGCTTCCAGGACAAGCAGGGCAGATTTTGGCCTGGCTGTTTTCTGAGCACGAGGATCTGCTCCCTGCAGGTGGGTGCAGCATGGGGCAGTGCCTCTGCTTGGGATGGGGCAGGGCCCAAGAGCACAGAGTCTCTTGACTGGTTTCCCCATGTTCCACAGCTGTGGCCTCTCCCAGCTTCCCACCCCAGTGGCAGGGAGCAGAAGCAAGGCTGTGCCAGGGGAGAAGCAGAAGTGGGAAGGAGTTGACACAGGGGTGCTGCAAGGTTTGGGGCCTTGCTACTTCTTGTGCTTGGCAAGCTTTAAGGGCTGAGTTTTTGACCTTAGGACTGTTGCAATTTGTGTATCCAGAAGGGATAGCAGTACCTCTGTGAAACCAAGTGCTGCTTTAACACTGAGGTCTTCTGTTACTCCTCATGGTGTAAAAAAACCTCAGAGCTGTGCTCCGTCAGATRGGGACATGGAGTGCCAAGAGGACAGTCTCCTGCAGCCCATCCTTTCCTGCCCCAGGCTGCCAGGGTTTGTACAGCTTTGTGTGCCCCTGTCTCCTGAGGTTTGTGCACCTTTTCCATAGCATGATGCAGTTTCTCTGCAGAATGGCAGCAGGAGGATCTCCAAAAAATGCTAAACTCAGAGCAGCAATGGCATGGCAGTAAGGGGCTTCTATCTTAATTCCAGCTGCCAGTAACTTCAACTCCCTTGCAAGGTTTCTGACYTACCTTTCCTTCAAGATGGACCTTCGTAAATGATTTTTATCTTGGATTTWAGAGGACTTCTGGGGCTGAAGGCAAGATCCAAGACCGCAGAACTGCTTCTGAGACTGCATCTGATATCTGCTTGGGATCTGTCTCGAGAGACTAATCACTCCTAGGCTACTGAATGGGGAATACCCATAGGAGACCTTGTAGCCGGATGAGGTCTGAGAGTTTTCCAGAAGAGGCTAAATGCAGAAGTTGAGAAGTTGTCCCTTTCTGAGAATGGTCTGCCCTTTTCTGTTTCCTTCTGTCTCCTTTCAGAAGTTAAAGGAGACCCTTGAGACCAGGGCAGAGGAAAAAGGGGAGAGTGCATGCACTGCTAGCCAAGATTCTGGGAACAGAGTAGTGATTTCCAGTCAGTTTTTTATTGTGAGTTACCTGTGTGCACCAAAAGCTTTTCAGAGCTCTGATGGGCAAAAAAAGCTGAATTAAACCCCGTGTGTTCAGAGTGTGGCTGCTGCTGCTGCACTGTGGAGTGGCTCTCTGCAGAGGCACTTTCTGTGGGCTGGGAACAATGGCTGAGTGCTGCTTGGAAGGCAGGGCAGGGAGRCTGTCCCATCCCGGCGCTCGCAGTCAGGGTATGACGCATAAATGGGCGCCTTGAGACATGGGAAGGAGCGTTTGTAAAGCGAACCAGAGAATCCTGTTCTGCCTCCTGAGAGAAGGTGTAGGTGTGGGAGTCAGAGCCCGGGAGCCAGAGGGAAGTCTGGTTAAAATCTGTAACAGAATAGCTGGGACCCYTCTCGCCTCAGTCATCAGAGGGAATTTTTTATCCCCTTCGATGAAGCATCTTCCAATCAAAGTGGAGGAGAGTTGGGTTGGAGGGGGAGAGGCAGGGCTACGAGGAAATGCTTCCCTTTGCCTTTTAAATTAAAACCATCTGCTTTCTTCTGTGCATCTCCAGATGATATCATGGGCCTGAGTAGAAAACTCCCATGAAAATCGAACATCTGGAAGTCTGGTTAGAATTGTCTATAAGGTGCATTTGAAGAGGCTGTCTCATGAATGTGCCCAGGCAGACATAGTACAGCAGATGAGGAGGTTTTTCCAGCAGACCAGACATATTTTCCACAAGTCTATTGAAAGCAGGAGAGAACTAAGTTTTGGAAGGTAACTTTGGTGTAGTTCTGTGGCAGAAGAACCAAAAGCAGAGCTTTTGTGAGTCTTCTACTTTGATTTGCAGCGTTAGGTTGTTAGAGAGAATGCAGCTCTCTGGGTTTGTGGATACTTCAAATTTGGATAAATACCTTCGTTTTGTTTCTACGTCTCTTGTTTAGCTCCATGAGAGCCTGAGCTAAGGCAAATGCAGGCTGGAGCTGAAAAGGAGGAGGGGAAAAAAAAAAGGCTGAGCTCTAAAGTATTTGTGCTGGAAAGTAGCCCAGAGAGAGTAAAGGAGAAGCTTTAATTAGAAGCAGCTGCATAGCTGATGCAGCCCACAGGACATTTTCCCATTTCAACCCTCTCTCTAGCTTTCAGAAATCATGATTTGAATTAAGTTGTATGTGAAATTTGTTCTTAAAAGATTAAATTCCTGTTGAAGTAGGCTGGGAGACCTCATGTGCTTCCAGAAAGTGCCAGAACAAACTTCATCTTCCTGTTTCTTTTTCTGAGTGTTAAATGGAAAACTGAGGAGAAACAGTGGCTTTTATTTGGAAAAGATTTGGTTTCCTGTTCTGATCATGTCATTTGGAGCTGACACAAGCTGCTACAATTTTAAGCTRCTCTGTAGACAAGTGGGGGTTTTTTTTCCTCTCTAAAGAGAACTTGAAAGAGTAGGTTGGGATGAGAGCAGAGCAGGGGTGGTGGGAAGCTGGAGCTGCTGTTGGGTTTAATCATATCCTATAAAAAAGTCTGGACTTAGACTGCATGTTTTCAGAGTTTGCCTCTGTTCTTAGAGAAATTATGTGGTGCCCAACATGAATCAGGAGCAAATATTTGCAGTTTCATCCACACCAACATTTAGAACTAAATTACTAGTATTTGTGCCTAGAAATGTTTTTGACAGGAGACATGGTTGAAAGTCTGGACTGTAGGTTTTTTGTTCTTTAACATTCAAAAAGGATTGCGCTGAATTGCTGGAGGGCAAAGTTGCATCACTCTGTGACCAGGCACTTCTCCAGGAGGAGAACAAAATGGTGGGTACCAGGGCCATGGATACCTGACCTACCATCTTTCCATGGGCAGGCATGTTCCTCCTTCCAGATTAAAAGAGCTGAAGTTAAAAGAGGTTTTGCTGTTCCCTGTCGGGAGCACTCCCCCATGTTTTTCTGATTAGCCTCAGAAGATACCAGAACAAGCCTGGTCTTGGAGTGCTCTTCAACTTTGTACCAGAACATTTGTGTACAAAACGCTGTTTGTTTGTGGGTGATGGTTGTCTCAGAGCACATAGCTCAGCTTTCCTTTTAATTCATACCAGCAATGCTCTTAATCAGTGTTTAGGCTCCCTTCTCCCTCTTGTCTAGGAGGAACAGCCAAATGCACCTTCCAGTGTCCCTGAGTGTTAGGGGATGGAGAGAAGGCATGTTTTGAGGGTTTATTTACTTGTGGACGAAACATGAGATGTTCCTCTAGGCTTTCTGATTTGCTTTACAGCTGTTCAATGAAAAAGCACTTCAGCACTTAAATTCWTGGTGTGTTTTGGTTTATTTTGTACTTGCTGGTGGAGTTGGAGGAGCTCTGATGAGATGGCCTGGGTGGGTTCTGTGTTGTTCTGGTTTGTTGCTCTTTCCTTCGTGGTAAAGAGCGCTACAAGTGCGTGTGCTGTGCTGTCTGAGGAGCTTGGTGCAGTGATAAAACTGGGAGAAATCCCTGTAACCACGACTCGTGAGGCTCTGGGACTGGAGTTCAGCTTGTCTTGACGCAGCCATGGGCTSCACAGGGATGTCCAGAGCCATGGCTCAGCCCAGGCAGGCTCTGATCAGGGGCAGAGCTCCGTGAGCAGCTCTGGAGCCGTGGGAGCTGAGCTGAGCTCCAGTCCTGGCACAGCTGCCTCTGCTGCCTGCCAGAGCTCGGGGGATCCTGCAGAGCCGTGCTGCAGCCCGCTGGGGTTTGGCAAGGCAAGGAGAGATTTTGGATGTTAAAGGAAGCCCACAGCCCGTGTGGTTAGGCCCAGAATAGCCCAGGACTGCCTCTCGTGTGATGTGGCTGTGGCTCRCGCTGACCCACAGCCTTGGGCTGCTGCACCGAGCATGGCACAGGAGGCAGAGGATGTTCTGCATTGCTGCTGTCTCAGGATTTGCTTTCTGTGACTTTATTAATCCTGCCGTGCCCTGCAAAATCTCTCCTTTCATGTCTACTCTTGGGCATGGAGTTGAAAGTACTAAGGTATGGTGAAAGGAGCCTAATTTGGGTGTGGGCAATGGTAAATTACAATTGTGCACGTATGACTTTCCTGCTTTAGACAGATGGCTAAAGCTAGTTAATAAATTTTAACATGAGAAAAARCAGTTGTGGTCATCTAGTAATGGCCCCTTGCATAACTTGGATAATAACCTCTCTGAATAGCTTTGTTTGAACTAGCGTGCATACTCTCCCTGAAACAGCCAATCCTGGGGTTCTTTTAAACAAGCATGAGTGATGGAGAAATTCCACTACAACCTTAAATGCGTTCTTCCAGTTGTTTCTCTCCGCTGCTGAGAGACTGTGTGCAAGACTGTGTCTGAAAATAAAGATACTACCCTATTTCTAMAGTGAATTCATCTACCTTAAAGTTTTAAATACTCAGTTTTGTTATCCCGGATCTTGTAGATTGGGAATTATTGTTAAATCTGTGTTTCATAGTGGACACTTGGAGCTTTTGATTAGCTGTCTTGTTCCCTTTTCCCTTTACTAAATAGACTGAGCCACCTGAGCTTTTCATTGTGGCCAGAGTTTTCTATTAATAATTACTGTTGGCTTCTTTGAATTCATTTGAGCTCTTCCCTCTGAAAGAGCAAACACCAGAGCTGATGTAGAGGCTGTGCCAAGCATTTATCAGGTGTAGCATAATCTCATTTATTCCTTCTTGATATTTGCCATTTGTACATGTAAAGTATCCCTGGCCAAACTGTCACGCTAGGAATTCACATTTATCTGGCTGTTAGGAATCCCCAGAGCAAGCATGTTGTTCCCAGCTCAGTTTTCTGGTTTGGGGGGGATGCCCTATGTGTTTTGTTTCTAGATGTGTAACTGCAGTGCTAAAGTGCATTTTGGGTGCTACCTGCCTTGTTAAGCATGTTTGTACTCTCTATCAACCACTTGTCTTCTCTCCTACCTACATATTTGCCCAGCTTTGATGTTTTCCATTGTTAATAATCMATAGATGTGTTGAATAGCATAGCAACAAAGACAGATTCCTGTAGGATTCTGTTAAACACAACTTCATGTCCATTCTTTGTTTTTTCAACTAATTTTTAGAGCCTGTCTGGTTAGTTGCATGGTTTTGTTGTGATGTTTTTTGGTTGTTTTTCTTTTTTTTTTTTTTGTTTTTTGATGGTGGGAGTCGTTGTTGTTGATGTGGTTTTGCTTTTTTCTTCCTCCAATCTACCATACACTTTTAAGTTTGTAAGGAAAAAAGCAGCCTCTTTACTGTGATATTCCTGCTCGAGGACTGGAGACTTTGTGTGTTTCTAGCAGTTGGAATCTCCTCCCTTCAGAGATGAGTAACTCACTGATTTAATAATTACCCCTTTCCTGATCTGGAACAAAGCATATCTAATGTTCATCTCTGGTTTTTTTTACAATGAAGTAAGTGTTCTCTTGGGCTGTCTCTTGGGTTACTCACCAGTTACGGCAGGCAGCTGTGCGCTACAGAAAGAGCTGCAAGGGGACAGTCCTGTGTGTTATTTTTATCCAGTATTTTTACCCTTGCAGCTTCTGCTACCTGAGAGGAGCCAGTGGACCTGGGGGGAGCACAGAGGTGGGCTTTGCAGGCTTGCTTGCCTGGATCCTCTGGAAGTTAAATGGTGAATCTGTAGTACAAAGGCCAGCTAAAAGATGGATTACAGCTGACAAGCGTAGTCAGACTGTATTGACATAAGTTTAGGTTAGAGAGAAGTAACTGCAATTATTCTGCAGTTGGAGATCTTTGTATAAAGTACTGCCCTGGCTGTAGATAGTGTGTGTGTACTCGTTTTTCTGTGGGAGACAGAGGAACAATGACCTTGTCGTCAGGGTGCTCGCCAGGGGCGTGGGAGACCTGACTGCAGTGCTTGTGTTGCTATTTGAGTGCAGGCTGCAGGCAGTCCCAGTCCCAGATGCACTTATCAGCGTGAGGATAACAGTGTATTCCTGTCTCACGGGAGCCTTGTGCAGAAAGAGCTGCTGCAGAGCTCCAGGTCCCCAGACACTGCATTTCTACAATGTTTATAAATGTTCTGGGAAGATGGATAATACCTGCTGTTAATGTTAGTTATTAAACTGCTTGGTTTTCTTCTAGAAAAGGGTGCTTGTTAGAATGGGAGTAGGTGCAAGGAATTGTTACTCAGCAGTTCTTTAACACTTAGGCTTTTACTGAAGCTTTGAAGGGAAGTGCAAAAACGAGGTTCTGCATTTGATACTGCCCTGATTGAATGTGGTGTTTATTTTGCAATGAGCGATTTCACCATTTGCAATAAGTTTGGTCTCATTTGAGACAGTCCCACAGGAAGTCCCTGTTACATGTGTGACGTCAGCCTTTAGGTTTATTAGTGCCACCATCAATTATTGCAAACTTCAGGACTTTTGGTGGTCATGGGACTTCATTCCTGGAGTCTTCCCAGAACAGCAGAGCTTCAGGTGGGACTGCTGCACTTCATTTCTCCTCTCTTGCAGGTGTCGAGAAGGCTTCCTTGGAGACTACTGCCAGTACAGAAACCCCTGTGAGAGCAACACCTGCAAGAACGGGGGAACCTGTGAAGCTGCATCCCTGATAGGAAAACCAACCTGCAAGTGTGCTCCAGGATTCACGGGGGAGGAGTGCCAGTACTCAGAGTCTCACCTCTGCTACGTGTCCCAGCCCTGCCTGAACGGGGGCACTTGTCACCCCCACGGCCAGGACACGTACGAGTGCGTCTGTCTGCCAGGCTTCACAGGTGGGCTTCTGCATCTGTGCCTCCAGACCCCCTCCTTTGGGAACAGCTTCGCCCTGGAATGTTCTGGGGCAGTTGTAATATGCTCTCAAGTTTTCTAGCTCCGGCACAGGAAATGAGAGGAAGTCTAAATGACTTCATGACCAAAAAAAGCAAAGGGGAATAGGGAATCAGACTCCCTACCCTTTACACGCAAGCAGAAAAATATTTGGATCTTGTGGGGTTGTCCACATGGGAAAACTGAATGCAGAAACTGCTCTGGAGTGGCTGTTACACTTTGAATTCAGAGTCTAGTTTAAAAAAAAGGGCAAATTTGGCCAGCAAAATCTGTCTATGGGAAAACAATATTTTGATGCCTGAGGGAAGCATGGAAACYTATTCCTTTGACTCTTGAGGGGGAGGTAGAAGAAGAGTGACTGTCAGTGTGTGTAGTATGACTTCAGGTTGTTTTTATAAATCACAACATTCTATATCTTGCTGCAACCCAGTAAATGSCTTCATACTGTAAATACAAATTCATTTCCATTTCAGATAGAATACAGTAAGATGCAGACATCAGTTTTCCTGTAGTAACGTAAGGATTTAATTCAGTAAAAATTTTGAGGCAGCGTAAAAGAGATTCTGTTTTCTACAGAAATAACTTTTTGTTAATCTGCCTTGACTTCCTAAAGGAAAGGAATGCCAGTGGATTGATGCCTGCACGTCCCAACCTTGTGCCAATGGAAGTACGTGCACCGTGTCTGGAAATAAGTTCTCCTGCACCTGCCTGGCGGGCTACACGGGCCAGAGGTGCGAGACGGACGTGAACGAGTGTGCCACGCCGGGGCTGTGCCAGCACGGGGGCACCTGTGTCAACCTGCCCGGCTCGCACCGCTGCCAGTGCCGCCCGGGCTACACCGGGCCCCGCTGCGAGAGCCTCTACGTGCCCTGCTCGCCGTCGCCCTGCCTCAACGGGGGCACCTGCCACCAGACCAGCGACTTCACCTTCGAGTGCAACTGCCTGCCAGGTGAGTCTCGGGGCTCCGTTGTTACTTGCAGCCCTGACATGTGTGAAAAGTCTCTGTTTCGGCCTGCGCATCCGAAGAATGAGTCTGGACTCTTCCCTGTTTGGTCTTGAGGTTGTTTATTAATTCTTATCTATAAAATTTTCTTTCTGCCCAGCCGAGGTCTGCTCAGCAGGGCAGCCAGCGGCACTCTGACTGCCCTCAGGACGGTTTTGTCTTTTTATACTACAAACTACGTATAACATATTTATATTTATATTTATATTTATATTTATATTTATATTTATATTTATATTTATATTTATATTTATATTTATATTTATATTTATTTTTATATTTATTTTTATATTTATATTTATATTTATATTTATATTTATATTTATTTTTATATTTATATTTATTTTTATTTTTATATTTATTTTTATTTTTATTTTTATTTTTATTTTTATTTTTATTTTTATTTTTATATTTATNGTTTGGTCTTGAGGTTGTTTATTAATTCTTATCTATAAAATTTTCTTTCTGCCCAGCCGAGGTCTGCTCAGCAGGGCAGCCAGCGGCACTCTGACCGCCCTCAGGACGGTTTTGTCTTTTTATACTACAAACGACGTATAACATTTTTATTTTTATTTTTATTTTTATTTTTATTTTTATTTTTATTTTTATTTTTATTTTTATTTTTATTTTTATTATTTTTATTTTTATATTATTGTATATTTATATTATTTTTATACTTATATTATTTTTATATTTATATTATTTTTATATTTTTAATAATTTTAATATTTTTTATATTTTTACTAAATTTAAATATGTAGTAAATATTTATATTTAGTTTTGTTTATATTTATAAATATTTATGTTTATAAATGTTACACGTAGTTTGTAGTATAAATAAATACATTATACGTCCTACAAACGACGTACGTATATTATACGTACTGCTAGTATAAATAAATATATTATACGTCCTACAAACTACATATAACGTATTATAAATGTTATATGTAGTTTGTAGTATAAATAAATATATTTAACATATTTATATTTTACAATTATATATTTATATTTAACAATTACTTTCCAATGCCTATCACCTATGTCAGACAGTGAACCTCTATTCTAAAACAATCCCAAAGTGCCAGCATCACAGCAGAAGATGGAGGTAGAGAAGTATAAGAAGGACAGGACATACCCAAGTCCCTCCATCTTGTCCCCAAAACTCCCATTCTAGAAATCCCAAAATCTACCTTTTCACCCAATGATAATTTTTATTATTACATTGTTTAAACTTCTGTGACACTCAGGTCCTCATACCAAGCTGGTAATTTGCTCCAGGGGTCACAATCAAACCCACAGGTGTTCTGGGCTGCGTGCCAGGGTCTCTGAGCCCCCCAGCAGGGTCCCTGCCAGCTCTGGACACCCAGAGGGATGCACTGAGTTCTGACAGGTGAGCTCCAGAGAGCTCCGTTTGCAGCCTTGGCTCTGCCCTCCTGCCTGCTCCTCCCCAGAGCTCCCCTCGGGGTTTCTGAGCCCTGTCAGCTGGGAGGGACAAATCTCAGCAAGATGGGGAGCTCTGTAGCGCTCCTGCACTATTMATTCATTCCTGAGTGCTGGGGTTTCAGGACACACAAAGGAAGGAAGAGGACGACGGTCAGAAATTACAAATTTTTATGGAACCCAGTTAGAGTCAGAGAATCAAATTGGTAAAGGCTATGAGGTAGATTCAAGGGGATTAGGGTGGTATCTTATAATGCCCATTTGAAATGTGAAATTCCATGAAAATAAGCATCTACAAATACATAGTTTTGTGTCAGTGAAGGCCTCAGGTAACTTCAGTGTTTGAAGAATTCACACGTGTCTTTTTCCTTCTCCATCTATAGCCCTAAGACACACTAAGTTCTATTCTCTTCTTTTTTTTCCTTCTCTAGTTCCTCCAAATCTAACAGGATGCCAGTTCCAACTCACCACACCCTTTTTGTCTCCAGATAAATTTTGGCTGCTTGTTTTCTGATGCTGTTAGCTGCCCTGAGTTCGTGCACAGAGGGGTGACATGCTGGCTCAGCATCAGGGGCTGCRCTGTTCTGTGTCACCTCTACAAGTGGCCATGTGTCACCTGGTTGGGATGCTGGTCTCATCCTGTCCTCCTCCCTATCCACTTGTCAGCCTTGACCACAGGGCCCTACCAGTTGTCTTTGCATATTCAGGGTATTTTTAGGCTGATTTTTTTTTTTTTACTGAGTAATTCAACTCCATGGGAAACTGAGTGTTTGGAAATGCTTTTGACTAGACTTCCTACTCGAGTGTATTGCAGTTTGGCACACACAGACTTGGTGTGTGGTAATCTAGAAAAGTAAACTCTCTTCCCTTAAGCATGTCTCTGTTGTTACTGCTGTGAAAGATGAAGCTGCCCAATACTTGGGATGAATATAGAGTGGCTGTGTTCTCATGAGGATCATCTGGAGTCACAGGTCTGTGTGGAAAGGGCATTTAGAACTTGGGAAAACTGTTCTCTTTTTGGAGACCCTTGTCTTGAGGTGTTGGCTCAAATGACCTTAAATGTGCATTGCCAACCATGGTGTCTGCACCACCACTTTCTGGGTTGTCTGAGCAAGCATGTGACTTTGAAGAATTTAGCAAAATCAGTCTAAAAGTAGAAGGATGGATCATTATTTTTGAAGGCAATTATTCTAACTATGCTTGGAGGGAGAGTGCTTTGAAAGAGTCTTTGAAAATGGAGTAGTTTAGCTAACCATTGCCCTGGAGGAATTTATTGCTTTTCTGCTTTGCATCTTTTTAAAATGAAACTATAAACCAAGTATCTCTGGATTAACAGTCTTGTCCAGAAATTCAGAATTTCCTTTAAAGCCAGATCTGTTTAGCCAGTTCAAGGACTTTAAGGCCTCATGCACGAGCAGTGTGGTGGGAGGCAGAAGAGAGAAAGATGAAGCTGGAGGGACTTGATCCTGTCAAGCTGATGAGTTTGCTTTAGAGATTCTCTTACAGGGCACGAGACTGAGTAGGAGCAGATTTTCCCTTAGACAAGTGTGTGGGCTGGCTGAAATACGGCCAGGAAATGGAAATGAGATTGCTATAGTAACAGTTACACACCTACACTCCTCACACGTTTTGGATTATCAGCTGTCTTTTTTGACTTGTTACACAGTGTGTATAGTGGGGGTGAGTTAATGTGGCTCTGAGAGCCTTTACTTTTTGGTTTCCTGTATTTGTTTAARTTGGCCATGCTGTTTTGCTGGCTTGATTTTTTTTTTTTAAACCAGTCATTTGAAAAACAGCAAAAAAGGGAGCTGTTGGAGAGACCCAGATGCTTACATTAAACTCTCTGATAAAGGCAGGGCACCCAGCCATTTCTGTCCCCCCTTGGTGCAGAGCATGCAGAGCAGAATTTCTGAAGTGTTGGAAAAGGTTCTGTCTGGAAAGGAAAGGTCAACAGAAAGAGAAGAGAAATGGTGGCCTGTCACGCCTGGGGAGGATGTGAACAAGGCCTGCTCCTCTGGAGGACAGTGCCAAGATTATGGAGGAGAAATTCCACTTCAGACTCCCTCTCTGAACTGGAGCAATGCCGACGGTACTGTGACTATAAATGGAATTGCTCTGGCCCTTCTGGGCTGCCTTAAGATGCTGCCATTGCTGAGTGCTCAGGCCACAGAGACAGGAGGCAGTTACATCCCAAACTGCTGGAKTGGTTTTTGATAGGATTTTGCATCTTGTGACCTGTAAAAGTCACACTTTGGAGAAACTGTGCCCAAGCAGCATTTTAGGCATAATTAGGCTACTACTGCACTGGCCTTGAAATGAGTTCTTGTTTCCTGTAGATGTTTCCTTCTTAGCTTTTCAGTGAGTTTAATCTATTTGTAAATACAGATAGGTGAGAATGAGGGCCTGAAAAAGTAGGAAGAACCTAGAACCTGGAGCTGTGTGTCACAGCAGCTTTTCCTACTGTCACACGAGTACTGTTTATGTGCAGTGGAGTCCAGCTGCTGTTTCAGATTCCCAGGTTCCCCTGTCACTTGTGGATGTACACAAACAAATCCTGCATTAGGTAATCCATGAAGTCGTGTGTGTTAAGTCAGCATTTGGTGGCAAGCACCAAGTGAAGTTGCTTATACACACTACTGGTATTGCATCTGTCTGGAAGGTAACCTCACTTTTTATCCCTTTGTCTTAATCATTTTTCCTCTGGGCTTTGTTGATTTAGGTAGGAACGGGATTGTAGGCAAGTGAGCATGTTAGGTCAATCATAACAGTGTAGTAGTGAAAAAGAATTCCTTGCAGGAGAYGTAACCTGAAGCGTTACCAACTCCTTTGAATATGAGAATGAGCTAGTAGTTATAAATATTTGACAAAAAAGGGCTTCATTTGGCAACTAACCTTTAATGGAATGTTAAACAAGTCAATAGAGGAAGTTCTTAGCTGGGAAAGTGATTATTCATTGTTATCCATCAAAATAATTACCCATTAACTAAGATAAGGACCCTAGGGAATTCCAAGGGCTTGTTCAGGAAGCGATCTGTCAGGCTGCAGCGAGTGTTTGTGAGAGCTGCAGCACTTCCTGGGAAGAGGAAGGAACCTCAGCTGTTTGTGAGAGCTGCAGCACTTCCTGGGAAGAGGAAGCAACCTCACACTGGTTCCTGGCTGAGTGTCACCACTGGGGACCCACACACACGGAGCTCCCCGTGCTGGGCAGCTGAGGTTTGGGCATGAGCACCTTCCCTGGGCTTCTCCATGGCTGCAGCCCTGGGTTTGGGCCATGAGCACCTTCCCTGGGCTCTGAGCTCTTCTCTGGCTGCAGCCCTGGGGTTTGGGCATGAGCACCTTCCCTGAGCTCCTCCCTGGGGTTTGGGCATGAGCACCTTCCCTGAGCTCCTCCCTGGCAGAATCCCTGGGGTTTGGGCATGAGCACCTTCCCTGGGCTCCTCCCTGGCTGCATCCCTGGGGTTTGGGCATGAGCACCTTCCCTGGGCTCCTCCCTGGCTGCAGCCCTGGGTTTGGGCATGAGCACCTTCCCTGGGCTGAGCTCCTCCCTGGCTGCATCCCTGGGSTTCCAGCTCAGGTGGGTGCCCCTCTGCTCCAGATGAGCAGCCCAGGTGCTGCCTTGATAGCCCAGCTTGGTTTTAGCTCTCTACATCCCTGATTTCCTGTCAGCAGGCCCCAAGTCTGGAAATAACGTGACATTTTTCAGTCATAATTTCCTGTCCTCAGTACTAATTGGGCCTGAAACCAGCCTAGAAAGTGTGAGGTGTAACTGATAGGTTGAAATAAGGCTGAAGGACTGAGATTTGGGGGGAATTGGATCGGATGCTCAGCAACGGGGTGGAGATTTCAGATGACATAGGAATAAAGTTATCTGCTTGTGTCAGTCTGTACTAGGGGAAGAACAACATGCTGTTAGCAGTGGGAACACTTTTCCCCCTGAGATTCTCATTCCTTGGTTTGGTGTGCTTTGAGATATGGAGCAAAAGTCAGGATGTGGATTGCAAACTGCTCTCGTGCAGGGAGAAAACACAGGACAACAAGTGAGTCCCAGCACAGGGGGGAGCAGGAAACAGTGTCAGGTGTCCAAATACATTAAAACAGTGAGCTCAGTGGCTTTCTGGAAGAGAGTCAGGTTATATAACTGCAAAATTAGATCCTGGGACMCAGCTAGAGAAAAGCTCACATATCTCAGAGCAGCTCTTTGATAGTATAACTGGTTAAAATGTGAAAATATAGCATGGCTTGGTGAGATTTTAGTAGTGGGGTGACTTCCATGCTTTATTCTGGAAAGAATTGAGCCTCTTTAAATTTGTGTGAAGTACAGTGAGGGAGTTTAAATGCCTACTGTCAGAAATKTGTTTACTAGAAAGTAGGGCTGGTCTTCATATTATACAAACTGAAGAGATAAGAACTTAAACCTTTTGTCTTTGTGGTTGTGGGTGTATTTCCATGCTGATCACGTGCTGGCATGAGTGCAATATGTGGTCAGTGGGATGATTCCTCCCAAGCTGAAACACAAGCTGATAGGACACCCCTGTGTTTTACAGCTGAGCCTTTGCTCAAGCTTGGCAGCTTTATACCCTTTTAAACATGGGGATCTAAAGCTGATTGTTTTCCCTGGTGGTGGTTCCTCAGCAGCTTTTGCCAGGAATGTGCTGCTGTGATGATTGGGACTCTGGGAAAGCATGTTATACTTCCTCTTTGTTTTAAAATTCCCTACTGTCACAGAATTTCTAGGATCTTGGGTGGAGGCTGGAAGGGCTTTGAAGGGATGGAGTAATATCGGAGGTCTTGTAGTTTTGGGGTTTGTTTTGGTTTGTTTGTTTGTTTTGTAATGTTGAGCGTTGTTCCTTGCTGATGTTAATGCACTTGATACAGCTTGGAACCTCCCAGCTCTTCTGTAGAGAAGTTCAAGAGATGGGAATGCACATGAATCGCCTCAAGTCTCCTGAGAGCAGCAGCAGTCTGGAGAAGCTGGCTCAGAGCTTTTCAGTCTCATGTGCCACACAGCACGATCTGTGTTGGACCAGATGTTACTGAGAGGGGCTGTGAGACTTGACACAGATGCTATGGAAGCGTCTGGAACAGGGCATCAAAAGTAGAGGGGTTAAAGCCTGATTTTGGATGAGAGAACTGTGTCATGTTAATACTGCATTCCAAAGCAGTGAAGAGGCAGGGCTGGTGTTTTAAATTAACATGTGTGTTCTGGAATCATTTACTTCATCCACATTAGCATGCATTCCACTTGTGCTTTGATAAATAGCTCTCTCATCCAGCAGAAATGGCAGGTTTATTTAATGAAGCATGAAATAAATCAGCAGGGGAAATCAAGAGGAAGACACATCACTGACAGCTCCCTTCCCTAATGTCCCCACTTCTCCTTCTTTGAAAAGGAGAGGGAACTGTAGCAAGAATATTTTGTCAGTGTGTTCATTAGGAGCCTGGATTTTCATTGGGGAAGGGTATCTGATTTCTTCTGCTTTTCAGGCAGGGCTTAGTGTGTAAGCATCACTTGGATGGTGGCTGATTTGCTGATTGACTGASTTGTCTGACACTGAGGAGAGCCAGATCAGGACTTTAGAAACTCCTTTTYAAAGGAAGGACTTTTCTTTGACGTATCCAAGGCAGACTGTGCTGAGGTATCCATGAAATGCATGCCAGCACTTTTTTTTGCCATGGGAAAATCTTCTCCTGGCTGATGCTTGGTGGGCAGTGGCGAGTTTATCTCATGGTAATCGAAATGTCTTGGTCTTCGCTTTGTTTGCTTTGAATGACAGTGCTCCTCAGTCACTGAAAGAGAAACTGCTCATGTCCTTTGGGTTGTGAAAGCACAGTTGGCCATCTACCCATGGTGGCAGCATTTTGTCTGTGTCACCTGCCCTGCATGCTATTGGCAAAGGCATTCAGCAAAGTGGTGCTAGGTGGGGATGTGTCACTATAGAGTGTGACACAGAGCAAAGCACCAAGACTCCATCAGAGGGGTGCATAAGAGAGATTTATTGTAGCARCATGTTGCCTTTATAGTTTTTCAAGATATTTACTTAACATACACGTTCACTGCCCATTGGTCATAAGAAAGAAACAAAGCTCTCAGCAGGTGAGCAAGGAGCCAGGTCACTCTGTGAGCCAGCTTGAGTCCAGATCTCTGAACTTTCTCTTCCATCACGTTGTCATGGGGACAGCCTTGGTGTCTTCCTCGAGAGAGATACGGGGCTTTCCTTATCTTCCTTATCTTGAGGAAGCATTCACTGGCTCACAGGAACAGCACGAAATGCCTTTCCTACAGGGATTCATCAGGATTAGGTGAACAGGGCAAATCTTCAAGAAAAGAAAAGGAGGGCAAGCTGTGTCAGGGGTGAATTCTCCTCCAAAGAGACTGGAAGCCCTTTTCAGCCTGCTGCTGTTTCTGCTTTGTCCAGGTTTCGAGGGAAGCGTCTGCGGACACAACGTGGACGACTGCCCGAACCACAAGTGCCTGAACGGAGGCGTGTGCGTGGACGGGGTGAACACCTACAACTGCCGCTGCCCGCCCCAGTGGACAGGTASGGAGCCTCGGGAGAGCAATGTAAACAGTAATTATCTGAGTGCTTGCAGTGGGCTCTGGAGGTTGCTCACCAACCAACAGGTGCGTCTCTGATTGGTTCCATGGGAATTGTTTTAATTAATGACCAATCCCAGCCAGCTGTGTCAGACACTCTGGTCAGTCACAAGTTTTTATTATCAGTCTTGTCTAGACTTCTGATGAATCCTTTTTCTTTCTTTAGTATAGTTATAGTATACCATTTTCATAGAATAGAAAATATATAATATATAAAATACAATATAAAAAAATATATAAAATATAGTATAAAAATAATATATAATATATAATATATTTTATGTAATATATATTATATAAAATATAAAAACATAATATACTATATAATAATATACTACATAAAATATAATGTCAGTCTTCTGAGAACTTGGAGTCAATTCTCATCTCTCACCTCATCCTGGGGACCCTCACAAGAATTAATAACCACACAGGGGCACCAAGAGGGATGTGGCCCTGGCCCCGTGCCCACAGTCAGGGCAGATGCCAGTGCACCCCTTAAAAGAAAAGCTGTCAGCTCAAACCACCACGACAAGGGAGAATTTCCCCATGAGTTGCACTTCTCATGTGGATTTGCACTTTGTAAATGGAGAAGTGTTTTCCAAAAGCACAGAAAGTGGCTTTGCTGTTGCAGCTGTGGGCATTTGCTGATACATGTAGGGGTATTTCTAATTTGGGATAATGATCCTGTTGATTATAGTAATGCTGCTGAGAAACAGGGCAAATCTGAAAGRTAGGGGAAAAAGGAGGGAAGAGTGTGTATATATGGGAAACTTAAGGTTTTACTACTGTTGTTTTCCTGCTAGACTTATTTTTATGTAGAATTCTCCAACTAGCAAAGCTCCTTTTGCTTCATAAATGAGTCTGGTTTTACTTAGAGTCTGAAGGGGAAAAAAGCATGAGTTTCAAGAAAGTGTTATGCACAATATAAGGAAGCGGCTTACAGGAAACTCAGTGTCATATTTAGTTGCAAAATGTCTCCATACCTCAAAAATAAACAAACACCTCCGGTTATGGGCTGAGTTTTTTTGAGTCATACTAGTCTTAGCTGACGCACTTTTTCAGCTGAGTATGGTTTTGCCCTTATTTGAAAATCATAGGAGAAAAAAAAAAAGACCTAAAACCAGTTTTTAAAATGCCTTTTTCCTCAGAGAACATTAATTCTGGTTGTGAAATGTTTGTCATTAAATGCAAAGGAGGCTACCAGTTAAGAACCCTCATTAACTTAAAAGAATTATRTATTCTTAAATGAAGTGAAAACCACATGAGAGTGAAGTGCACCACAGCTTGCATAGCTCTTTGAAACTATGTGCAAATAGGAGAAAATGGGTCCTCCCCTCAATGAGCAAGTGTCCTTGCTTCTGTACTACCTCTCCACGTCCTGAAAGCCTGCAGAAAGTGAAACCTATAAAGGAAAACATGAGAGCTTGGGTGTGGAGACAACAAACCCTTAGTGACCCCTATAGTCTTGCTCCATCCCACAGAAATTATAGCCCTTGTTGTGATTTCTGRCGCCTGTCAGTAGCAAATTAATCTGTCTAACTCCCAAGCACAGGGGATGTAATGACCATGAGCATACAGTCTCCAAGGGATTATTCTGGCATCATAAATTTAGCTTACAGRACTTAGGTGGATGTCTGCTGTCAGCTAGGGATGACTTCTGCAGCTCCCCTGGAAGAGACCTTGGTCTCTCTATCACAAGCCATAGGCTGTGATTCTGTTTGGTTTTTTTGGTAGATTTTCTCCCCAATCAACTCTTTGCAATGCAGATGTGGTGGTTCCCTCTCTGAACCTCTCAAGGGCTCTGGGTAGCAATGGGAGAAGTGGAGAGGCAGTGTTGTGCCATCTTTCTCCTGTGTGGATGGCACTTGCAGAAAACCTTGTGTGTGTGAAGGAATCTTCCCTCCAGGGAAACCCTGGGGAGAGAGAGGAGCTCCCCCAGCATGAGGTTCCTGTGGCTCTCCAGCACAGTTTAATGGAATGGGCTTTCTGAGAATTTCCTTGTTTATGGTGCAGCTGAGGTTATCAGTGCAGCAGTGGTTTGAGGTGATGCCTTCTCAAGGCCGTTGCCTTTCTAGGATTGGGTCAGTGTGGAAATAAAAATGAGCTCGCCATTTAGGAAGCAGCAGCTTGGCTGTTTGAACAATGGAGGTTAGAACCCTTATGGAACTCAACTGTCCTGTCTGAAATGCACAGTGCAAGTTCCTATGACTCCTCTCTGTCATCTCAGTAGCAGTTTTTGTGAATGCAGCTTTTTTTTTTTTTTTCTGAATGGACTCCAATTCCTTCCCTGCATCTTTAATTAGAGACCAAGAAGGTGAGGAAAACACTACACATCCAGCTTGGAGACATGAGAGGTGACACTGAGGCAGGGCACAAACCAGGGAGCATGGATAGACGACTTCTGCAGTAGTTTGGAGAGAAAGATGATGGGTTTTTTTCAAGGTTAAACTGCAGTAAGGAAATGCATAACTGCAGGTCCATCCTTTATACACAGAGGGTTTATAGCATTTTAAATCATCTCTAAGGTAAGTAAAGAGGGGAGAGCTGAGCAGGCAGCTCTTTTGGAGTCTGTCCTGATAAATGTTATAGCTCAACAGGGCTAAACAGTGAGAATGAACACCTCAGGAAAACAAAAGCTTCCAATGAGATCATGAGGCTAGAGGATATTGTGTGCTGCTTAAAAAAAAAAAAAAAAGTCCTAATACCCATATCTGTAAGGAAACATCAGCCAAAAATGGAAGGATGTTAAATTTTCTAAGAACACCTGACAGTGTAGATGTGCTGTCTTCATAACAGTCTCTGCTTTCAAGTACTTGCCAACTATTTTTGGGGAGGATTGAGTTTCTGTGCAGTTTTAGTCTTTATTTAATCTTTGTGCTGTGGGTGATGCTCTCTAGTGTTTGTTAATATGGTTTGTGCTTCATGGCACAGAGAAAGCAGTACCATTCCTTGCTAGAAAAATCAAGAAGTTGTACTGCATCTGATCAAGACAAGTTTTATGTAAAGTAATGTTGGAGCAACCTTTACTGAAACAGAATCTTTCCCAGGTCCTTTTGGTAACCATCTGCCTCTTGTAATTCCCTGACAGGTGGTAGGCTGGGCTACATAACTATGCATTTTTTTAAAAAATACTCCTTTTATTTTGCTGCTTGCTCCTACCTTTTGTGATGCTGTTTGCCTTCAGTCTTATTTCCTGCTCCTCAAACAGAGCTCACTGCTCCTTTTCTGTTCAAGTGCTTGCCTTCTCATTCTCATTTTGCTGTTTTTTCCGGAAAGATAAAATCTTGCCTTTCAAAAACAATGATGAGAAATTCCTGCTGTCACCAGTGGTTTTGTCACCTTCAAAGTTCTCGTATTTCGTATGTTTACAGTGATTATCAATCTCATAAATTTGTAACTGGCAAGGCAGTCTCCGGTGTGCTTGGCTGAAACTGCCCCAGATCTTTCCTGTTGCTGAATGTTAACTGATGGCTGGTTTGTTTGAAGATGACTTTATCTTGTGCCAGGATGGGGCCTTTGTTAGAACCTCTGTGTGTTGGGTCCTTTCAAAGCACAGAGGTGCAGATGTGTGATGAAGCTCCTCCTTTCCTTGGAGACACTCCTGCGTGCTTTTGAGAAAGTGTGAAGTTTATTCTCTGTGCATGAAGGGCCAGAGAATTTGGTGTAAGTGTGGTTTGAGTCAGTTAGCCAACAATCCTGGCTAACATCTGATAAAGTGCCATGTGAGGACTGTTCTATGCTGCTGTTCTTCAGCCTCATTGTGGTCTGAGGAGGAATGTCGTTACCTTCTCTCCCTGCTCACCGACATTCTTCCCTTTCCCTTGAGCTGGCTCTGGGATTTGTTGGAGTGTGCCACTTTAACTCAATAATCTAGTAAAAAATCCTTTCCATCTGCGTTTTTTTCCCCCTTTATTGCCTCTTTTCTTTCTTTTTTTTTTCTTTTCCTGGGATCAGGAGTTCAAATTCACAGAGCAGTTTCACAGTGAGTGGGTGCAGAGGGAAGTGATGGCAGTCCAGGGCTGAAAGCTGTATGGAAGATTAGGGTGTCCCTCTGCACACATGGGGAAACCRTCTGAGAGTTTAAAGGCTACTCAGTCATTCTAGGTACAATTCATCTAAAGAAACAAAGCTTGGCTTAAAATGCACCTGTTGATTCTTTTGACCTGACCTGTGCAGCTTTGGGTCTAGAAAGATGCCTTGCCTAAGAGATTACCAGTACTAAATGTTGTAAATGATTATGTTTTTCTTGTATGTCTAAGAAAGACTCCTGCTCCCCTGGAAAGTCTGCAGTGTTTTAGAGGCTCACCATGAATCTGGTTTTGGCCCAAATCATGTTTCAGGAGCAGYGCACAGCACAGATAAAGATTTGTGCCCTCCATGGGGTTAAATCTTTTGCACAGTTTGCTGCATCAGATGCTGTGGGATGAGTCTCTGGGTTTGGGGGACCCTGTGCCACTCTCAAGTGGGTTTTGGAAGATCTCCATTCTAGTGCTTCAGATGCAGGCTTGGCCTGCTCACTCCCTTTCATTATTTCCGCCCTGTGGCTGGGAAGGCGAGACTCCCATGGCAGTTGTATTTATTTAGGCTTTGTTTTCCCCTGAAAAGAGGGCTCCAGTGAGCTGGATATTTTAAAATCTAGGCGACCTTTGTCTCTAAGGGAAGCACAGTGTGCTGACAGCTGACTCCACCAAAGAACTCCAGCACTGGGAGCTAGCTTCAGCAGCAAATGTTTGTCTTGAGCAGAAAAGCTCTTCAGGCAGCAGGGCTGTGCTTTTTAATTAAAATAGCTGTTAGCTTGGTCATATGCTCTTAAACACTAGCACAAGGGTTACTTTTTCTGCAGAGCTTTAGGCAGGAATTTTCAAAGGGGAGTGTTAAGGGTTCAATTCCTATTTAATTAGAGTAATATTTGCTGCCTGGTTTTCTTTGAAAGTCCYAGTCTTAAACTCTGGGCAGATGTGACTTTTCTTTTCTAAGAAGGGGGATAAACATCAAAAGGCCAATATGTAACATTTTAATTTAAGATCATATGCTCTGGTGTTTTGTTTCTTAAAACCCTTTGCCAGATACCACTTTCCTCAGCTTCTGTGTCACCAAAGTACACAGTGACAAGTCGTGTTAGTTTAGTGTTCCAAAAAATGCTGCCTTCTTGGAGGACTTAGAGGGCCAAAACGTAGGGGAGCTAACTCTGACAATAGGTGGCATGGATGATAAATATTGAACATGCCAGTCTCCTAAATCATTAAATATAYATCCTTGCTATTTTACAGAGAGCCCTGTCAGGGCTGTTCTGTCCCTCCTGGTGATCCCAAATGACGTCCCAAGACCTTTGGGTGAGCTCAGGCGGGCTGGGTCACGCTCCCATGAGAAGTGCAGTCAACTTTCCCAGCAGCGCAGCAGTGATCAGCTTCCTGGTGCTTTTCCAGGCTTTATTAAAAAGCAGAGTGGCCTCCTTGGTACTGGCTGGGATCTGTCTGTGCCAAGCTTGATGAGTTGGCTGGTGTCCCTGCAGTGGCATCTCCGAGAGACGGCTCTGACAGAGGCCAAGAGCGATCATGGGTCGTTCTCTTCCGTCGTGTTTGAACTGGCAGATACAAAGGGAGCAGGGAGCACRCGGCAGCCTCCAGAGCTGGCAGCTCCAAGCTTGAGTGTACAAATGATTTGAAGTGCTGGACACAAACAGACTTTATCCTGGATGTTGTTTGTTTCTCTTGTGGCCCTTGATCTCGGTGTCGTGCGGAGGGGACGGGTTCCAGAGGCATTCAAAGTTACACCCTCGGTCCTTTATCCGCTGTGGGTTCAGGAACACCTACCACAGCCTCCTGTTTGCTTGGTGCTGCTTTTCATTTCCAAGCCTTGGGTGGGAGGCAGCAGTAATAAAGCACCCGAGGTGYGAACAGCTGAGCTGATCTGATGGCAGTGGCGGCGTCCAGCGCTGCCGCCTTCCCTCACGCCCTTGGTGCCTTTCCAGCTGGGGAAATGCTCTTAGCAGCCAGGCGTGCCAAATGAGCTCCTATGGAGGTGTCCTTGGGTTTTCAGCACCTCTTTCATGTGCTTGGCGCTAAAACAAGATGGGCCAGACCCCTCTGGTGGGGCTGGGTTGGTGGATGTGTGCTGGGGACCAGACTAATCGGGAGCAGCTGTTACCTCTCCAGCTGACTCGTTTCTGGCAGGTCCTGTCCCTTCCCTTGCACCTAAAATGAGGTGATTTGTCTTTGGGTAATTACTGAAGATGGGTTGCTGAGATAGCTTGAGAATATGAAGCTTTCATTGTAAGTTTTGGCTCCTGCTGTCAATTTTTTTTTTGCCTTGCAGATTTTTTCACTTGTTTGGTATTTCCCTGATTCACTGGATTTTCCAGAGGAGGTAAAGGGAAGGACAGAGCAGAGAGTAGCTTGGTGATGTGTATTTCCTGTGGGTTACATCTCTGTCCTGCTCCTGTCCCCAGTCACTTCACCTGCCACCAGCATATTAAACCAGTCTGTCATTAGTGCATCAGTTTTAATGAATTTTTATTGAATCCTGTTCTGATCATTTGTATTGCTGCCTCTGAAGAGCTTGGTCAGGACTGCTCTCTCTACCCAGTAGTCTGTGGGGAGTGATTTAGGGCAGTATTTAATGGATCAGGCTGGGCATAAGTCTCTTAAAGCCCAGAGTTTTGTATTTGGGGCTTGTAAAATCCCTTGTAAAAGCCCATTAGTTCCACTGCATGCTTCCCAGTGTGGTTATGAAATTAAACTCTTTTCTCTACCATATTARCCTAAAATAAACACAGATGCTTGCTCTGCCCGTTACAGTCATAGATTTGTCTTCAAGTGTTCAAATTCTATGTTAAGCTCTTAAAATTTATGATTTCTTTGATGGTATTTGACATCAAATGAAAGCAAAACCAAAACTCCAGCACCTGAGGTTTGGGAATGGCTGCTACTGCTTTGCTGCTCTGGAAGAAAGATGCTGTGAGATCGTGGGGAAGGAGCACATTGCTGAGAGCTGAGATGCTTGTTCTTTAGAAAACTCCTGAAAGGGAAAACAGTTGGCTTCAGCCCTTTTTTCTGGGGGAGCTACTGTAAAACTTCAGCAAAGAAGATCTTTTCTAAACACATGTGCAGCTCTGGCAGGTGCAAACAGTGCAGTGCATGAATTCTGTGTGCCCCTGCAGCCATCCCTGGAGATGAGAGGATCAGTATCAGTCTCATTTGCTGCATTGCCTGCAGGGGGCTGTGGGGGTGGCTTTGCTGAAGGGTCTAGAATTTGGATGTGATCTGGGCATCACACTTGGGATCCCTTTCACTATTGCCTGTTTTTTGCTCTGCACATTTTGGTCTGGACTCTCTCCTTCAGAAAAGTTTGCAGTTCYCTGCTTTGAGATACCCAGTGTCAATAAAGCAAATTATGTAAACAATCAAATATTTTCTTTTGTAGACTTTGCCATGTGCTGCATCTTCCCTGCAATAACTGATGTGTTACCCTCTTTATTAGCTCTCTTTGTGGGTAGCAATTCCTTTTTAAGTCTCCTAGGAAGTCCTTCTCCCCAGTGGTCTGTCAGGCTATGAGCTCTGTCTCTTTTTTATTCAGAGGTGGTGGCTCCAGTGCTGCAGAATGTGTTCCTGACAGGGGCTGTGCCATCCCCGTTGCACAAATAGTGTTTGCATTAGTTATTGTTCCTTGCAGTCAAATGGCTGCTCAGTGGTGTTTGTTTTGCTGATTAAAGCTGTGATTGAGCAGAGGTCCCTGCTGAGCCCTTCCAGGGAAGCTGCTGTTTCCTCAAGGAGTGCCCAACCCAGACCTGCTGCAGCCAGGCTGTTTGCCTTTGTGTTTTGCTTGGCTTTTGTGCCTCCAGCCTTGCCTGCTGCTGCACTGCCCAGCAGCCTTGCTTGGTTGAACCTGTCTGAAATCCCTGGCTTCCTCTTGGAAAAGAGAAATGTTATTTTGTTAAAGCCACCACTGCCTACTGTTTCATCACCTTCTAGGTCATTAATCAGACACTCCAGTGCCTGTGTGCATTAAATGTTGCTGAACTATTTCAAGGAGCATGGATGGTTCTGTGGGTTAAAGACTGAACTGAATGCTTTTACAAATACACAATTCAAAAACATGGGAGCTGGAGTATTTTTCATGGATACCATTTGCCTGGAAGGCTCAATGGTTCCATCCAATTTTTCCCTTTCTGTTTGACAAGGTGSCTCACACAGGAGCATGAGGAAACTGAGCTTTGAGCTGCTGGATGCACGTTGGGTCACACTGTCAATGCAGGCGTTTTTCTTGCATTACAAGCCAGAACTGGACAGAGGAGTGTCCTTCTCCAGCCAGCAGTGGCATCCTGAGCTTGCACACGTGGGGTTAGAGAGGAGGAGAAAGTGCAGGGTCCTTTGGAGTGTGGCACTGATGCCCTTCTGCCACGATTAGATTTGGGCATGTATACAAATACTGTTCCTTATCTCTTAGCCCCTTCTTGGGTCTTGATAAGATGCTGTTCACCTTCTCACTTAGGAGTCCCTTGAAACTTGGATTAAAAATGCAAACAGTTCTAATGAGCCATGCTTTTTTGGGCTGCACTGGTTGTATTCAAAACCCATACAGCAATCTTTGGAATGTTTTGTGAATTAAGCTACTCTTTCAAAGAGTTTTTGTCCAGATCTGGTTTGTAGTTCCCAGGCAGCCCTTTCAGGAGAGCTAGTGACCTCTTCCCTGTGTGCTGTATCTGAGATAAGTGACAAACTTGAGCTACTGAGTGGATGATGGCATAAAAGCTTCTTGAGACCTGATGCTCCCTTTCCAGGGGGTCTCTTAAGACCCTGAGGACCAGTTTGTCATTCTCACCAAGTTGCCTTTCCAGTATCACTAAACTTGTAAGGTRTTCTGACTTCCAGTTCCGTCTGAGCCCAGGGCTGGGGTGGTTGTGATTTTGAGAGAAATGGGACATTGCCATCTCCTCCCAGCTCAGTTTTCAAGGAGCTGATTTTTTATTTTTTTCAAGGCACAGGAAAGTATTTGCACCCTTTGCCCTACAAAATGTTTTTAGTGATTAAACTGTATTAGATCTGCTGTCAGGAGCTTTAGCCTCTGATACTCCAGCTGTGCATCAGCAGACTTGCCTGCTGTTAAGAGGCCAAGAAAATGTTCTCCTTTTTGAAAGGTCTGTTCTGCCAAAGATGAAGTTCCTCTGCTTGAACTGTCTGAGGGTCCTGCAGGATCAATRCAGCTGGAGCTGAGGTTAATGCAAGCCCTCTAAGGTTTGGTAGGATCAGCTTTTTGGAAATGTCTGGCGCTGCTTTCCAGGGTGGCTGTTTCACTGACTGCTTTGTTCAAGCTAATGCTGCTCACTTTTGGTGTAGCATTGTTCTAGTTTTGTGTGCTGCTTTACCTGTATAAATCAGGCTTTGTTTTCTTTCCAACACAAAGAAGGAGAAGGGCTGTTTCTCATCATTGAGGTCTGGTACAACGACTTGAGAGAGGCCTTGAACCCTGTGTCTGCCAAAAGAGAAGCTCCTGGGGTTCCTTGCAGTTCCTGAGGCTCTGAAAATGGGAGCAATCAAAGCAGCAAACATGTCTGGCTCGCTCCCTAAGGCTTTTCTGAGGGAGGGGAAATATGCAGGAAGTAACTTAGTTTCATAGTGGGCAAAAGTGCTAAGAGTTGAATGCTGTTCCCTTTTTCTACTTCTAGTTTTCAATTTTGAAATACCACATGGACTAGCTGTTTACTTTGTACAAGGTCACTCAGAACCTGAGTCGGCATTTTACTCATTTCCCAGGCTCTGCAAATATCAAGGTCAGGCTAGGTTTTCATTACCTTCTTGGAGTAAGTTGTGTTTCCTTTCTTGTTGTCTTTTATGTGTATGTTTCCACATTTCCATCAAATTATTGTGCTGCAAGTATATTCACACTTCACTAGTTCAGCCTGTGTTTACCATGTGTCTTTTAGAAATGTAATTGAAACTAGTGAGAGCACAAGGAAAGAAATACCTAACAAATGTGCAGCTAGGTGAATTAACATTGAGTAGTTGTAGCATTCAGGAGTGACTTGGGTTGTGGACATGTGTGTTACACTGTGCAGTTTGTACAATCCATCATGGACTTTGCCCTTGGAAGTTGAAATTCTGCTCTGCGAATGAAAGACTTGATTCTTCCTAAAACTCTTAATAAGCAGAAAACAAGCTTGCCAACTACATTGCTACAAATAAATATATTTATTTTGTTACAGTTAAGTCAAAGCAGCAACCCATAAGTCAATTGTTTCGGAAATGAGAACTCATCTCATTTGGTTTTAAATCTAACTAACCTGGCAGAGGGGTCTTCAATTAGGAACAAGGTCTTTTCATTAAAGTACTCAATAGTAAAATGCAATAGTTAATTGTTCGTTTATGCCTCTTAATATGTTGAATGGGATTTCCTTTGTTTTTAAAACAAATTGCATTAAGGTGCAGCTCTGGTTCATATTCATAATTAAACACAAATACAATTGTATTGCAAAAGGGGCATTAGAAAATGGAGAAACCAAGTAAGGACCAGATTCAAGGAGCTCAAATGTGGTATGTGTCTTTAAAATACAGTTCAAGTGCTTGAAGAAGTTTAAGCTCTGTATTTTTTTCTTATGAAGGCATTGATTGACCTTTTAAAAGTTTGGTTTAGTTTAGGGCTGCAGAAAAAGGAATAGCCAAGAACATAGGGTTATTGCAAGGACTTCAGTGATGTCACTTGGTGCTGTCCTTTCTAGAAGTGGAGAGTGAGTACTAGTGAAAAAATACTAAAAAAAGGCCTAAGTGTTGGTATTACCAGTGACACTCAAAATGGGAAGTCAGACCCAAGCCCTGATAGTTTATATGGGCGATTAGTCAGCCCATCTTTGCTTAACAAAACACCACAAACAGCTATAAAAAACGTCCCCCAACAGCAAAAAAGATAGAAATTAAAAGCATGTACTCCTATACTCAATCAGCCTTGCCAAAAGCCCAGAGAATGTTGCATTCTGTGCGTGGAGCTGTGTTGCATTCTGTGCGTGGAGCTGTGTTCAGCCAGTCAAAGGCAAGTTTATTTTTTGGGGCACCCCACTGTGGAGTGCTGTGGCTGAAACCTCTCCATGCTCTGGTGGCAGCAGCTCAGGCTGGCTGAGCCCAAAGGATGTGAGCTCTGCAAGGGTTCCTCAGAGAGGGAGTCCTTTGATCTGGCTGGGCCCCCTCCAAGAACAGAAGGAAAATGACTTTTATAATAAGCAAATAAGGTCTTGATTATTTTTTCCTGGAGGGAGTGGGTGGTGTTGGGCTGTGAGATACGTGTGACTGCTCAGAGGCAGCCCCAGCTCTCTGGCTCTTGCCAGGGTGGCWCTGATAAGGCAGCACTGAAAGCTCCTGAACAAACCCCTGCTAGTGTGACAAATGCATGGCTTGTGTGTTCATAATGCACAGAGGTGTCTCACAGATAACAATAGCAAGGGATTGAGTCCTCCCCARCTCTTTCACTGAGCAAACCGGGAATTGAAGATTAATTCTGAAAACTCTACTGTAATTATCATTGCTGTCAAAATTTTTATGGTTTTCCAAGTGATAAAGTTATTGTTATGAAGTAGTCCTACCAAAGAATGGAACACACTCACAGAACAYAGTTGTGCAACTTATTCAGCTTATTCTTTTAATAATAATTTCATTTCTTTGCCTCTAAGTGAGGGAAAAAAAATAAATCCAAGTCACATGGGATCAAAGGCTAGGATTTATCCAAGTACTTAAAAAACAAAAGGAATCTTGAGTGTAGTAGATGGAGATGGTTACGTTTGGATGTTTTTAGATTCCTGCTCAGGATGTTTCAATTTGGTGTATTGGAGGAGGGTGTGTCTGTGCTCTTGCATCATTATTTCTGTGCCATTAATAAACAATGTGACTTATCAACATCTGATAAGTATTTTTAATTTGGCAAGCCTGAATAAACTGGAGCCCAGGTGCATTGGCAGRGAAGACCTGTGGCCTGCTCTTGAATTTCTTATTCTTGGAATGTGAGGGGAATTCCATGCAAATGTAAATGTGTAGCAGATAGAGTAGCTGGGGAAGAGAAATCTTGTGGTAGAAGATATTTGCTGAAGAGCTTTGACCCAAATAACAGCAAGCTGCTGGAAGCCAGTGAGAGAGGGGATGGTGACAGCTGGGCAAGAGGGGAAGGTCACATCAGACAGATCAAATCTCACTCTCTGATAAAGGGCCATCTTCTGATGCTGTGTGCATCCTATCAATGTTTTAGGAAGGGTGGCAAAATCAAGTTGCCAATAAGTGTTAAAAAAAAAAAAAAGTCAAGCTTTCAGTGATAAGAGAGTTTTGAATGTAACTGAAAGGAGAGAAATAGTTTATCAAGAAGATTGTGGACTGTGACCAGTACTCTGTGGTTGCACATGTGCACCCATATGCCAGCCTAGGAAGAAATGAGCTGGTGCTCGGGAGGTTTTATCTGTTCAGGAAACTCAAAATGACTTGAAACTTCAGCTAAACAATTTTGGCTTAAAAGTAAACTGTGCAAATTTAATGGGGAAGATGAATAACTGTTGAAGCAAAATATTATTGCAAGTGGTAGGTTMTCCAGATTTTGATGTCAAAGCAAGATGGATTTCAGCAAAAAAAATACTTCACTAAACGTGACTGTAAAGTTGAGCATCCTCTGAAAATTATTTCATTCTTGCTGGTCCTTTGGTCCCTTTCCTTAAATCTCCCTGAGAATGTACATTTGTTTTCTTCTCTCTAATATCTCCGGTTGTAGGAACATTTTTAGATTACTTATTTTGTTACTGAAAAAAAAAAAAAGAGAAAACTTCTCAATAACTAAGAAACCCTCAAGTATTTTTGATTGTCTGTACAATACCTGGGGCAAGGCAAATTAATATTTCAGGTGGAAGAGTTTTAAGAATTCTATTCTTCCTCACTGGGTAATCATCATTGAGTAATTATACGGGAAAGAATTAAGTTCTCCTGACRAGTGTGACCTTGCTGCTGACCTGTTGATACTCATTTGGCCAGGATTTTCTTGTCATACCATCTTTTCTCTTAGTCCCTYTGGCTGCCCTGCAGGCAGCCCTTCCTTCTTTTTGCTTCTCACCTCCTTGCAGATGTATCTCCATGTACTGCAGGTTGCCTGCTGGCTCTTGCACTGCCCCTTTTTAAAGTAATTATTTTAAAGTCATCCTTTTAAAGTAATTTGCAGCCCAGCTCCTGCTTTGGGGTTGTTTAGTGATGCTGGTTTTCTTTGTCTGATTTGGTGACAGTGCTGTGGAAGTTCTTGGCACTGGAGCATGCTGGAATTGAGRAGCATCAACTGGGGGACTACAGCATTCCCTTTGGTCATGTTGTCTGTGCAAGACCCYCCTTGAGTCCGAGCACCTGGGGTGCATTAAACCTGCTCCTTTCTGTGCCCCAGTGTAGGAGTGACAGGGGTGGGACGGACRGGACAGACGGACACCAGAGATCTCTGCAGCCAGGGCTTGGAACTTGTGGGTTATTGCAAAGGGCCTGGGGGCAGGGCCCTGCTGGGAGCTGCAGCCACAGCTGGAGCAGGCCCCAAAGAGGGAGAGAGAGGTAAAGAGAGAGAAAGCAAGAGCGTGGTAAAGAGGATGAGAGAGAGCGAGGAGGAGTAAAAGAGAGTGAAGTTCCCGTTACAAYACCATAGATTTTCTGTGCTGAATATTCTSATTCTCASTAACCAATCTAATACAAGATACAAATCCTACAGCATTTACATACAGCCTATAAGAATCATTACATTACCATACTGTGYTACATTTTAAACCCTAMAAACTCCTCTTTGGGCCCCTTCTGCCAAGCTGGCAGGGTCTGCTCTGACCCTTGGAGCTGTCTGCAAGYAGAGGGTGTTGTTCCATCAAAAGGGGATCACCTTCAGCTGGCCACACCATTGTTTTCCAGTTGTTCAGTAACTGAGGKMTCTCAAAGCTTGCTTTCATTTCAATCTCACTTATAGTTTCCATATTCTCAAAATCTCTTGCCAGTCAATCATATTTATAATTCTTTCCTGTTTCATCTTCCCCAACACCCYAGGCCAGTTCTGCACCGAGGATGTGGATGAGTGCCAGCTCCAGCCCAATGCCTGCCAGAACGGGGGCACCTGCACCAACCACAACGGGGGCTACGCCTGCGTCTGCGTCAACGGCTGGAGCGGGGACGACTGCAGCAAGAACATTGACGACTGCTTCACTGCCTCCTGCGCCAACGGCTCCACCTGCATCGACAGGGTGGCTTCCTTCTCCTGCATCTGTCCAGAGGGGAAGGCAGGTGAGGGCACACCACTCGCACAAGTCTGGCACTTCCATGGAAGGTTTTACGTGCTTGTTTAAAGTGGGGTGTTTATTTTACGCGCTTCGCCACCAGGAGGAAAAGCACTGTCTGTGAGCAAGGGGCTGTTAAACCCCTCTAGCCTGGGACAAAGAAGTATTTTTGCCAGGCTAGAAGACAAACTTAGTGCAGTTTAGGTTGCAAGGAAAGATCTTTTCGTAGCTGTCCTTAAAAGGACAACCCCAGAAGCAGCTCTGGTCCTGTGCAGTGGTGGAGCACTGGGCATGGAAGGAGGATGTCACGATGGCAATGATCTCCGGGCGGTGCCACATGTGACAGGAAACACAAGAGGTCTCAGCTGTGTTTCCAGGGGAAGCCTGTGGCACAAGAGGGACTCCTCACTCCTTGATGAACTGAGAATTGATTATCTAAAGGGTGGTGATGGACTGAGAGTTGGTGATCTGAGGGATGGATGTATTGGGAATTTGRTGGGGAGAGGAGGAATGTTTTTGKAGGGTTTYMATTCTGAGTTCTGTGTGTGTTTCTTTCTWTATATAGTTGTAGGTTARTAAAGTTTTTTTTCTTCTTTAWTCCTAAGTTGGAGCCTGCTTTGCTCTATTCCTGGTCACATCTCATAGCAGACACCAGGGAGCATATRTTTTCATGGGAGCRCTGGCATTGCACCAGTGTCAAACCGTGACACTAGCCCTTAGTGGAATCTGTATTTGCTTGAGAAGTTGCACATGAGTGTGACTTGCTCTATGCCTGTCATAATAATTGTATGAATCCAGAAAGCAAATTTAGATATTTTTATGTGATTGTGTTAGCACCTGGGCATCCTCATTGGTATAGTGGAAAATTTTCTGGTTTAGGTTAGGTGAARGTGGATCTCCTCTAACTACATGGAAATAAAAGTGATCTGTATATCTGAATTAAAGTGAACTTCATGTGCACCTTTTCAGATGTCAGAAAAATTATCATGCTGGCTTGAGAGAAGAGTTAGTTAACTGCTCCAAGAATGAGATTTTGATAATGGTCAGCCATTTTCCTGCTTCAGAAGTGCTGGAAACACATCTCTAAAGTAACAGAATTTATATTTAAATRTGATATTCTACAAGTGTGTGATGAATTCCCTGTGGTAGTTCAGGGCTCAAGCCTGCTCAAGTTTCTTGCTGTGGGAGTCTATCTGAAATACCAGGACACAGAATTTGTGCAAAATACAGCCTGACTGCTTCATCTCTCTATTTTAATAAACTCTTGGATGCTTCTTTAGGTCTTCTGTGCCATTTGGATGATGCCTGTGTTAGCAATCCKTGCCAGAAAGGTGCTCTCTGTGACACCAACCCTGTGAATGGAAACTACATCTGCACCTGTCCCCAGGGCCACAAGGGAGCAGACTGCACTGAGGATGTGGATGAATGTGCAATGGGTGAGTTGCTGTTTGCTCTCTGTGASTGCAAGAATGCACATTTTGTCAGAGCTTCCCCACTCACTTGGGACTCCTTTTGTGCCCTCCCCCTTCCATTTCAGTGTCTTCAGATGCATTTTAAAACTTGTGCGAGACCTGGGGCAAAGGGCTGAGCTGGAATAGTTGTCCGTGTTTGAGCTGGAATATGAAAAGCAGGGGGATGCTTAGCCATTCTTCCTTGAGCCAGAGGGCTTTAGCACTGTGTGGGGAGTGCCTGCAAACAGATGTGATAATGAAGCTGTCCCTTAGAACTGCAGGGTGCAATGAGAGCACCGCCGTTCGTGTGGGAGCTGTTGCAGCTACAGCCTGGGTAGAAATATATCAAGGCTGTTTGACAGCCAGAATATGGCTGGATCTTTTGAGTGCCTTCCAAGACTGGTGACCACATGGGCTTTTAAAGCTGTAGTTCTCTGCTAGCATGCTGTTGTGTTGTTTTGGGGATTAACTGCACTCTTACAGACTTACTTACAGTTTTGTGAGTGCTCGTTCATGCTTCTAGAGAGAGTGATGCGTGAAGGAAATGCTTAAACAGCACATGGAAGGCTTGGAAAGAAGCACTTCTTTGAATTTCATTCCTYAGTCTGCCTTGGACAAGAGTGCTGTTCCTTTTTGAAAACACAAGGACAAGTTTGGCTGTTTTGTGGCTGTGGCGGCATCTTGTCGGCCTCAGGAATGAAGTAAATGTAAAATGTGATCTGGAAATAAAGCCTTGAAAACATAATTAGTTCTCTAATCCCTGCTAGCTGATACTTAGCTCTTAAGAGCTGTCATTAGTAATATGGAGCAGGGTTACTCCTCTGGTCCCTGATGGTGACAGCAATCCTTCTTTTTGCCCCTGACAGGCAAGAAACTGCCACTGTTTTCTTCAGTGGCCTTTCCCCAGCAGGATGAACAATCTTTCCCCAATATTACTTGCCAGAAAGGAATGCCCATGAAAAAAGCACAACTAATAAAGAATGCTGTGGCTTTCCTCCTCTGGGGAGAGGTTTTCACAGAATCACAGAATAATGAGGTTGGAAGAGACCTCTAAGATCATCGAGTCCAACCCATGCCCTAACACCTCAACCAGACTGTAGCACCAAGTGCCATRTCCAGTCTTCTTTTAAACACATCCAGCGATGGTGATTCTRCCACCTCCCTGGGAAGAGCATTCCAGCACTTTATTATTCTTTTGGTGAAGAATTTTTTCCTAATATCCRACTTATCCCTTCCCTGCCATAGCTTGARACTGTGTCCTCTGGTTCTGTCAGTGCTGCCTGATGGAAGAGACCCTYACCTGTCTACAACCTCTCTTCAGGAAGCCGTAGAGAGCAATAAGAGAGAGCAATAATTTTGACCCCCACACTTGTGTCTTTCCTGTTCTTGCAGCAAACAGCAATCCGTGTGAGCACGCCGGGAAATGCGTCAACACCGAGGGCTCTTTCCACTGTGAGTGCCTGAAGGGCTACACAGGGCCTCGCTGTGAGATGGACATCAATGAGTGCCACTCCAACCCGTGCCAGAACGATGCCACCTGCCTGGATAAGATCGGAGGGTTCACGTGCCTCTGTATGCCAGGTGAGGGGGGGTTCTGACAAGGATGGAAGAGAGCAGGAGGCAGAGCTGAGGGAGGGCTGCCAGCTCTGCTCAGGTGGAACACAAAGCTGCAAAGGGCTGAATGCTGAGGGAGAGCCTGCCGKGGTGGCACCAGCCAGGAGGACCTGGCATTGGTGTGTGGGAGGGAGAAAGCAATTAGAGGGCTGAGAGAGAAACCAGTCTCTGCATCAGTGAGGAAGTTAACCTGCTGAGCTGGGTATGTGTGAAAGTATTTGCTACTATCTGCGTGTGCAGAGTCATCTCTCTGGGAAAGCAAAGCAGGTGCGACCTTTACAGGAGTGGCTGTTTTGAGGTATGCATGTGGTGCTTTCAGATCATGAATGGTGTTTGGGGTTTTTCTGTGCCTAAAATACCCCAAATAATGCGAGCTCCCATTGAACTGAGGAAGTCATTGTAAAAAAAGCTTCTTGAATGAAATTGTGCTTGTAAAATTTGCATGGCCAATGTAACCAATGACCAATGTTAGTCTTCTATTTTGCACTCTGATAGAAAGGGGTGAAAAAAGAAAAGGATGCAAGCTGCCAGTTGCACAGRCTTATAAAGTACTAAAATCGTAAATATAAATAAAGAATTGTGACCCCTGCAGGAGATCCGATGATACCCTGACAATTACAATGGATTTTTATTAATATATAATATGTTTTGAAAGGTGGAACAGGAAAGGCTAGTCCCCTTCTTAATGTTTTTCTTGTACTGTGCCATTAGCTATAAGCCCCTGAGCTAAAACTCTCTGTTGTGTTTGTTTATATACATTTTACAAAGTAATTAACATAACCCCTTCTCAAGTGGAAGAAAACATTAGGTGTGAATTCTGCTGTTGCTGGTTAGGTGARCATCTTCAGCAACAGTGAAACCTACACAATCAACATCCCTTTTTAGCCTCTGGTGTATATTCTTACCTCATAGTTTCTGTCCAGACTGCAAACTTGCAATGAAACTCTGCTTAGACTTTCAGCACTGGTGTAAAAGACAGTTACACTCTCACGGGCACTTTCTACAGCCTTCAGTCACCTCTTCTTATTTTTTTTWAATTTTTTTAACAGGTTTTAAAGGAGTTCACTGTGAAGAAGATATTGATGAATGCCTGAGTAATCCCTGTGTGAACAATGGAGTGTGTCTTGATAAAGTCAACCGCTTCCTCTGTGTCTGTCCTCCTGGTGAGTTCTGATTTCTGGAAGCTTTTCCTGCTTCCCCCTACCAAGGGCTGTGCAGCTGTTGTGGGTGAAATGTTTCCTGTGAGCTTCTGTTGTTCTTGGGGCAGTACCTGTTTGAGTGAGTTGCAATCACTATTAAATCAGAATAGTTTCATGTTGGTTACAATAATATTGTGCCTGTAACTGGGTGAGCATTGACAAACACACAGTTGGACACCTCATCTAAAAGAGCAGCTGGCAACAGGAGCTTCTGTTGTTGTGGAAACTACAGGGAGAGTCTCAGCACATTTTAAAGATCAGACCCTCTGSACACTTTTTGCCTTTTTTCAGAGGTTTTTAGGCAGAAGCTGGTTTTGCATCAGTATAGTTTATGGTGCTTGCATGAGGAGTGAGATGAATTGGGGTCCACTAGAAAAGAAAAAGAGCTGAGCTGAGGGATCAATGTTAGCTGTAGAGTGATTTATTTTCTTCATGGGTTGCAAAAAATTTTGAGTTCAGAATTTACATGACAAAASCCTGCTCTGCAGCCCTTCTTACTGACTAATGATGTTCAGCTTTGGTTCCTTCCTCCAAGAAGAATTCCTCATGGTTTTTTTTTTCCTGAAACTGCCCAAGGATCTGCATCACCTGACATCACCTGTCAATACTYTGTTAACTATTTCAAGAACTGTTTTGAAAGTTCCAGTGCTATTTTGCAGCACATTCCATACTGCTGTAGTAATTCTAGTCTGAAGGCTCTGGTGATGTATTCACTGTTATTTTATTTTTAGCTGCTTGCTTTGATTGCCTTAAAGATTTTTATTAGTGGGCTCTCAGCTTTACAGGCAGGCATTAGTGTCCAGTGGTGGGCACTGCTTTATTTCTCTGTGACTTGGCCATCTCAGTTTTCAAGCTGACCTGGAGGACAGAACCTTTGGAGGGTGGGTTGGACGAGGAGCGAGCGGTGTGTGCTTCATGATGCCACTGAATTGGCTGGGCTTGTGTTTGGGTGGGCTTGAGGGTTTGTTGGAGGCAATTCCTRACAGTGCAGCTGTCTAGGTGCACTCCTTCAGTGACCCCTGGTTTCCCTGTGTCTGTGTGCCTCTCAGGGTTCAGCGGGGCCGTGTGCCAGATTGACATAGACGACTGCTCCAGCACGCCGTGCCTCAAYGGAGCCAAGTGCATTGACCACCCCAATGGCTACGAGTGCCAGTGTGCCACAGGTCAGTCTGCTGTTCTGAGCCCCTGGGGCAGACAACATGGAACCTAAGTACATGAAAGGCTGGTCTCAAAGATGTCACTGTTTTTTCTTTCTTTCTCTGAAATGCTGCTTGTTTGTTGCAGAGCTTTGTCCACTCCTCTGTGCTGGGAATAGTATTTAGGTAGAGGAAGCTTTTCACTTGTGGCAGCTAAGTTCACATTGATGGGAGTTCTGCCTTCCTCTTTCAGCACCATCCTTTGCTTACCAGAAGATGACAGCTTCTTCTGTACTAGCTATGGAACCCACATATGGGAAAACATGAGTGTGAAGGCTCTTATCTGGGGTTTACCTCCCTCTCTCCCAAGTCAGATTATATCGTGTGCWCTTGAAAAACAGGAGATGGGCAGAGCAGTGCTGCTGTGCATTCTGATTTCTGTTGCATCAGAAGGCTAAGTGGCATTTCATGTCAGAAGTTGCATTTTATGTCAGAAGGCTAAGATTGAAATGCAGTAACAGTTGTGGAAGRAATTCCACTCAGAATTTGAATGGAAATGATTTGAAATGATTTGTCAGGTACCACACAGAAATTATGGCRGAGCTGTGGCCAGAACTCAGGTGGTTTTTTAATGCCTGGTGAGTTACATATTCAGAAGCGTCAGGTTTAATGATAGGATTTTCTTACCTTCAGACCTCCAGGGATGATGTAGAGATGTTTTTATCTTCATTTTTACATCTAGTCAAATAAGAGAGTTCAGAGCTGTTATGTTCTAATTCTCAGTAAGGAGCTACTCTTGGTTGCTTTCAGTTCATGGTGCCTGATACACTGCTCATGATACAGATTCAGGTATGAAATGCCTTGGCTTTAGCTCTTCCATTAGGGAAGAAGCTGAACRATTCCTGGAGCTGTATTACTCCCAGTAATGTGCAGTGAGGCTGGTTAGATTTATGTGCAAATGTTCTCATTTTCAATCATTCCAATAATCAAATTGTTAAGGCAAATTTGACTTCACAGAATGTAGCAGAGATTAGCCTAAAAATAGCCTGTTTTTTCTCACATGTAGTCTCCACCATTCCCAAAGTTCCTGAAGAGGCATTGAATTTATTGGAAGGAGGAGAATGCAGTAGTTCTGACCAGGAGTAGAATAATTGCTGTGGTCAGAACTTTCCTTTTGACTACTTCATGTGACAAACTAAGCAGACACTTGCAAAAAAAAAGGAAAAGCTCAAATCTTCTCCAAACTTGGAAACTGTTTTAGTCTTTCTCAGGCTGGGGTGTGTTCAGGTTGCTTTCATTCACTGAAACTGCAGAGCTTGAGTCCTGAGGTGGGTTTGGGTAGTGTAGGGGAGGACAATGTGGAGAGCTGTGCCTTGGAAAGCAAGTTCTGAATTTGGCACCAAAACTGCATTAATCACCTCAATACAGAAACTCTAGGTAATCCYGCCTGAGGAGGGAAGGCAATTGCTTCCATGAAGGCAAATGATGTAAGGAGCATCTTCAGGCTGAAAGCAACAAAATGCATCTTACTGAAGCAGCAGTTCTTAGTAAAATGCTTGGTTAAATATTTGACTGAAAATGGAAGAGGGATGCTGTATTAGGGCTGTTTTCCATCCTGTCAGAAGAATTTTCATATTTAATATTAAAATGGTTTTTTCCTAGTCTAACTCTTGTCTGCAAAGAGAGAAATCATGTTTTGGTGAGGTATGTTCAGTTAGGAGATCCAGAAACATTCCTGCTCTCTGAGTGGCTCAGCTGAGCTACAATAGCAGGCAAGGYAATGACTGTTGAATGAACGTGTGCTAAGCATTATATTTAATATTGACAGCCTTCTGTAAGACTGAAATGTGGAGTTCTTCCTGGGGCAGGTCAGTTACTGGACAATGAGTTTGAGTATGTTCTTGCTGTGCTCCTCTTGTGGTGTGAGTGATGTGTTTGTGTCGTTCCCTGAACCGTAATCGCCGGCTGCCAACGTGATTGAAAACTGCAAAATGTTTGGCCAAATGCTGTACAGATAGCTCTATTTACTGCTTGCTTTTTGTCTTTTCTTTCCCTTCTGGCATTATTCCACTTCTCCTTCCCAGTGGTAGATCATGGCTTTTCTTTTCTTGGGTTGTTTCAGGTCTTTCCTCTTTTATTTATCTCTGCCCTCTTTTTTTTTCCCCTCTGCCACCATTTCTCCCCTTATCAGTTTGTTTTTCCTCCTTCCCTAACATCTTTTTATATCCATCTCTCTAACTAGCTTCCCTTCCCTCTCCCCACCCACTTCCACACCCATTCATCCAAGCACACGTTCGCAGAACTTGGAAATGTTAGCCGTCACCTGGTATGTTTGACCACAGAAATAACCACAAACCTGTATGAAAAATGGGGAGCCTCTTATCCACTTGTAATACTCAGGTGAGAACCACTCTTCAGCTGTTGAAATTCCCTGCAGCTTGGTTTGTATCRGTCTCCAGTTGGTGTCTTGAAATTTCAAGTTCTGCCTTCTTGATCTTCAGCTGCTGGAAGGCAGTGTGAGCTGTTGCTCCAAAACCTCAGCTCTGAAAACCATTTATTTGAAGTTGTCCCAGTCTTATATAGCTCTGCTCCATCATGGAGAGCAGGGCTCTTGAGGAGGCACTTGTTTGCTGCTCTTAGCTTCCTGAACCCTCTAGCCCCTTTTGTGGATAGGTTCCGTCCCTCTCTGTTGCTCAGGATGTTTCCCAGCTGAAGCAGAATGAAACAGGCCAGATTGCTCTTGTTTCATTGCTCCTGACCAAGAGGTTGCATGCAGCCTTCAGTAGATTTGCAGTTGGTGCTTGATTGCAGTTACTGAAAAGTTTCCCAGTGAAGGAGGCAAGAAACTTTCTAATAAGCAGAGCTGCAGAAGCTTTGGCATGAGCCAAGGGAGCTCCCCTGGGAAGGTTTCAGCAACATCTTTGCAGTAATTGCTCATTTTAACAAGGTCAGCCCCGCTCTGTCCCCCTGGCACTGTGCAGAGGAAATAATGGCARGAGTGTGCCTTCAGACAGTTTATACTGATGCAAGTAAATATTTCTGATGGAGATTTACATGTTTCCTCTCATGGCTACTGTTCCAAATAACCTGGAGGTGACYGCTTCCAGTGCCAGGGTTCTCTGTGCATGCTGCTGTTCTGTAATGCTGTGAACAGTGCAGAGTGTTGTGTTCCAGGGCTGGAAATGCAGTTGAGGTGCCCAGTTACCCTTTGTGCTCTCTGCCACTTTGCTGATTCTTGATACAATTCTTTCTGTACCTGCGTTATATTCACTGCAGCATCCTACCAGTGGTCTCCTTCCTTACTCGTGGCTTTTCCTCAGGTTTTACTGGCACTCTGTGTGAGGAGAACATCAACAACTGTGACCCTGATCCCTGCCACCACGGGGAATGCCAGGATGGCATAGATTCATACACRTGCATCTGCAACCCTGGCTACATGGGTGGCATATGCAGCGAGCAGATTGATGAGTGCCACAGCAATCCTTGCCTCAACCAAGGGCGCTGCATCGACCTGGTCAATGGCTACCAGTGCAACTGCCTGCTGGGCACCTCAGGTATGGAAAACACCGCTGGAAGGCTGGGGYTCAAGCAGAATTCAAGCATGTGATTATTTCTTACCTCTGCTCTGGTGTGTGCTAGGTTGAGAGTATCATTTTCTCACATTGCTTTGCCCTGCTGAACTTTGGTGTGTTTGTGTGGATTGCCTAACCYTCACTGGTGCTGCAACTGATCTTGGGAGAATTTGCCTCCTCTTTACTCCAAAATAAAATCAGGCCTGCAGAAAAGTTAGGCATAGTGTTCAAAAGGTTTATTCCTCTGTTTAAATACTTAGTACAAGTTCAGGGTCATATTCAGTCAGCACCCAGTGGCTCGGGTGGCATTCCTTGGTGTTGCAGTCCTTCTGCATCATCACCTGTTTAAGTTGCCCCCAGCGTGGCTTTGAAGCAGGTGGGATTCTTAATTAGGCTATTTTGGGAAAATAGTTTTGTTGCCTTCTTTGTAAGATTTACCCTCCTTGCTCCTCTAACTCCTTTTGTTTTAATCCAGGAATAAACTGTGAGAATAACTTTGACGACTGTGCCAGTAACCCGTGCATTCATGGGACCTGTATCGATGGCATCAATCGCTACAACTGTGCCTGTGAACCTGGATTTACAGGTAAAGTCAGCTACCCAGGGGCCCTCAGTTGTTTGGAAGATGGTTATCCGAGTAGCCAGGGAAGTGCTCTTTGCACACTCACTGCAAGGGATTCAGTTGGTGTCTCAGTAAATCCTTCTAATCTTTGGATCTTAGCATCTTACATTACAGCCAGTTCTACCAAACAGAAAAATGGCCTAATCTCTGCTGTGAAATGCCATTCTTGTTAGGTAATTAAGTCCAATTCATGGTTCTTGGGTTTATAACAAATAAACCCACGTGACTTTGGTTTATTATTTACAGCCTCTTTCCAGGGACAGAGAGATTGTGGACAATATGGAGAGGTGTTTGATTAGGCTCTGCCTAGAGCTTTGACCATGAACAGTATTTCTGTTTCTGTGAAATCAGAGCATTAACTTGGTGTTCTCATGAATTGTTTCCCACTCTGAAGTCTTCAGATGAATAATCTGATTTTTTCAGTACTTCTCTGTCATAGCATAGTCTGTTCTGATTTCTTTTTATGCTAGAAAATTTTTCTGGTACRAAGTGGGGCTGAAAAAAGAAGTGGTTAGACACCTCTGGATCCATGTTTAGAGCTCTGAGTCAACATCAGGACTATTTCTGATGACTAAAGCACATCTCACCGCTGTTTGTAAGGGCATTTGTGTTTTGAGCCATGTAGGGTAATACAAAATAATCATTGTGAGGCAGTTGGTAGTTTATTACAGCTTTCTTATCACGTTTGTTGCTGTTTATTACTGAATGATTCTAGTTAGAATAGATCTGAAATGCATTAGAGCACTAAAATGTTTCRTGTGTCTTGTGCTTTTCTCTTGGGGTCTTTCTGAACTCCTGATGCTCCTTCCTTCCCTCCTATGGCTCTGGCATGATGGAACTCTCTAGTTCCCAGGATAAGATGGGGGATGATGCTGATYACTCGTGCCTACCACTCTCCTAGGTTGCTGGCATTCCGTGTTTGTTATCCTGTTGGATCTCTTACTGTTACACTGTWAAAATAATTCAGTGATGTGAGAAATTGGCATATTCCAGTCTTTAAGGAGCTGGCTTGCATGGGGTCTTGTTACTTTGTCATTTCSTTCTGTTAAAAATGCTTTCAGCTTACTGCATCGTTCACTCTGTTTAGCTTTCCAGCCTCACAAGTCCTTTTGGTCACTGCTTCAAGGATCTTGCAGTCGTAATCAGAGGCAGGCAGAACAGGAAACGGTGTTTTTTAGAGCCCCTTTTGCGCAATAAACCACAAGAACTGTATTTACTGCAGACATTTGGGCACTATTGGTTGTTCAAAGGGTATGTACTTCAAAGCAGAGGAGCAGGGCTACGACAAGTGCAGCTCAAGAGGTTTGTTGCAAGCATGATACAGCTGAGTGGTTTTTGCTTTTCTAATCGATATTAACTGGTGATTTTAATGGAGATTCTGGAATGGTTTGCTGMGTGTAAGTGCTGTTTTCCAGGCACGGCAAAGTGCTGCATCTCTCAGAAATGCTTCTCTTGTTCTCTTGGCTTGAGTGAAAGCACGGAGGCATGTGAGCTCCGTGCTGCCGCCTTGGCTTCCCCGCGCTGTGTCTCGGCGTGTGCTCTTGCAGAGGTGCAGAGCGAGCAGAAGAAGTTTTAAGAAGTGCTGTTTTAAGAAGCGCAGCTCAGGAAGTGTTGTTTTCCCCTCCAGGGCCCCGGTGCAACGTGGACATCGACGAGTGCACGTCCAGCCCGTGCCACAACGGGGGCACGTGCGTCAACGAGGTGAACGGGTTCCGCTGCGTGTGCCCCGAGGGCTTCCACCACCCCCACTGCCAGCCCCAGGCCGACGGCTGCCTCAGCAGCCCCTGTGTGCACGGCAACTGCACGCACACTGCCACGGGGTGAGCGCCCAAACCTGCCTGCTGCCTTGCTGCCTTGCTCTCTCCAGACCTCCAGCTCCCCATTTCTCTCTAATTTCTCAGAGCAGGATCCCAATTTGTCTGATGCCTGTGACATAATCACGGTCAGGTGAGAGAGCCAGGTGAGAATCTCACCTGAGCCGCTGCCTGTCTCACCTGCACTGCGGTGCCYTCCAGGGGCCCTTCCCAACCCTGGCCAGCCCAATCCGTGGTCAGCAACAGCAGTGGGTTGTTTATGCACCACCTGCATCCAGAGCTACATCTGCCCCTGCTCGTGTGGGAGCAAGCCACAGCTCCTGCCTTCAAAGCAGAGCCAGGCTGCCAGGTTTCAGCGCAGCTCCTCGTGTCCACTCAGTCTGGAGAGGGTTCTCTGTCTGCTGCTACACCCCCTCCAAATCCTTTTGATTACAGCTGCCTTTCCCACAAATCTGCCACGGCAAGCAAACAGCCATAAGTAAGGKGTAGACCTTCATTCACCAGCTGGTGTTTCAGCACAGGTTTTTCTGTCCTGCCTTGTGTTGCTTGCTGGTTTTGCRTGGGCAAGTGGTGCAGGGTGTGCTGCCACCACCTAGAGGGAGGGTTTGGTGATTCTAGTGTGTTTTGGTGTTGTGGATGCCAGGACGAGGTGAGAGATGAGAATTTGACTCCAAGTTCTCAGAAGGCTGATTTATTATATTATTAAATTATATTARAAGAAATTATRTACTGAAACTATACTAAAGAAGAAGGAGACATCAGAAGTCTAGATAAGAATGATAATAAAAACTTSTGACTGACCAGAGTGTCTGACACAGSTRGCTGGGATTGGTCATTAATTAAAAACAATTCCCATGGAACCAATCAAAGATGCACCTGTTGGTGAGCARCCTCCAGAGCACATTGCAAGCAATCAGATAATTCTTGTTTACATTTCTTTTCTGAGGCTTCTCAGCTTCTCAGGAGAAAAATCCTGGTGAAGGGATTTTTGAGAAAATATCATGGTGACACCAGTGAGCTGAGTGAATGCAATTGAAATAAAGAAAWGGTTCCAAATTAAATCTTTGGGGAGCAGCAGCAACCTATTCCATCAAAACCTAAAGCATTGAGTGTGGGGACTGTCTTTATTGGCTGGTGCTGTTCTTCTACCCAAACACTGTATCAAGGAACAGGCTGACATCTTTTGCTCTAGGGATGGATATTTCACCCAGGACACTTTGTCCGCTGCTGAGATTTTGTCAGTTTTACTCATATTGTTGCATGTCTGAGAAAATAAAGGAAAATTCTCTCTGGGTCTTTTGATGGCAGTAGTTGCTTCTGAATCTTCCCATGCAGGAAGACCAAATGGTGATTTTGGGAGCCCTAAATCAGATTTCTTTTTGGTAATGGTAAGTCTGGGGTTGTTTGGTTTGTGAAAGTTCTCAACTAGACATGGAATAGCCTCCCAAATACGTGCTGTATCTGGGAAGTGTTGTCAGCACTTGGGCAAGGGAGTGATTTGCTGCTGCAGGTAGCTCTGTAGGGCAGGATGCAGCACTTTCCCTGGAGCTGGCAGGAAGGCTGCTTTTTATTGCTAATTCAGCCTCCTTGAAAGGTTGGAAAGCAGATTTTTGTTCACCTTGTCTGTCATGTGTCACTTTGCATTGGTGCRCCTCACGCTGTGCCAGGGGAAGCAGCTGTGTCTGCAGGGCAGGGACAGGGGCCAGTGTGTGCTCTGCRGCCTCAGTCCAGGCTGACCCACCAAATCCTTCCTTCTACATCACGTGGGTGGGGTGTGCTCTACTGCAGGTTTTGAAAGCTGATGGAGAAGATTGCTCCTGCTCCCAGCCAGCTGTTTTCATTTGAAACCACTATTTGGTGTTAAATCAGTCTAGTTATCTTTGGAGCCTATTGTTCCCCTCCACTTTTTTTTTTTTCTAATTTTTGTTTTGTTTTGTTTCTGTCTTTGAATGTGTTGAGATGGTCTTATCAAAGCAGAAACATATTGCTGGTTGACTGAACACTTTGTGAAAACTGTAATGAGGGAAGTGTGGTTGTAAGGGAGGGTTTGTTTTCAGTATTTTCAAAACTATACAGCTGGGGCAAGCAATCTAAAGTAACTTAGGGCTCTTCTCAAGAGGGTTCTTCTGGTTTTCTCTCCAAAACTAATCTGCAGGAAAAACTGGTAGAGGAGTTACTTCAAAATGTCCTAAATTAATGCTGTTTTGCCTTCCCAGGTACAAGTGTGTCTGTGACCCAGGCTGGATAGGAGATTACTGTTCAACAGAAGGGAATGAATGTAAATCAAACCCGTGCCAGAATGGAGGAACGTGTGAGGATCTGCTGAATGCATACAGATGTACTTGTAGGAAGGGATTCAAAGGTGAAAATTCAGAAGAAATTTGTTATCTTTTCCCTTTTTACTTCATTGCACCTTTAGGGTAATTTCTTTTCGTTAAACTTTGTGGAAATAATAATCAAGATGGGAAATGCCACGGCTCTAKGAAGTTAAATTAGTCAGTTCCTGTAGACATGATACAGTAATAGAATACTTGGCAAGGGCTTGTCTAAGCCTTGCTTGGAATCATTAAAAAATGACCTGTTGGAAGCTTAGCTTAATTTTCTTTGTAAATTATGACATTTACATAAATGCCCTGGAAATTGGAGGGGCATTAAACTCAAAATGACCATGGCTGCTTCTACACTGAGCCCATGAGGAGTGCTCTCCTCTCCTTTTCCTTCTGCTGAGATTTTTCAAAATGTGACAGTGCTGTTCTCTGCAGTGTGGGATAATCACACAATGTGAGTTACAGCCTCTTTGTTCATTCTTCCAAGAAGCACCAAGCTCTTAGCAGCACATTCTTCAGCTTTTTCCCATTCTGTTCTCCAGGTGTGAACTGCCAGGTAGTGGTTTCTCCTTGTTCCCCTAATCCCTGTGAGAACTCGGGAATCTGCCAAGAATCTCCTGACTCGGAAGGCTACACGTGCCAGTGTGCCCCTGGCTGGGAAGGTAACCGGGGTGGGGAACGAGGTGTGCTGTCAGTGCTGGCTCTGAGCCCCCTGCCAGTGCTTGGGAGGGGTCTCACCCTTGCACTCTGCACCTTGCAGGGGAACGATGCACAGTGGACATTGATGAGTGTGTCTCCAAGCCCTGCAAGAACCATGCCCTGTGCCACAACATCCAGGGCAGTTACCTGTGCGAGTGCCGGCCCGGCTTCACCGGCGGCGACTGCGACACCAACATCGACGACTGCCTGGCCAGTGGGTATCAGCACCTTGCTCTGTGTTTCCCAGTCTTCCCCAAAAATCAATKTGCTTGACTGATTGTTTGACAGATTCGGAAGGGTCTTTTATGATCTCTTGCCAAAAGGAAAAAAAAACCCCAAACTTCAGCTTGGTAATGTTTGAGGCAGTCCAAATCCATCGTGTTCGGCTGCTAGAATGGACCACGGTGTCCTAACAGCTGTTGTTCCCAGGTCCTTCACTTGAAAAGGCCCTTAGAGTTTACATACCTTAATAAGAAGCACTGTTAAATGCAAAATTGTATTTGCCTGAAATTTTAATCCATCAAGTTAAAGTGCCACTGCAGGGCTTACCTGTATTTCAAGGCTCAGTTTGATTGAGGTGTGGTGGGAATCTGGGCTGTAGCAGTCCTTCCTGAAATGTCTGTCTGGCATTAATATTCTGGGAACAGTGGGTCCTGTTGCAGCTCCAGTTAATCCATATCTGAAAACAAATTAAGCAGCAGGAAGGCCCTCTGCTCTGGAATAGGTATCAGTTGCARGAGGGGAGGCCATACCCTGATGAGTACTGGAATGGTTCAAATGCCAAGAAAACAAGTATTAATTTCATGTCCTTGACACTGCTGTTTATAAGGGAAACCAAATACATAGTAGCTTCTTTTTCTTGCTGGGCATATTTTATATCATCATCAGATAAAATCAGAGTCTCCTGAGAAATGTCACGTGTTTAAAAGTTCATCTGTTACTATTTGAAAAGTGCTTTATCAAACCTTGGAGGAGTTCACAATGCTGTAATTCTCAGATTGGCCAGGTCTTTAAAAAAACCCAACCAGTTGAACAGAAAAACCCAAAACAACCACCCCAAAACAAAACAAAARAAAMCCCCAATCCYCTGTTTTTTACTTAAAACCAAAATGGAGTTTTGAAGAYTTAAGGTGTGAACTCAGCAAATTGTGTTTTGCATTGGGGAAAAAAAATGTAAATTCGTGACTGCTGTAGAGAAGGATCCAAACAAGTCTATTAGCAAAAGTTACCGTGGGAGCCCCCAGAGCAGCACTCAAAGAACTTCTGAGGTGTCTGGCTCAGGCTGAGCTTTTAATTCCTTCTTTCTGAGCAGACAGGTACAAAAAGTGTCMCAGTGCAGTGACCCAGAGCTTTGCTTACTGAAGCCAACAAAATCATTGCCTGTCCTGTTAGTTTTTGTGTGGGTGCTTGAAGATAAAAACGTTCTCCAAGTGTTCATCTTTCCCTCTGGAACAGCTGGGACATCTCTCTCCCTCCTCCTGAGTGCTCTGAGAGCTGTAGGATTCACCCCGTGTTGTCTTCGGCAGCACACCCGTGAGGCTGAAGAAGCATTTCACATTGCTGCCACAGCTGATTTCATTTAGCATAACAAAAACCTTCCATGCCTTGAGCCAAATGTCTTTAATCTATGAAGCAAACAAACCCTCCAACAACAGGAACTTATTGAAAAGTTGATACCCGAGTCTCCTTCTTCTGTCAGGAAATGTGTGGCACAGAGAATTAATGCACAGCTTTTGGCTTCACTCATACATGGCTCACTGCCACAGACACAACATTTTATAGCTGCCAGGGGTCTTGCTTTGAATGTGCTTTTTCTCTGCAGTAGTCAAATGACCTTTAAATGGATGCAGGTGTGTCTCGTAATACAAATTCTTAACATGTGAGCATATTTCTCAGTCAATAAATGAGCTTTAATTACCTTTCACATTTCTTTTCTTCATTTCCCAGTAAACTTCAATTCCCAGAATTAACTTATGATAAACTGCAAATTTTTGGTGGAGTCTATTTGCATTTTCCAGTTCATATTTTAGTAGTACTTAAGATAGTCCTAAATCCTAAAAAATGCTCACTAACCTATTTTTCAACTGCCTTGCTTTCTCCCTTTTTCCTCCCCCCTCCCAGTTTCCCTCTCTGCCTTCGTATATTAGGCTTTTGCTCTGTGGAATGCAGAGTAGAAAAGGAATCTGGCTTCAGGAATGTGGGTCTTAAATCCAAAAGTGGAAGGAGAAAAGCGGGAAGAAATTACTGAACAGCAGAAATCTTCCAGGCAGATTGGTGCTTGTGGAAGCAGAAGGAATACAGTAGTAGGAGGTGGCTTCGACCAAAAAAGAGTGGTTTGCAAGTAGCAAAAGCATGGCAGGGTTAAGGAAAATATCAATGCAATGATTGAGGAGAATCCTTGGTGGTATAGRAGTTTGTGAGCTTTTCTGGCAGCCTTTCCCCAGGCAGTCTGTGATGCTGGGAAAAATGTCAAGTGCTCAGTAGTGCATAACTGCTCATACATGTGCTAATATACACATACAGGTTTGATTTGACTGCACTGCTTTCATGCTGAAAATTAAGCACACAAGTTCTCTCTTGTGTTGAGAGAGAATGTGCTGAGTTCTCTGATGAATAAAACTTGGTAAGGAAGAAGAAACAGTTGCTGCTCTGTTTTTATTGTACCAGTAGGCATCTGTCACAAAAGYAGCATTTGAATTTTAAACCAAGAGGCTTTAGGTTTTGGTAGAACAAATTCCAGCAGAGAAACCTTTAGGCCTGAAGGTTGGCCTTGATCCACATCTCCTTGTGAATATCTGATTGGTAATGCTTTGCAGTTACCTGTTCCATAAGGTGGCTGAGAGAAACCTGTCAGTCCTCTGTCCCACTCTGGGCTGGGTGGCCCCTTTTTTTCCCTAGAAACAGCTGCTCTAGGCCTGGCCCTTCACTGTTCTCAGGTTTTGGTGTTGCTGAAATGGCTCCAGGGGTGTTAAAGAGTCTCTTTTTCCCAACCCTGTGACCGAAGGAGAAGTCGAGGTTCCTC
>JACDOX010000107.1:1025089-1035897 GCA_014549065.1 Cardinalis cardinalis
ATTCTTTCTCTGACCTGCTGAGGTCTGTCCAGCAGGTCAGTCTGTGGCACACTGACCACCCCAGAGGTGATATTACCTTTTTATACTAAAAACTACATGTACATACTTTACAATAATTTTCCAATACATCTCACCTATGTTAGACAGAGTATTTCTACTGTAAACCAATTCAAAAGTGCCACCATCACCCAGAAGATGGAGGACAAGAAGGAGGAAAGACAAGGCACACCCAAATCCYTCCAACTTGGCTGCTGAACCCCCATTCTAAAAACCCCAAAATTCTACTTTTTCACCCTGTGACAAACTAATATCATTCTACTTAAACTCTCATGGCTTTTAAATCCTCACACAAAGTTGGTAATTGTTTCCATGRGCTAAWATCAAAGGCACAGGTGTTTGTGACTCTGTGCCAAGGTCTCTGAGCCCCTTGCCAGGGTCTCGAGCCCTCCAGAGCAGCCAGAGGGATGTCCTGGGTTSCARCACCAGTCCTGCTCAGGAGCAGCTTCTAACCAGGGCAGTTCTCCTTTCCTGCCATTTGTCACAGGCACACTTGTGATTCTTGCAAGGAATGCTGGCTTAGCTGAAACACATTGCCTGCTCCTCAGTTTCTTCTAAYGTTCTTCCAACAGTTCCATTACAGCATCAATGTGACAGTGTTTAGCAAAAGTTAAAACAGTTAGGGATGCTAGCTTATTGAAATATAAATAATTCATATTTTTACAAGACCACTATCACATAGGGGAGGGGAAATAATTGGTTATGAATGGTTACTCTGTGGAGAAATAACAAAAGCTGCAAAAATGGAAGCAATGGCTGACTTAGAAGAGCGGCAAAAATAAATTAGTTCTGAGTTGTTGACAAATAATATGAAGACGAAACCAGGAGAAACACTAAATCCACCGAATTCTGTATTGGAAAGATTTAATCATCAGAGATCTTTTAATGCTTGCAAAAAAAGAGAAAAGGGATGTGCTTTAGCAGTATTGAGATAAACCTGAGGTCAYTCTAAAGGGGGAGGTGTGGAACTGAGTTAAAATGCTCAGCAGCTGGTCCTGATATAAATGGTTCATGTGGTAGTTTTAAGAGCTCTTTGAGAGTTAAACATGTGATTCCATCATCTGCCTGCATATTTATTTTAAGCTTTGTTAGGATTGATGTAAGTAACTTCAGATTCTCAAATGGGAAAAAATTCTAGCAATTTCTTTAAAACTTGCAGTGGTTAAAAAATAATTAGAAGTACTCTGTTCTAGTCTAGTTACCAGAGACAGATTATGCAAAACTCTTGGTTTTCTCAAGTATTTTCTGCAGAAATTGAAAAGATCTTTCCTACCTTTCATAAAATTGCATTGGAGGAGGAGGTATTTTAATATCTTTTTCTTCAGAGCAGGATTGTGTCACCGATGAGGGTGTGTTGAATTTGCACAACAGTTGTTGAATCAAGTGGAGTATGCTGGGTGTTGTAGCAGAGCTCCTGGCTCTTCCTTGAGGTTCATCCTGTTTTTGTTTTTGCTATCAGTCAGGACAGGAACCAGTCTTGCAGGTATGAATTAAGGATGTAGCAATTTTCAACGCTCTGCCAAGMTGAACCAGTCACACCTTCTCAACCAAAATTACCGACCTGTGCTTACGAGCACTGTGGTGGTTGGCTGATTTGAATTTGGGTCAAAAGATTCTTCCTTGTGTTGTGAGAGAAGCTGCCTGTGAGAGAGTGCCCTCTCCTTTTGGTGCCTGGTTTCAGTGAAACACTCCAGGAGATTGGCAGTTCCTCTGTCTCCCCCGCTTTGCCAGGAGTGGAAATGGCAGCTTGCTCTCCCTCTAAAAGAGAATTCAGCCCCCAGGACAGAGGAGTTCTCTGATGAGCAGTTTAGTGTTTGATGAGTAGGTTAATGCTGGCGTCTCTGCCGTCATCGCAGTCGGAATTTCGAGATTTAAAACTTGCTGCCCTGCACTGGGAGCTCAGGGAGCTGAGTCAGGGGCTCCTCTGGTGGAAATACCCTTGGACAGGGCACAAAGCAGGTAGCAGGCATGAATTTGGGTTGTGTACTTTATCAAGCTGATTATCTCAAGTCTGATCTAGCATTATTCTCAGAGGAGGAGGAGTTCCTTTACAAGGAAAACGGAGTCAATTTTGCATGAGTCAATTCCCCAAACTTTCCCAGTCCTTTCTCCTYAGGACACCTAATCTGGCAGAATTTCATATGATCAGAAGATTGGGGGGGAGGGGGATAATTCCTTTGATCTGAATTCTGCCAGGGCATGTATGAGTAGTTTTACAAATCAGGACTTAAGATTCTCATGAGAAGAGAAGGAAGGGATTTAGCAATACCAATACTTTCACATAATTTCAGTGAAGAACATGCTTGTGTTTTGCATGTTGTATGAACTTTTTCCTTGAGAAACCATCCCCCTGATTCCTTTGAAGACTGTTTTTTTTAGAAAAGGCAAATTGTTTTGTTTCTCATAATTTGTAATACAATTGCAATTTGTAATAAAATGTATCAGTTTGAGCAAGCCACATGAGGTAGTGTTTGTGGTCACATGGAAGCTGGGAAGATTACATTAAATTAGTTGCCTCCATCGCTAATGACTCATTAAAACCCTGCTTTACCTTCTTGATCTGCTAAAAGTGAGCTGGAGGCTGAGCTGGAATTCCCTAGGATTGCTGTTTTCTGCTTGATGCTTCTTCAGCCAGCAGTTAGCAGGGATCAAAAGATCCTGTTGTCTGCTTTTCTCCTTATTTCAGTCCTGTTTTGTCCCTATAGGACATGAAACAACACGAGCACACACACTGCTGCTCTCAAGGTGAAGAAAAAAAGGAAGTTTATTTTCTGACTCCAASATTTATAGTTTTCTCAGAGTGACAGTGGATTGGAGGGTGACAGTGCCACCTCTCCAATGACATTGGACAAACCAACAGCCCATCAACTTTCTCCTCCTCCATAAAGGAATGCAAAACAATGAGTTATTTACAGAAAGTGTGTGAGAAAGTTCACTACAAGAATGTTAACATCAGAAGGCCTAGAAAATCTTAAAAAATCAGGGCAGCCATGTTTATGTTCCCTTTTGTCTGTGAGCTAACTGCACTTTGTCTCAGCTTACYTTTGTTGCTCCTCCCTTGCAGCTCCTGTTTCAATGGGGGCACTTGTGTGGATGGAATCAATTCCTTCAGCTGCCAGTGCCCCCTGGGCTTCACGGGSCCCTTCTGCCTGACAGAAATCAACGAGTGTGACTCTCACCCCTGCCTCAACAGGGGCACCTGCGTGGACAGCCTGGGCACGTACAGGTGTATCTGTCCCCTGGGCTACACTGGCAAGAACTGCAAGGTGGGTGACTTCTGGTGGTGCTGTGTTTTGAGCTGTCCAGCTGAAGGTGACGTGGGAGAGGTGTGAGGTGCCAAACGTGGCTGAGCTCTTCTTCCTTCAGTCCTGCTTGGCCCATTAGGTGCCCCTGTGCAAAACTGGAAATCATAGAATGGGCTGGAAGAAACCCTGAAGGTTATCCAGTTCCACCCCCTGTCTATGTGCAAGGAGGAGAAGAGTGGTTATTAATGAGAACAGGTGTCACTGGAACTTTCTAGATTGGTTTTCTTGAATGAAAACCAGCTGTTACCCTGGAAAATGGCTCCATTTCATTCAAAGCACAAAATTGTCCTGATTGAAGACAGAGTCCTGTATTTAAAAAAGAAACCAACAACTAAACAAACTAGCAAACAAGCACAAAACAAAATCAGAATATGAGTCTGATTAGCAGGCTTTAGATTTAATGGTTTAAATTGTTCTGATTGAAGAGTCCTGTATTAAAAAAAAAAAAACCAAACAACAAAACAAACCAGCAAACAAGCACAAAACAAAATCAGAATATCAGTCTCATTAGCAGGATTTAGATTTAATGGTTCATTTTTTACAGGGAGGTAAATTTTATTCAGGGTTGATTGTAAATTTTTTTTCATGAAAAGCCAGAAAATGTTTTGGGGCAGTAAATGCCATGCTGTCCTATTCACAACCTCAATAAAATCTCCAGCCCTACTTGCACATTTAAGTTCAGGCAATTTCCAGTTTTCCACAGGAGCTGCAGACCCTGTGTGCTGTAAATGACTGACTAGTGCCTATTAAAAACTCTAACTTGGCATGGCACARTGGAAACAGAATGATGTTTTTCAAATCAGAATTCTTTTTTATTCTGTTCTTATCAAAACAGCAAGAATGACTTGAGACTATTTTTGCTTGTGGAATGGTAAACTCTATATTGGATTCCTTTACCAGCAGTCTTGAGTGCTGCCATTAGAAAAAAAAACCACCAAAACCAGTTAATTTCTTAAATTGCTGGGAAACACTACAATTTTGTAAGAACTTTGCAGCTCTCTTTTGTGCCAGCATGTCTTTGCAAAGCAGGGAGTGCTGGAAAGAAGCGTTTTAGTGGCAGTGGGGGAGGTGCTTTTTCACAAGTATCTTGCTAGACATTAAATTGTCAAGTGTGCTTCTAGGTATTGCTAATGGAGGAAGTGAATGCAAAGTAATGAAGTGATAGAGAAAAGCAACCCCTCTGCTCCCCTCATTATGCATTCTGGGCACACCACTTCAACCTCATTGGGAGAATTAGCATTGAGAGGGATCCTGAAGTACTGTGGAGTTCAGTAGTTCCTCTTCTGTTATGTTTGCTTTGTTTTTACTGGAGAAAAGGATTAATGTTCCTTTCCCCAAATTAAATGCTGTGGATTCTCAGAAAGTCTGCTTTATGTTCAGAGAAGCCTGAYTGTAATGTATTACCCATTTTATACAAGGAACCAGAACTTTCTAAATTTAGATAAGTACTACTCAAAGCTGTATTGAGGAGATTTATAGATTACAGCTACACTGTAGTTCTTGTCTTAGTGGTAAACTGGCTTGACCTAATTAGCAAAGCTAAATAAGCAGGACAAAATCAGACAATGATTCATAAGTTTTAGAATTTGCATGTAAAACAGTCAGCTACTCATTACAAATGCAGAAGCAAGAGGCTCGGTGTTTTTTCTTCTTCACGCTCAACTACATGTGATAAAACTTAATTCCAAGTTTCCTTTTGGTTGCCTGTGAAAGCACAGATTTTTTTTTTTTTTTTTTACTTTAATCTTTGTGAGGAGAAAGTTTGCATCTGAAAAGCAGAACTTTCTGCAATTGAAATTGCATTTTACAGCCAAAATTCTGTGCTACTCACTTTAAAAACCTCACTSTTCCTCAAGTCAGCTTGAAATCAATCAAATAGCTGTATTAATTTGAAGATGAAATGCTTAAAAAGGAAATTATGGTTAGTGGCTGGTTTATATTACGTCAGACAGTTATTTTGGGTCTTCACTTTCATACGATGATTTACTGAGTTTTAGACTCTTTGTTTCTATATGAGAAAACAAGAAAAGCTGTATACTTTGGCCCATCTTCAGTTCATAAAACTGTTGTGGAGTTTCAGTTTAATCTTGGAAGACACAAAAAGTCAGAGAGACCACAGTGCAGCAAGTGGGGCCAGAAGGAGGTATGGTGAGCTAATGATGGAAAGGAAAAGTATGGCTCAAAATGTGGAACACATCTGTCATCCTCAGAGAGCAGTGAGGATGAGAGGAGTTAGGGAGAATAGCTGGAAGCCTCCTGCTACCCTGGAGCTAGAAGCTAGTCTGAGATAAAACCCAATTTTATCAAACTGAGCCAGTCAAAGATCCAACTTCATGGTCAGGTGTGAGGATTGTGAAATAATGCTGCCATCTGGGGTTTATTCCTCTGTTCACTTGCACTTTCCCAGGCATATGAGACTGCCAGTGGAGTACCTGGCTTAGCTTGGGAAGGACTGTCCKGCCCTTTCCGGTGCCGCGGGGATCCCGTATTGCAGAGCTCCCTTTCCTTGCATCTGACCTTGTTCTCTGAGTGCTGTTTCTCGTGCGTGTGCCATGTTTCACGTGGGTTGTTTGCCCTGCAGTCCCTGGTGGATCTGTGCAGCAAGTCTCCCTGCAAGAACAAGGGCACGTGCGTGCAGACCCTGGCCCAGACGCGCTGCCTGTGCCCGCCCAGCTGGACCGGCGCCTACTGCGACGTGCCCAGCGTCTCGTGCCAGGTGGCAGCTTCACAGAGAGGTAAATCAGCATCCTCTGGCCTTCAGCAGCTCTGTGCCCAGGCACCTCCTTCCCCCCTGCCCCTGTGCACAGCCCAGAGAGCTTTGCCTCTAGCTGGTCACTTCTCGAGTAAAGATGCTCTCTGCAGTGGTGTGTTTGGGAGTCAAGGCTTCCTTGGTTCTCCCCATCGCAAAAATATCAGARAGGAAGAATTAAATACTTCATGGGGTCTCAGTTTCAGTAGTGCTGTTTTACATGGACTGCCTTTTTGGAAAATGCATCAGCTCTTCRTGTTAAACCCCAAGCAGGCTAAACCCCAGGTTTCTGCTAAACCCCAGGCAGGCCAGGGGTTAAGGCATGTCCTTCTACAAGAAAGGCATCTTGAACTCATGATAAGTGTTTTTGTGGAGAATACTGATTACTGAGTGCACTATTTAGCCTTATAGGTTATGGCCTCTCAAAGTAGTAATTTTCTACTTCAGATGATGTATATGTAAAAGATTTGATTTTTAAGTGAATTTTGTCTGGCACCATGGCTTGCAGCCCAGGCAGATGGACACTGTCATGCCACTTTTGTCCAGGAAATCCAGACAAGCAGATTCAGTGTCAAAGGAGAAAGGTGTCAAGCTCCCATATGTTTTGGGGACATTCTAGGTACAAACACTGAACCTTTGTRGAGCAGCAGTAGTACTTCAGATATGTACTCACCAGCCAGTGCTAAAGTAACACAGCAGTACAAATACTTCAAGCCAGTGTTGAATCCAGTGATCCAAASAGGACAGAGCAGTGACTTCATTTGTAAGCCAGTTTTGCTTCTGATCCACTGTAATTTAAGGAATAACTCTTCAATTTTAAAGTTGCAGCTTTTCGGTTTGTTGGGCCTACCCGTATCCATTCCTGTCTGAGCCACCAGCACTGGCAGCAAGCGTGTTTTATGTGTTTGCTCACTTGCTTTAACTCTGCTCCAGGAGTCCCCGTGGACCAGCTGTGCCAGCACTCTGGTCACTGCCTCAACGTGGGGAGCAGCCACCACTGCCAGTGCCAGGTGGGCTACACGGGCAGCTACTGCGAGGTGCAGCTGGATGAGTGCGAGTCCAGCCCCTGCCAGAACGGAGCCACCTGCAGGGACCACCTGGGCGGATAYCACTGCCAGGTACCCGCGGGCACAGGGCAACAGAGGCACCAGCAGCAATCACAAACACCTGCAGCTGGTGGGGAGCACCTTCCGATAGGGGCATAAAAGCAACCAGCACCTGGGAGGAATTTTTARTTTGGCTGTAGCAAAACCAGTGCTCCTGAGGGGTTTTTAAGAGTGAATTAAGAGGTGTGGTTGGAAGGAGCTGTGGTTGATGAGCGTTTGAACTCTTTGTGACATTGGAGAGGGGGTTCTAATCTGGAAAGGCTTTTTGCCTGAGGYGTGGTTTATATTAAAATATTTGTAAAATGTATTAAAGGAATATTGTATTTTCCCTCTTGGGTGGGCAAAGTATCYCTTGYCTYCCAGGGTGGGAAATGCTTTCCACTRCTTTCTGTTTCCTAACACTGGTGCAGAGAGCAGTGTAGGCCATGAGATTGTTGTATATCAACCTCCCTAAGCTTTTTGGAATGGTAGAACACCTTGGAAGCCCATGTCCAGAGGGAAAGGATGAGTTTTATGGAAACCTTAAGCCAAAACTCCTAAGGCAGTTTTGGTGCTGGAGGGCATTGGGATTTGATCTGCTGTGTTTTGCAGMAATCCAATCGCTTGAATTCAAATTTGCAGTGCCCTGTTTACGTTGTGTGTTTAAGCTGCTTGTCCAGCTACAAAGGCAGTCGTGATGTGCCCCACTGAGGGCTCCTGTGTCGGTGTWGGCCTTTCTGAGCTGCCTGCTCATGTGTCTGCTAGAGGCCATTGACACGTGTTTCTGTGCCCGCAGTGTGTGGCTGGGTACCAGGGGGTCAACTGCGAGTACGAGGTGGATGAGTGCCAGTTCCAGCCCTGCCAGAACGGGGGCACCTGCATCGACCTGGTCAACCACTTCAAGTGCTCCTGCCCACCAGGAACCCGGGGTAGGAAGCTCAGYAATTAAGTGAATGTCACAAGGGGGAATTTTCCTCTCTGGCTGCTGGTTCCACCAGACACAGTTTAAAGGGAATGCGTTCTGTTCTTTGAAGAATGTTCCCAAAGTACACTGCATCCCTTGGGATACATATTTTCTCTTTAAAAATAAATGCTGCTTTTTTCCCTCCCTTTTAATTTCCCTTTTAATTTTTTTCTTTTAAAGGAATAGGTCGTGGCAGTGTCCCTTGGGAATGTAGAGCCATCTTTGGCAATGTAGATGCAGGAGATTGCTGTTAAGGTCTCTCCCAAACSTGTCTTATTTGATACAGTAAATCCAAGGTTTCTTTTTGGCTAAGGTGCTATGAAATAAGTGGGAAACTTTCTTAGTTTTTGTATAACTTTCAATATCCTATACTTGCTTAAATTTTTGCCCTTCATTGTCCTCTRTCCTGGAGTCTTTTGTGGAAAAGAAGCTGAGTGACTCTAGGCTCCCCTAAACTATTTAATCATATTGGAGCTCTTTTAATAAAAGCTCCTTCAGGGGAAAAAAGTAGAAAAAGAAAAGAAAAGTAGTCCGCAGTTTATATCAGTAGTTTTCAAAAGCATGATTCCACAGGCTGTTTATTGTCAAGTTTCTTAAAAGCCTTTCCTTTTATATMTGACCTATGAACCTGGCTTCTACCTTTGAAAATATTCAGAATTTAACATTTTAACTAATCAGTAAATGCTTTCTCACTTTGTTCTTTTTTAAGCTTATTTCTCAAGTCAGAGCAATGTAAAATTTTTAACTGAACTTTTTCTTTCTGAAGTGTGTCATCTCAATGTTGGCAAATTCTTCAGATGTCAGAGAGAACTAAATTCTTGTTTCATAAGGAAATTTAAATACAATTATAAAATAATATATTTGCCTCTTGCCCACTCATATCACCAGTTCATTCACTTTAGTGTGGCTCTCCCCACTCTGGATAAGTGTTTATTTCATTGTAAATCATTGCACTACCAATTCTTCATGTATTGTTCTTAATATTATTCTTCAATTAAAATAAAAAATGCAAAAAAAGTGCAATAAAACAAAAGCAGGAACAAACCTGCTTTTTAGGTCTCTACATCCCAGAGTTGTATTTAGGTACCAGTACCTGCATTCCCAGAATTTCTGTATTCCACTAAATTCTCCACCATCCTTTGAGGGTTCTGAGTGTACTGCTTTTAATCCTTCAGTCTTTCTTTGTTGTGGTTAATTACTTTCTGGATGTGACAGTTCTGCTGTTGTTTTTTGGTTTTTGTGGGTTTGTTGGTTTTGGGGTTTTTTTGGTGTGTTTTTTGCTATGTTTTGGTTTTTTTGTTGGATTTTTTTTTTTTTTTTGGTAAATGAAAGGAATTGGAGGAGACTTGATACAGTTATTTAGGATAGTAAAACTTAGCTTTTGTCCCTGGCCCAGTTTGTAATTAGTACTTTACTGATGCCAGTATAAGCATCCTCCATATTTAGGTGAAGGATTTCACTTGCTCTGGGTGGAACAACAGCAATAAACTTGCTCAGCCTCCCCTGTCTGCCCTTGTGCAGTGAAAGCAGAACCAGCACCTGGCCTTGTCCCTTGAAAGGAAATCCCACAGGGAGGAGAAGACATTGCCCTCCCTGGCTGCTGGAGGGGTTTGCTGCAAGTCCCCAGCAGCCAGGCTGGARGAATCAGTGTTTTATCACAGCTGCTTTGTTTTTGGTGTGCTGTTGCTTGTTTTAATGCTGTTGCTGCAAATGCTCTTTGCCCAGGTCCAGGGCAGCCTKGTGGCAGCTTGTGGCTGTCAAGGCCAGCACGGGGCTCCCAGGCTCTGCTCAGTCTCAGGGCTAAATCAAGTGCATCTTTTTTGGGCTTGGTTTGGTTTTGTGTTTTTAATTATGCCCTTAATTTAAGTCAAGTATGAAAGCTGCCAAATACCAGGGCAGCCTAGTGCTGAAGACAGCCTGGATGTAAAACACATGTGCCCTAAGCCTGCTCTGAAGCTGTGTCTGCAGAGGGTGTGGAATGTGTTAAACTGGGATCCTGACCTGCTTTATTTCAGGGACTGTCTGTGACATGGCCTTAAAACTTGATGAGCAGTGTAGGTGATGCCTTGAGAGGCTATTAGAACAGAGGCTGGGCAGAGTTAAAGGAATAAAGTAGGGATCTATTAAAGGAATGAAGTAGGGATCTATTAAAGGAATGAAGTAGGGATTTATTAAAGGCCTCCACAGGATACACCTTGGGCAGTACCAGAGCCTGGCCAGGGCTACACTCAAGATGGATGACGAGTCACAAGTTCTCACCCTTATAAGTTTTGGTCCATTTCCATCTTGGGGTTCACTGTCCAATTCCAGCTCCAGGTGATGCAGTCCCAYCCTCCCAGTTTGCTCTCCTCCATTCCCTGCTGTTTGCACTTTTTGGGCCTGGAGCTGCAGTGGTGTCCTTGGTTCTGGGGCTGGAAAAGGATTGTTCTGTGGGACTGAGCTGTGAGGAGAACCTGCCAACACTTTATGTGGAGTTCAGAGTTATAAACTAATGCAGCACAGAGTCTGGAAAATATGAAGGCTCAAACTTAAAGCATCATAGGGAGGAGGCCAGCCAGGGCTACACTCAAGATGAACCCGGGGTCACAAGGTTTCACACTTTTATAAGTTTTAGTCCATTTCCATCTTGGGGTTAATTGTTCAATTCC
>JACDOX010000107.1:1036017-1099875 GCA_014549065.1 Cardinalis cardinalis
GCCAGGGCTACACTCAAGATGAACCCGGGGTCACAAGGTTTCACACTTTTATAAGTTTTAGTCCATTTCCATCTTGGGGTTAATTGTTCAATTCCAGCTCCAGGTSATGCAGTCCCATCCTCTCAGTYTGCTCTCCTCCACTCCCTGTYGTTTGCACTTTTTGGGCCTTTTGGACCTTTTTGTTGTTTGCACTTTTTGGGCCTGRAGCTGCAGTGGTGCCCTTGGTCCTGGGGCTGGAAAAGGATTGTTCTGTGTGAATGRGCTGTGAGGAGAACTGCTGACAGTTTTTAAGAAGTTCAGAGATATAAACTAATGCAGCACAGAATCTTAAGGCATGCCAGGGAATGCAGGCGTGTCACTGTGGCCCCAAGCTGTCCCTGTGTCCTGGCAGGCCGGCTGTGTGAGGAGAACGTGGATGACTGCATCTCGGACTCGGGGGCTCCGCGCTGCTTCAACGGGGGGCAGTGCATCGACCAGATCGGGGGGTTCAGCTGCCTGTGCCCCCAGGGCTTCGCGGGGGAGCGCTGCGAGGGCGACATCAACGAGTGCCTCTCCAACCCCTGCAACCCGCGCGGCAGCCTGGACTGCGTGCAGCTCACCAACGACTACAGGTGCATCTGCAGAAGCGCTTTCACTGGTGAGCAGTCATCAACATGCTTCTGATGTCATGGCAGGGTCTTGAGAAATGGTGGTTCTGTCCCTTCCTGGCAGTGCTGTTATCTAGACACTTCACATGTCTGATTGTTTCCCTACTGCCACTGACATCTTGTATGAAAAATCCTTTCCTTAGGATTTTTTCCTCCTGAGAAGCTGAGAGGCCTCAGGAACAAAATGTAAMCAATGGTTATCTGCTGCTGTGGAATGCAACAGGTGCATCTGGGATTGGTCTCATGGGGTTGTTTCTAATTAATGGCCAATCACAGTCAGCTGGCTTGGACTCTCTGTCCGAGACAGAAGCCTTTGTATGATTCCTTCTTTTTCTATTYTTAGCTACCCTTCTGCTGAAATCCTTTCTTCTATTCTTTTAGTATAGTTTTAATATAGTATATATCATAAAATAATAAATCAAGCCTTCTGAAACATGGAGTCAGATCCTCRTCTCTTCCCTCATCCTCAGACCCCTGTGAACACTGTCACACCCTACAGCATGTTTCCGTTTTTAAACCAGTCTTTCTTTTAAAACTTCTAAGAAATTTGGCTTCCAGAGCTGTCTCAGATGAAGGAATCTCCTGAGACACTTGGCTTCCAGGACTTCCCTTTCCTTGTGGTACTTTTCTCGCCTTCATAATTTCACATTTCTAATACTGAAAGTGTAACAGTTCATGTGTCAGCTTAGCTGTGACTTCTCCTTTTGCAAAGCAGCCATGTGCATTTTTTCTATAAATCAGCGTCATGGTGTCACAATTAGCTTTTGGCCTCCTTTTCTCCTCCTAGCTGCCTTTCCTCCTTGCATTGGTGATGTGGTCAGGATGGAGTATTCTGTGCATAGACAGGCTTTACATTCCTAGCTTGGTGAGCCTTCCACAATCCAACTTTGAATCACAACTTTGCAAGAATTTCACACTGTGCAGACTTATGTCTCACTCTCTCTAGACCTCCTCTTTGTTAGTATTGCTGCTATTCTGCTTTCTGCCTCCCACTGGGCTTAAGTTTGGTCTAATAGTCTCCAGATGTGTCTTAACTTTCAGCTTTCCATTTTCCATGTCAGTTTAACTTCTTATACATTCAGTTTTCCTCCATTAAAACCTTTCACTTTCCCTGCTTACCAGTCACCTTTCCTGCATGCTTTTCCAGCAGTTTTTACTCTTACTTTTTCTTAAAGATGCTGTGATTTTCCACTGAATTTGTGAGTTTCAGATGCAAAGAAATCACAAAGATATATGTTTGAAGAATTCATGTAGTAGCTTTTGAATGCATTACTTATCCTGCCAAAAGAAGTTCCTGGAAGAGTGATGTATGAGGGAAATGGAGCTGGTGGAACACTGGTGCAGGGCACCAGAGGGGTTTATTTTAAGCCTGTGTGTTAAGGTTCTTTTATGAATTATGTCTCATGTGGCTTCTGACCCTCRTGGAAGGGTTGCTGGATCCTGTGCTGTGGGGAGGGCAGGCCTGCTGCACCCCAGGAGGAGCAGGGAGAGCTGCTGTGGCTCAGACATGGAGTCTGTCTGGAAATGTTAGGCACAAAGGGGAAACATGTTTCCTCCTCTGCCTGTCTGTCTGTCTTCTGCACATTCCCCACTGACCCCTCTGCCTGGGAGGGGACGGGGTGGCTTTGCTGTGGTCTGTGACTGGTGGGATGCCAGAACTCTGTGGGCCATCCTGCCCTGTCTGCTCCTGTCTGCAGAGTCTTGGCTGCACATGTCTGGAGACTTCTATTAATGTTTTCCTAGGGGGTCTAAGTCATGCTGAGATCATCCCCAGCTTTTAGAAGTTTGATGTCAGCCTGACTCTGGGAGCTGCTGCAGAGCTGGTCAGTGYAGTAAGATCTCTGTCTGGCTGATCAGTCTGAGGAGACTCTGCTAGGTTCYCCTGTTCACTTGTGGTACATCTGGTCCTGAAGGATGCAGTGTGAGTTGCCACTGGACTCATTGAGCATCTCCCAAAAAGTAAAGAAGTTTTAGGAACCCCCAAACTGGTGTGGTACATCGCTTCCAGCCTCTGTGCCTGGCTGGCTTGGGGCTGACAGCAGCACCCTCTGTCTCTGTGCTGTGTTCTGTGTGTTCTTGAGGAGGCAGGCACTGCCAGCTGTCTCCAAATGCGCCTTGTGGATCTGGGGCTGTGCCTCCTCTTTACTGCTTAGGCAGCCACGTGGAGACCACACCTCATCCAAAGGGATGCTCCCTCCTAAAAGATCGCTCAGCTAACTGCTTACTGACAGTGTGTGTTGTGTGGGGATGGTTTTGGGGTGGTCACACACACGTCTCTCTGCTCTCTCTCTCTGTGCCCTGTCCAGGCCGGCACTGTGAGAGTGTCATTGACGTGTGCCCGCGGAAGCCGTGCCAGAACGGCGGCACCTGCGCGGTGGCCAGCAACATGCCCGAGGGCTTCATCTGCCAGTGCCCCCCGGTAAGCACCCCCCTGCTCCCCCTGCCCTGCCTGCCCCAGCCCCAGAGCCCTCTGCCTGCGCTCGCACTGCTTCGCTGCGGGTGATTTACCCACGTCCCTTCGTTTAGCTGCTCAGCAGGGAAACCCAGGGCTGCCCCAGGAGAGTGGTGCTGCCTGTTGCTACCCCAAACGTGTATGGTCTTCAAGTATCACAGCTGGCTTTTTTGTCTTAAATCTACCATTAAATTACATTAACTTAATTTAATTAACTTTTTTTTTGCAGTCCTGTGTTTTCTGTGCTTGCTGCAAGCTTCCCCCTGTTTGTGGCTCTTCTAGACCGTTTTCAAAATGTAACAGAGCCTTGTGATTTCCTTCTTTATCCATGAGGTTAGGTCCAGAAAGTCATGGCTCCTGCAGTGAGGCTAGAGGAGTTACGGGGGAGAAAAGATTTGCACATGATACCTTGCCTCCAGCCCTCAGAGTGCTGAAGAATAGGTTTGTGACGCTGATTGTTTTGCCTTTTTTTGCACCCCGCAGGGTTATTCTGGAGCAAAATGTGAGTTCAACAGCCACAGTACCTGTGGACAAGTGAAATGCAAGAAGGGGGAGCAGTGCATCCAGACATCTTCTGGTCCTCGGTGCTATTGCCCCAAGCTGTCTGTGGGAGAGGAATGCCAGACACACCCAGGCTGTGCCAGCGCCCCCTGCCAGAACGGGGGCAGCTGCCGCCCTCATTCTCAGCCCCCTTACTATTACTGCCAGTGCCCTGCTCACACGCAGGGCAGCCACTGTGAGCAGCCCGTCACGTTCAGCCCGGAGCCCCGGAGATGCCTGGATTCCCAGTGTGCAGAGAAAGCCAGGGATGGCTATTGTGATGAGGACTGTAACACCCACGCCTGCCAGTGGGATGGAGGCGACTGCTCCCTGACTGTGGAGGATCCTTGGGCCAACTGCTCCTCCTCCCTGCCCTGCTGGATGCTTTTCAATGGACAGTGTGACGAGTTCTGCAACACRCCCGAGTGCCTGTTTGACAACTTTGAGTGTCAGCAAAATAGCAGGACATGCAAGTAAGGCTCGATGCTGAGAACATTTTSTCTGTGTGACTAACATAGCTCTTGCCTGTTGCTCCCTTCTTTCCCATTGTTTCTCTTGCTGTCCTTGCTGAAAGCTTGGCATCCAGCAGTTTCTGCTGCTTTGTGTACTTCTCATCTGTTTTTGGAATTTGTGTGCTGTGCACTAAGTCGATAACCTGAACAATGGTAATGTGTTAACCTGCTTGATGGATGTGCCCTGCTTTCCCTGGAAATGTTAATAGGAGGCATTTTGCCTTGTACTAGATTTTAAGCGTGCTGCCTGCTATCCTGAATTTTTTCCATACCAGCAATACCTGTCTTTTAATCCCAGCTGTGCTTGCTGCCTCTGAATATATTTTCTAGCTCGTGCGTAGTGGYGCTTCTTTCTCTTCAGTTATTTTTGACCAATGCTACAGCTTTGCAGTGATGATTCTCCCTCAGGGAGGCAGGAGGTGTTAGTATCTTAGTAAACAGAATAAGCAGTTCTCTTACACCGTTACCAGAATGAAATAATGGCTTCTTGGGGTGTGCTGTGCTTYCTATTTTCACCCTCTCAGGCTGCAAGCTTATCCTGGGGTTGTATTTCTTCTCCTGCCACCCTGATTATGAGTGTTGTTTTACCTCAAACGATGCTGAAGGGTGTAAGGCCCGGGCCCCCAGAGCGCAGACGTGCTGTGCAGAGCACAGATGCGCTGTYCCTGCTGCAGGTATGACAAGTACTGTGCGGATCACTACGCGGACGGGCGCTGCGACCAGGGCTGCAACAGCGAGGAGTGCGGCTGGGACGGGCTGGACTGCGCCGGCGACAAGGCCGAGAAGCTGGCGGAGGGCACCCTCATCATCGTGGTCCTGATGCCCCCCGACGAGCTGCTGGAGGACGTCCGCAGCTTCCTGCGCACCCTGGGCACGCTGCTGCACACCAACCTGAGGATCAAGCTGGACTCCAAGGGGAACCCCATGGTGTTCCCCTACTATGGGGAGAAGTCGGCGGCGCGGAGCCGTCGGTCGCTCGTGGTGGTTCGCAAGCACAGAGAGCTGGAGCAAGAGGTCATTGGGTGAGTGGATGCCTCTGTCTCCCTCTGGCCTGGTTGTCTGGTAACTCTTGCTTGTAGTGTTTCTAGATTTTCTAGGGCTGTAGGCTGTTTTAGTGTGACCGTGTTCACAGGGTCTGAGGATGAGGGAAGAGACRAGGATCTGACTCCATGTTTCAGAAGGCTTGATTTATTATTTTATAATATGTATAACATTAAAACTATACTAAAAGAATAGAAGAAAGGATTTCATCAGAAGGGTAGCTAAGAACAGAAAGAGAATGATAACAAAAGCTTGTGTCTCAGACAGATAGTCTGAGCCAGCTGACTGTGATTGGCCATTAATTAGAAACAGCCACGTGAGACCAAACCCAGATGCACCTGTTGCATTCCACAGCAGCAGATAAYCATTGGTTACATTTTGTTCCTGAGGCCTCTCAGCTTCTCAGGAGGAAAAATCCTAAGGAAAGGATTTTTCATAAAAGATGTCTGTGACATTTTATGAATGGGAAACTGCAACACTATTGTAACTGCCCATTCGGCATTGGGGTAGGAAGATTAGTGTAAAACACTGCTGCAGTTTGACCTACTGCTTTGGCATAAGTTTCTGTCACTGACTGCTGTGCCCTCTTCCTGTATCTCTGCAGCACCAAGGTGTTCCTGGAGATCGACAACCGCCAGTGTGCAGAGGACTCAGAGCAATGCTTTCACAACACAGAAGCTGCTGCAGCTCTCTTAGCTGCTCAGGCCATCAAGGGCATGCTGCCCTATCCTTTTGTSTCTGTCCAAAGTGAGTAATGGGAGAGGAGAAATTGCTTATTGAGGGAGGCAGTCATCAAACTTGGGCTTGCAAAATACTCAGATTATTGATCATCTTGTTCTTGTGTCTTGCTGTTCAGTATGGTTTCTGGGAGGTAACTTGTTTGTCCCCAGTTATAGGAGTGTGTTTGTGCAAAGTGCACAGAGGGCACGTCTGGTTAGTAAGGCAGGACATTTAATTTAGAGCCCAGTCACTTTAATACTTGTAGAATCAGTAATCTCTCGTGCTACAGCACTGCAGGGGTGATCTTCACACTAAAACCATTCATGTGCTTTAAGCCATGAATTCAGTGGAAAAGGTGCCATTTAGAGAGAAAGGCTGGGAGGCATTCCTCAGTCCAGTCTGCCAGATGTTTTCTCCTCTGGCAATACGTAATCTCTTTGATTTCTGCTCCATCTCCCTCAGTCTGAGGCTCAGCTGCAAACCTGTTCTGGGCTGGCATTATTGCTTTTCCTAGTTGGGTCGTGCTTGTATCTTCTTCCCAGGGAGGCAGTAGAATCACTATCTCTGGATGTGTTTAAAAAAAAAATGGGACATGGTGCTATAGTCTAGTTGAGGTGTTGGGGCATAGGTTGGACTCGATGATCTTAGAGGCCTCTTCCAAGCTCATCATTCTGTGGTTCATGTAGATCAGCTCTCTCTATGCCAAGTGAGCATGGCTGGAGGAAGGAGCAAGATCTTTGGTTCAGCAGCCATGTGCTCTGAAAAATACTTTGAGAAACCAGGCCAAGGGAAGTCAAAAAGAAGGGATGTGTACTTACAGCAGTCTCAGTGGAGCCTCAGCTCTGTAGAGACAATATGCCCCCTGWGGGGAGGGCTGTGCTGAGAAAAGAGAATCTGTAGGTTGAAGGTTGTTGTCTCCACTTTGTTAATCCCACCGTGTTTTAACTGGAACTTTCAGGTGAGCCCTTGTTACCACCAAAGACCCAGCTGCTTTACCTGCTTGCTGTGGCAGCTTTGATCATCCTGCTGATCCTCCTGCTGGGGGTGATGATGGCCAAGCGCAAGCGCAAGCACGGCTCCCTGTGGCTCCCCGAGGGCTTCATCCTGCGCAGGGACCCCAGCAACCACAAGCGCAGGGAGCCCGTCGGGGAGGACGCTGTGGGACTCAAGTGAGTTTGCACACAGGCCACTGACACTCTGGTTATTGCTGGCTTCAGGATTTTGAGAATGTGGCTGAAATATGTTTCATCCAAGGCACTTAACTCCTTAGAGAAAGCTTTCTTTTAAACCAGAACTTCTTAGGTTATTCCTCTAAATTTAAAAACATCTGGTTTGGATGGAAGAATTTTAATGAACTGTAATGCATAAAATGCCAGCAAGAAATCTGATCTCCTGATTTTGTTTGGTTTTCTGACACTGAGMAGTATAGATCAGCAGCCAGGCACTGTTTGCCTAATTTTCTCCTGGAATAGGTGAGACATTTTTAGGTTGATAGATGACAACAAACTTTAAATATCTCTAGCTCAATGCATCAAAAATGTGACTCAGAGGTAATGGCAAGTTTCAAAAGTTTTATGCAGTTTTGGCTTTCCACTGAATTAATCTACTTTGCACTTCTATGTGCATTTAATGCCACTATTGGCTGCCTGAAATTTGTGATTTCTTGGTTCCTCTCTTTGCAAGCTACCAAACTTACAAGCACCACTTTGTTAGTCTCTGCAGGGTAGTGTAAATAGCAGCAGTAGCACCTGCTCAGGCTGCAAAGTGATATCTTCTCCTTGTTTGTCAGAAATCTGTCAGTCCAGATACCAGAGGGAAACCTGGCTGACCCTGGGACGACTGAGCACTGGGCAGGTGATGGTGGACCTCAGCCAAAGAGAGCTAAGGTAAGGASCTCCAACACTTAAATACCCTCTGAAACTGCTGGTGAGACAAGCATCTGCATTACCTTCCCTTGCTCAAAACCTCCCTTGGCCTAGGGATTGGTGATGCATTATTAATGGTATCTGAGGAGCAAATCCTCAGGTTAACACTGCCACCACAGGCTGGTGGAGAAAGTCAGTACCTTCTGTTTCAGTGTCCCCTCCCTACAGCAGCAAGAGGGACAAGAAGGTTAATGGCRTGTCTGGCAGTTCAGGCCTGGTAATGTATGGTGAGAGTATGAAAGCAGAAGTAAATGCAGACCACCATTAGCTTAAAAGAAAACAACCCCCCCTAAAACACCAAGCAAGCAAACAAAAAACCAAAACACAACAAAAATCCCCACCAAAACGAAGAGCTTTGAGTGTGTTTGGCCTCTTGCTGGGTGTTTTGAAGCAGCTGCTTGTGTGTGTGCCCAGGCTGAGGACCAGGCCCTGCTGCCCGAGGGGGACGAGCAGATTGACCAGCGCCAGTGGACGCAGCAGCACCTGGAGGCGGCCGACGTCTGCGGCAGCACCTCCCTGGCCCTCACCCCCCCCCAGGCTGACCAGGAGGTGGATGTGCTGGATGTCAACGTCAGGGGGCCAGGTCAGTGCTCAGAGAGTCTGTGTGTCCTGCCAGCCCGGGCTGTGTCCCCTGGCTGGGGCTGCTGGCGGTACAGACTAAATGGGGTGTGCAGGAACGCCAGCATGGTGCCCAAGGGAAGCACAGTGTGCGYTGCTGCAAAGGCTGAACCATGGTCTGTAGCACATGGAATATCACGGAGCCAGGAGGAAAAGTTCACTTAGCAAGCACCTGTAGAATCTCATTTATAACAGTGTGTGCCTAAGTGATGCTGACAGAAATTCTGAATGCATAGTTGTGCTGGAAATAACCCCCAGTTTCTCCAGTTGGTTCACTGCAGATATCCASGCCAGACTTTTCTAAGGACCAACTTAGCAGATTTTATACCTGAGGTGTCTGTTATCAGCTGAGGGAGCAAGAATGGCCTTTTCCTGAATAAGATGACTTTTTGGCAGACTGTCTACCCTCACTAGCAGTGTGTGAGGTGTCTGTCCTGAACAGAGCAGCAATGCAGCAAGATTGTTCATGATTTTTTTTTTTTATTCCCTGATTTATATATTCACCTTATGATGATCAAGTCATTGAATTCATAACAGAACTGTGGACTTGGAAGGTTTGGACATGCAGGCAGGTTTGCTCTCTCTCAGCCCCAAATGAGTTGAAGCCCTGGGAACCCTCTCCTGCTTTTATGAGTGTAGTGCTAAAGCTGTATAAGCTGGTAAGGGGCTGGGTGGGTCACCTGGTAAGAACTGATCTCTGGGCTCTGAGAGGAGCCAGTTGACCAAGGACTTTATTCTGGTTGGAAGAGCTGCAAACATGGCTCTTGTTCATATGCAGAGAGGTGATGCTGATGATATTGCTGCAATGCCTTTTTCTGCTGTGTTTTGTGGGAATATTTCCATGCAATTTAAGGATGACTGGACCCATTCTCTCAGTTCCTTTCTATTGTCTTTTCTGCTCATTGACCCGTTAGCTCTCTTAAATGCAAAGGGAAGGAGGGATTTTTGTGTAATGAGTGTGAGAACATAAATTTGGCAGAAACTGATGGTTTAAGCTTTTCTTTATTTCCCCTATTGAAACTTCTAGCTGTGTGGCAGGGCAGAAGCTTTCCAAGTGCAGGCAATAATGTTCTTAAGGCTCCAGTTTATTTTCACTCTCACCCAGAGCTTTATCCAACAACAGCAATGAAATAATACTGACCTGTGAGTTGTTTTCCTGCCATCCAGATACAATTGTGAAGCTTGCAGCAAGCTGCTCTAAGTTATTTCTCTCTGTGGCATCAGGAGCAAGCAGCTGTCGGGGCAGAAATAATTTTAAAAGTCTGAGAGATATTGGAAGAAGGGGTTAGTAAGGAGGGATAGGATTTCTCACAGTTAGTGTGGCTGTTTCTCTGCCCTGGCCACCCTCACTTTCCCAGGCAGTGGCCCTCTGTCCCAAGAAGTCTGAAAAGTGGATTTCACACCCTAGTGATGCTTTGCTGCCCCTCATTAATTACAAAGGGTGTTCAGGCTGACTGATTCGAGTGCAGGTGTCAGGGCTGGAGCCACCTGAGGCTGGGTGAGTTAGATCCTGGCTGCAGGTGCAGGTTGAACAGCAGAGATCTCTTCCTGAGAGGGGAGAAACACCTCAGTGTTTCCAAGGGTTTGTGCCCTCTCTTAACCCACACCTTCTGCAGTCTCTCAAATCTGGGGGGATCCAAGATGTCCAGTGTCCTCCAGAAACATTGCCTGGAGATTTTCCCTGTGGGTTCCTTGTATCCCAGCTTTCAGTACCTTGTGCCTGACCTTCAGGAGTACCTGTCTGGTGAACTCCTGACTTTCCTACCTCACTCTGCATTTTACATGTACTCAGGGGCTGTCCTACTGAAAGACAGCAAACAGAAGAGTTTTTATAAAGAGCTGCCACCACCTCTGTCTCCCCATGCTATTCTTTTGCTGTGTCCCCCAGAGCAGTGAGGACATTCTTTTCACAGCAGTTATTGTGAGAGTGTAACCAGGGTAATGCAATTATAGGCATAACTGGTAACACCACCTATAATTAAAATTGATGAACTGTCTCTATTCTATGCCCCTCTTTTTTTCAGTTACAGAAACTTCAGTGGTTTAGACTGGAATTTTCCATGCTGGATGTCTGCCTCCAGCTGGATGCTTTTGGGTTCTTTTCCAGCTCTTTGAGAGAACAAGCTGGAAGGGGGAAGAAAGACATTGTGTCCACAGCTTTTTTTTTTCTCTAGCAGTCCATCAAGCACTTAATTGTGACTGTCTAGCTGGATGTGCTTTTGCTGGCCTCATAAAACCAACCGTGTGTGGCCAACTTGCAAGGCTCTGAAAAGAGCTGCATGTACCTGAGAAACTCTGTGGAGGGTGGCAGCTCATTATTCCAGGGATTTAGTGCTGTGCTGTCCCTGTGGAGAAGCTAGGCACGAACATCCAGGATAAGTGCAGTGATTGAGCAAGCCAGACCTAGCCTGTGAGGGGTTGTTCCCAGAGCTGGGGTGCTGGGGGAAAGGAAAGCTCCTTTCTGTGCTCTGTGTCTCTGCTCTTTGTGTTGTGGCAGTACGGAGGAGAGCACAGCCTGCCTGGAATACTGAGGAGAGTCCATGTGGGACAAGGGAGCAGAGCCAGCAGCGGGAGGGAGCTGCACAAAGGGAGGTGCAGCTTTGGAGAGCAGCAGAGAGGGTCTGCAGGCAGGGCTGGGTCTTGGAACTGAACCGAGCACTTGGCTGCTGCCTGTCCAAAGCCTGGGGAAGGAAGGGAGGCTGTGTGTCCTGTGCTGGGGAGCCACTAGGAGGAGCGTGCAGGCTGCTGGAGCCGGGCAGAGCCTGCTCCTCCAGTGCCCCTGCTGGAAACACAGATTTCTAGAAAGTTTTGGGACTGTCCTAAAGCAGAGAGCCAGGAAGGCTCAGTGATCAGAAGCTGGGAATGGGAGCAGGGCATTAGAGCTGTGTGTGTTACTTCCAGTAGGAGATATCACCTTGTTTGTGTGCCCAGTGAGGCTCTGTGCTCTGTGACTGAGAGCTGTGCAGGCARAGCAGCTGTTGTTTGTCCCCTGCTTGCCCATGGGATAAATCAGGTACTTGCTGAAAAGGTTGTCTTGTATTTCTGCTGGTGGGCTCCAGTGGAGTGATCAGCAGAGTGAGGTTCCCCTCTGCTGCCATCTCAGTCCCTCTTGCTTTCCAGGTGCCTCTGAATTCAGGATGTGCAGGAACACAGTAAAATCAGCAAGGAAGCGTCAGTGTCTGCAGCTGCAGTTTTGGGGCTTTAGGGAATGTCACATAATCTTCAGAGGCTCCTGGAACTGAAGCACTCAGCATTTTTATGGGTTGCTGAAAATATGTGGAGATGTTTTAAATCTTAATTATCCTGCATCAAGGAGATTATAACAAGGGTGAAAAATCAGCTGCATGAGGTGGTCTTCCTGCACTGTCCCCTCTGATTGGCAGAGAGGGAGATTCATCAGAGGGGGAGCTAAGTTAAATTAGAGGTTTGGGGGAGCCTTTCTCTTTCCACTGACAATGCAGGGATCCTGGTTGGATGAGTGTGACTTTAGTCTTTGTGGACATCCCATCACTGGAGGCTTGAGGAGTGAGACCAGTATCTCCCAAAGTACTCAGAGTGTGTGAGAGTTCATCCTGGGGCATTTGTCACCTTTGAGTGCCCAACTGTCACAACTTCAGGATCCTTCTCGTGATAACCTTGCTGCAGATTTGAAGGCTTTTGTCTGCATTTCACTTCAGGTTAATATCTGAAGTGAATGTCATCTATGTCACCAGTAATCAGTGGCTAGTTGTTGAATAATTTTTCCTTCAACTGTTTCTTTTCCCCGGGGATGTGATTAGAATATCCATACAAACAGTTACACTGAGTGGTCAAATTACTTTGATTTTTATAGCTCTTGCTTCTCTCAGCTAGCCTTTACTTTTTGTGGAAGTTTTACACTTCAGCAGCAAAGTTTTTTTGTTTTATGATGATCTTAGTCTTTAGAGGAATATCTTAAGTTCTGTTGGGTTTGCAGTAGGTTACTCGTGCTTGGAAGGAAGACAACTCGCTAACTGTGGGGCTTTAAGAAGTCTTTGTTAAAGCAACTGGAGGGACTGTGTGTAGCTCAGGAGGAAGGCTTGCAGGAAGGTTTCCGTGCCCCTGCCAGGTTCCTGTATCCCCATGTCCCCCTCTGCAGATGGCTGCACCCCGCTGATGCTGGCATCCCTGCGTGCGGGCGGCTCCGACATCAGCGAGGATGACGAGGACGGGGAGGACTCCTCAGCAAACATCATCACAGATCTGATCTACCAGGGGGCCAACCTGCAGGCACAGACAGACCGCACTGGGGAGATGGCCCTGCACCTGGCAGCCCGCTACTCCCGAGCCGACGCTGCCAAGCGGCTCCTGGATGCCGGGGCCGATGCCAACGCCCGGGACAACATGGGACGGACCCCTCTGCACGCGGCCGTGGCTGCCGACGCCCAGGGCGTCTTCCAGGTATGGCCCCTGGAGAGCTCTGGGCTTATGTGAGCCTGTCCAAGCTGTGCTCTGCTCACTCACAACCCTGCTCTCGTGCCTTCCACAGTGTGGTGGTGAGGCAGAGCTGTTTTACATCCACTTTCCTTGGGTATTCACTGCTTGAAGAGCTCAGCGTRCATAAATCATCTGGCGTGTATTTGGTCTGTTTGCCTCTTTCTGGGTCCTTGCATTTCACTGCTCAGGCTGCTTTGTCATTGTAAAATTTCTCTCGAGATTCTGCCAAATCCTCAGTTTTGGTCTGTAATGGTATTCAAAAAAATCCGTCTTCCCCTGTTCAGATCCTGATCCGTAACAGAGTGACAGACCTGGACGCTCGGATGAACGATGGGACGACCCCGTTGATTCTGGCTGCACGTCTGGCTGTGGAAGGGATGGTGGCCGAGCTCATCAACTGCCAGGCTGATGTCAACGCCGTGGATGACCACGGTAATGGGAACACCGTGTGCCAGGCTGGGCAGACGTTTGCCGTGGTGTGAGCAGGGAGGGGTGGGTTCTGCTCTCCCAGAGTGGGAGCTCTGCATGAATTCTGTAGCTAAATCACACACTGGGCTCTCCTGCAAAGACCTCCAGTGGTAATAAACTACAGGCTGCTGCACAGTGGCTTGGTTAAACAGCRCTGGAGGAGAAGCAAAATAGTCCTTGGTTTGTTACTGACGTTGTTGTGTTTCCCTGCAGGTAAATCTGCTCTTCACTGGGCTGCCGCTGTCAACAATGTGGAAGCAACACTAGTACTGCTGAAAAATGGAGCCAACAGAGACATGCAGGATAACAAGGTACAGTGTGGCAGTGCTCAGCAAGGCTGTGCTTCCTGTCTCAAAGCATCTCTTTGCTGTTAGTAGTGAACTAAGTTCAGATTTTCTGAACTGGGTGCTCAGTGCAGGTCTTCCAAACCCAGACTGTGACTGGAGCTCTCCCCAAGTGCTGGATGTCTTACAGAGTTCCTGATATGGGAGGGCAGTTCTGTTCCTTGTTTGGCCAAGTTCTGGGTATCGATGCTGTCCTGCTTTCCTTGCTGGGGAGGAATGCAAGACACAGTCAGTGCTGTGTGAGAGCAGCAGGTGAAGTGCTGCTGGTGTCAAACAGCTGGATTCCAGTTAGCAGACAGAAAAATACCTGGTGGCACAGCAGCAGTGATGTCCTGTGACATTTCCAGGGATCTCAGTGCAGGGTGGAGATGGGGGACAAGCTCCTCTGTTTGACAGACTGCACTGTGCAGATGTTCTGTAGCTTTACTGTTAGTTTTTGCTCTGTCTTAGTCCTTGATTTATCTCCTCTGCCTAAAGCATTTTTTGGATTAGATTTTAGAGCTACCAACAAGTTCTAGTTCCTTACTGGGCTGTTTTAGCCTTTTGTACCTTTCCCTCATAGGAGGCAATAGGAGAAAGGCACCAGGTGCTTTCATGGTTCCTCCAAGGATCCAGGGCACAATAGTGCCTTTCCTGGTGGGAAAGTTCAGCCTGCGCTCCACTGCTGTGTATGAAATTATCTGTCATCTGCCTTTTTCAGTGGGCACCTCTCAGGGTGGGTGGCTCTTGGAGACTGTTAACATGACACTGCATTATGCAGTGCTTGCCAGTCTGCCACACCATAAGGGATTATGAGTTGTAAGTCAGTCCCCCCACACTGAAGCTGCTAAAATATTTACTCTGTGTTTCCAGGAGGAGACTCCACTCTTCCTYGCTGCTCGGGAAGGCAGCTTTGAAGCAGCAAAAATCCTGCTGGACCATTTTGCCAACCGAGACATCACGGACCACATGGACCGGCTGCCGCGGGACGTGGCCCAGGACCGCATGCACCACGACATCGTGCAGCTCCTCAACGAGTACAACGTGGCCCACAGCCCTGCCGGGCACCCCGGGGCCATGCTGAACTCTGCCCTCTCCCCTGTCATCTGTGGCCCCAACAGGTCCTTCCTCAACCTGAAACACGCGTCGCTAAGCAAGAAGTCACGAAAACCGAATGCCAAAGGCATGCCCACCAGCCTCACCAAAGATGCGAAGAGGAGGAGGAAGAAGTCCCTCAGCGAGGGCAAAGGGCAGTTTTCAGAGAGCTCCGTGACCCTGTCACCGGTGGATTCCCTGGAGTCCCCCCACGCTTTTGCATCTGAACCGACCTCCTCTCCTGTGATGCCGTCACCGGGGGTGCTGCACTCGTCACCCAGCTCGCTGCTGACGGCGCCGTCGGTGCAGGCCGCGCACACCATGTCCTTCTCCAACCTGCACGAGATGCAGCCCCTGGGCCGTGGCTCCAGCACGGTGCTGCCCTCCGTCAGCCAGCTGCTGTCTCAGCACAGAACCACCCCTCCCAACAGCGGGCTGGGCAGGCTGCGGCCAGGCAACGTGTCCAGCGAGTGGATGAACCGCATGGAGGTGAACGAGTCCCAGTACAACGAGATGTTCGGCATGGTGCCCCAGGTGATGCATTCCCACCCCAGCGTTTCTCAGCAGAGCGGCTTGGTTCAAGCGGACGCGAAGCACCTGGGGGTGTCCAGGGAGTCTCTGCCCCCCATCATGACTTTCCAGCTGGTTCCCAAGGGCAGCATAAACCAGCAAGCACTGCCGCAGCAGGCCCAGTCCAACTGCGCTCAGAACATGGCTGGCCCTCTTAGCTCCATGTACCAGATCCCAGATCTAGCCCAGCTGCCCAGCGCCTCGTTCTCCATGGCTGCCATCCCTCAGCAGGACGGGCAGGTGGCTCAGACGGTCCTCCCGGCCTACCACCAGTTCCAGAGCTCGATGGGGAAGTACCCYACGCCTCCCTCCCAGCACAGCTGCTACTCCTCGGCCACAGAACGGACTCCTAGCCACAACCGGCACTTACAAGGGGAGCACCCGTACCTGACTCCGTCGCCCGAATCTCCGGACCAGTGGTCGAGCTCTTCCCCCCACTCTGCCTCTGACTGGTCTGACGTGGCCACCAGTCCCAGCAACAACCAGCGCGGGCCAGCGGCCGCCCACATGCCGGAGCAGCAGCGGAACAACATGCAGGTGTACGCCTGAACTAAAGCGGACTCCAGAACTCATGAAGGTCTTCCAGGATGGAAATGAAGAACCATTTTAGTATCCAAGAGTCTTAATGAGCCCAGGATGTTCTTTCGTTGGAGGGACTGTGGTCGCTGTAGACTTGTATGCTTTCATGCTAAATGGAGAACTGTAGAAGCTGGTGATGGAGAAGACCAGCTGGGTCACTTCTGACCAACTGGACGTGACTGCTGTCTGCACTGGATTCTCCAGTCTGCTTTTAAACACGTTCCACCGTTGCTTTGGGGAGACAGCTCTTCAGCTTAATACATCTTGTGGTCATTTCTCCAGAAATTTAGCCAAAACCAGCTTTGTATCCTTATTTTGTTACTCCTCCTGTTACCCACGTAACCTCTCTCTGAAGCACCTTCTACTAGTTCTCCTCGAGTTCAAGTTGCCTTGTCTTGACACAGCTCAGAGCTGCACCCACATTCCTAGCCCTGCTCCTTCCCTCGTCCACTCTTGCTCAGCAAGCGAGCCGGACCTCCCAAAACACCTGCAGGTCAAGTGACACCTCCTGTCACGCAGCTTCACCCCTTCCTCTTCAGGAGTCTTTGCCTTGTAGAGACCCACTAACACCCCTTAGTGTTCTCACTGCCTGCTCCCCAGGTATTATGAGATTATATATACATAGAGTCTTTTTAGGTTGTTTGTTTTGTTATTTTCCCTCCCAAAAACGCTGGTCTGACCTGGTCTTCCCACCACGGTGGCCTGTGGGCCCATCTCTTCCCCGAGACACCCCTGACCATTTTGACACACTACCCTCCCYGTGCCCCCATCCTGCCAGGAGTGTCCATGACTGCCTCCGTGGGCACCCATGCCAGAAGAGATGCACTGCAACCGATACAGGCCTTTTGGGATGAGCACGAGTGTTTCAAAAACTGGTAACACAAGCTCCCAGCGTTCTTGCACAGTAGTCCCCTCCCCTCCATCCAAGGGTGGCTGTGTGTCCTGCCCTCCAGATACCATATGCTGCCTCTTTATGGTATTATCAACAAGTGCCAAACATGCGGTTGCATGTTTGCGGTGTGTGTCCTTCTGCGTCAGGAACGACATCCAGCCCTTTGAGAAATGTCACTTTTGCTGCAGCCCTGGGTCACAGCTGCCTCCTCCCCTCGCAGCGCACRGAGGCCGCAGCACTGACTGCCCCGCAGGCCTCCAGGAGCTGGGCTGTGGCAGCAGACCAAATAGCTCAGAAACCATTGCCTCCTGCAGCTTGGTGCACAGCTCTGGGGCTGTGCTCTGCCCTCAGCTCCAGCCTGAGTGGCCCCTGTGCTCTGTGGGACAGCAGGGCCACTCACGGTGTGGCTGCTCCATCGTTTGGAGCTGTGGCAGCCAGCTGGCACTGACCTTGGCACACGGCCGCCCCTTCTGCTTTGTCCACAAGAGCAGCGCTTCTCCGAAGGGCTCCAGACCAGCCAGCAGCCGAAGTGAACATTGTGGGGATGGTTTGCTCCTACCTCTTCAGGGGAGTGCTGCAGACACGTCTTCCAAAGAGCTCGGGGTGCCGGCTGCTGCCAAAGGACTGAAGGCCGCTCCCCTGCGAGCCGCCATCCAACACCCTACCGTGTACAGTATTGTCTCTGCTCTTCCCTTCCTTTCTAATCAAGAGTCAAAGTTGCTTTGCTTTTTTGTTTTGTTTTGTTTTCCAATTCCACCCGATGGTACATGAAGGCAGGGCCTCAGGAGGAGCTGGTTCCCGGGGCCGTCRCTTTGGGCTGAAGTTTTTAGTTTTTAGCTGTGTGTGGAGCTGCCGCTTTTCCTGGCGCACACAGCGTTCCCGGCACGCTGGCTGCAGCGGGGCAGCTGACTCGGACCTCCAGGGGTCTGTCCAGGTACACCTTTCACTGCAAATAATGAAGTGTTGCTACAACCATGCTAAAGAAACAAAGGGCTTTTGCTCCTTAGCTCCAAATAACCAAGTGCCTTTTTATATATGTGGCTACCTTTTACAAGATGAGTGCTTTCTGTGGAATGAAGCCGGTTCCGTGCCTGGCTGTTAATATGATGGCCCTCTGCCTTTCTTCTCTATTTTTTTTTTAAACTACTTGTAAAGATAATATCTCCTTAAGGTGGTATTTTATCTCGTAAGTTGTAGAGTAACCATTCACACAGCATCATTTTCCTATATTAATAACGGAAAATATTTGCTTATTTTTACATTTTTTATAAAAGTCTTTTATGAAAAATAGTTGCTGTCAAATGTATAAGCAATTTTTATCCCCAGAATAAAAAGTATGTGCCCAGAGTCTGTGTGCTGCTGTTTTAATTTTGTTTTCCTGGCTACTGTGGCACAGCCACGGCTTATAAATGAATCAGGGGTGCTCTGTCTCAGCACCACATGAGCCCCACCACGTAGCTCCACCCAAGGGAGCTGGAAGCAGCCTGGAGTGGGTGTAGCAGGTGGATTTTTGGGTCTCTTGGTCAGCTGGGAAGGGGGAAGTAAGCAGCAGCCAAGCAGCTGGGCATACTGGGAAGGATGAGGAGGGACTGGGATGGGTCCTTTCCTGGGCACTTGGGATAAGAGCTCTCACTTGCCTGTGGGGGCCAGGGAAGGCTTTTAGGAAGGTGCTGAGCGAGTGTGGGCCGGGCACTGGGCAGTGGGGCTGTGGATTCCCTCACTCTCTCAGGTCCTGCTTGCTGCCCTTGGCCGTTTCCTGTCCTTCCAGTAGGGAAGAGGATCCACATCCCTGGAGCTGGGGCTGCCTCCCTGGCTTTGTCTCAGCAGCTGATGCATGGAATCCTTAAGGCTGGAACTGGAACAGACCCCTAAAATCATCGAGTCCAACMTTTAACCTGGCACTGTTTTGTTCACCCCTTAACCGTGTCCCCAAATGCCACATCCAGACAGTTTTGGAGCATTCCAGGGATGGTGATTCCATCTCTTTCTGGGCAGCCTGATCCAATGGCTGACTGCCCTTTCATTGACAAAATTTTCCCTMGTATCCTGTCTAAATCTCCCCTGGCGCAACCTGAAGCCATTTCCTCTCATCCTGTTGCTTCTTACCTGGGAGAAGAGGCCAGCCCCCACCTGTCCACTGCCTCCTCTCAGGTTGTTGTAGAGAGTGATACGGCCCCCCTGAGCCTCCATTTCCCCAGACTAAGAGCATGAAGAYGTGTGATTCTCCAGCCCCTGAAACAGAGAATCACCCCCACTCTGTGCTGGGCTCAGGCTTGGAGAGTTTGACTTGAGCAATCAGAGAACAAGCAGTCAGTAGCTGCTGAGCTGTGTTTGCAGCACAGAGGTGCCACCGGAGCCTCGGGCTCCCCTGGTGCTCACCTGGCTGTTCTCCAGCTCTTGCTGTGGACTCGGATGGAGCCAGTAGCTGAGTTACGATGCTGAGCTGGGGTAAAGTTGCTGGGGGCATTTCAAGGGTTTAATATTCAAACAGTGCAGCTGCTTTATCTCCCGGTAGAGCCAGCTGGGCGAGTCCAAACCTCCGGGAGGCCTTCATCCACGTTCTCCCACAGCTTGCACATCTGTGCCAAAGTTTAGAGGGCTCTGCTGAGCCCCTGGCACAGCAGCATCCAGYTCCCTGCTGCTCAGGCTGAGACTTGCAGCTGTCTCCTGGGGCTGCTCCTACCTCCTYCCCAGCCCAGCACGGCCAGGGGCTTGTGGAAACTTGCTGTGCTGCATCCAAACTGAACCATYCAGGCAGGGAGCTGCCACATCCCTTATCTAACTGAGGACTAGTGGAGCAGCCKCAGGCTCTTTGGGGGAGATTTTTCACTGTTTTTCCATAAATCAAGGGTGGAGTCCTGTTTTCTGGGGAGTTGCTGTGTTTGCAGGGTTTTGCCATTGATCGGGGCAGCTGATGTGTGGCAGGTTGTTTCTTTCAGGAGCGATAGCAGGCAGCAGCTGTGTTTGGACACGAGAAGGTCTCACCCCAGGGGATGCCTGGCAAGCAGCAGCAGCTCTATCCTGCTGTGTGGGTGAGGGAGAGGGGCCTGATCCTCCTCCCTTCCCGGGGCAGAAGCCAGACCTGCCCCTGCATGCCGGCAGGGAGCTGCTCCCTGTGGGTGTAGCTGTGTGTTTCAGCAAGTGCTGCTGCAGAGGAGAGCCCGTGGCAGCCCCTGGGCTGTACAAGGCTTGAGCCTGACACAAAGCTCTCCATGTCGGGGGAAGCAAGGCTCAGCCCCGGGTCTGGATCCTCTGCAGGTCACACTAATGCTGGGGAGCACCAGGCCCTGGAGGGCAGCTCCCCTCCTTCCCACCAGCCTCCACCAAGGGTTTTGGGAGGGAGAGCGGGGCGTCGGCCRGAGCTGGCAGCAGCAGGAGGATCTTTCAAAGCCGCTCTGGTCCATCGGGAGCCAGCAAAGTGACGCTGCAGGAACGCGGAGAGCTCCACAGGTGCAGAGGGCACCCGGGGCGAGGAGCAAGGACCGCGGCAGAGAGGGCTGTGCCAGCCCTTGCCGCAGGGCTCCTGGGGCTGCTGGGCCCGGAGCTCAGCCCTGTGGCTCCGTGCCTGCCCGCTGGGGCTGCAGGGAGCCGGGGCGGCGGGGGCCGTGCTGCGGGAGCTGCCCCTTCCTCCCGGAGGGACACAGTGACGAGGGCTCGCGTCACGGCCGGGCCCGAGGGCTGGGCATCCTCCCCGCTATCTGATGGCACCGCCAGCCCCCGGCTGCAGGCTGTTCCCACATCCCGGCCTCCCATCCTGCTCGCAAACATCCCCCGGCAGTTCAAACAAGGGCGGTGTGTGGGTGACGCATGGCGCCGCCGGGCAGGGCGCGGGGCCCGGCCGGGTGCCATCCTGGCCTGGGGACGGGGGCAGTGCCGGGGGGTCGGGCCCGCGGCAGGTCCCGCTGGTGGCAGGGATGCCCTGGCCGCGATCGGGGCTCACCCCCGCCAGCCCTCGGGCGATCCAGGGAGGGCCCAGCGGGCATCCCTGCCAGGTGCCAGGCTGCTCGGGGCTGGAAGATTGTATCTGTATCGCGGGAGCAATTAATGATGATTGCAGGCGATTTATTGACCAACTAGGACAGGTTCTTCCTGTCTGTTTCTGGAGATATGTTAAATGCAAACAGATGGGAGATCTGGGCAATTTTCCAGCAAAGTAGGGGGGTGGAGGGGGGTCAGCAGTAACATTTTTATGGTGAGAATCACCTGAGTAGGGCAAACAGATGCTGGTGAACACCGGGCTATAAAGGGCAGCTCCTCTCCTCTCCCGTCCCGGTGATTCACAACAAGCCGCTATTCCTCACCATCTCCGGACAACAGGTGAGGAAGAGGAGCCTCGCATGGCAGCTGGAGCCTCGGGATGCTCAGGGCTGGCTCACGGGCAAACAGGAGCTGGTGCCTCTCCCCGGCTGCTCCCGCGGGAGCCGAGCTCTGCCCTCGCTGGATGGGGCAGGCTGTGATGCTGCATTTTTGACTTTTGTCGCTGCTTCTTTGAGGGGAAGACGAGCTGAATCTGCAAATCGGCCCCGCTGCTCAGGGATTAGCCCAGATAAAGGGGAACTGCGCTGATGTGGCCGATTTGCCTCCCCAGCCTGGGCAGCGCTACGAGCTCAGGGCGTGCAAACGCCGCCGCGCACGCAGTGCCCGCAGCCCCACCTGTGCCACTGCCTGGTTGGGGTCCCGTGCCCGCCACAGCGCCCTCCCCTTGTCCCCACAGAGCAGCTTGGCTCTCCCGGGTGTCTCCTGCCGAGTCTGGGGCTGCTGGGGCCAGGACAATCCGCTGCCAGTGTGGGCTGGGGACTCCCAGCCGAGCCTGGGGCACGGGGGGCAGAAATGGGGCAGTGCCCTGTGCCGGGGGGACAGACGGGGAGCCGCAGCCTGTCATCTCCTGCGGGCGGCTCAGAGGGGCCAGGCGGGCGGGTTTGCACTCTCTGAGCACAGAGAGCATCCTCTGTCCCCAAGGGAGCCCGTGTGACCCGCCCGAGCCTTTCCAGGGAGCAAGGAGGATGGCGGCGGCGGCCAGACTCGCCCTCCTGCTGCTGGGCTGCGCGGGGCTCCTGCGGCCGCTCGGTGAGTGCCGGGGCTCGGGGGGCAGCGGGGAGCCCCGCTCCTCTCCGGGCAGCGCTGCCGCCTGTGCTCATCCCCGCCCGCCGCTCTCCCCAAACAGACGGCAGGTACATCGGCTACTGCCCCGACGGCTGGTCCTACTACAGGCTCAACTGCTTCAAATACTTCCCCGAGCCCCGGAGCTGGGACGAGGCTGAGGTAAGCCCGGCGGGGTACACGGGGGAACAGGGGCCCCCCGTCTCCCCGAGGGGCCCTGGCACTGACACCTCTCCTGCAGAGCCGGTGCCAGGACGCCAAGAAAGGCGCCCACCTGGCCTGGGTGGAGGACGCCCACGAGGCAGCCACCCTGGCGAGAACCATCTCCTACTACCAGCGTGTGCAGCCCGTCTGGATTGGGCTGCAAAAGAGCAAAGAGGTGAGGTGTGGGCGGCAGGGCTGCTGGGGGGACAGCAGGGCCGTGCCTCTGAACCCCTCTCGCCCTGCTCAGAGCCAGGCCTGGCAGTGGACAAATGGGAGGGACTACAGTACCACCAGCGAGGTGCCTGGGAAYGGTGCCCGCGGGGGGAGCTGCGCCGCGCTGACCCATCACAGCGGTGAGTGCCCGCTCCCGCAGCCCCCCAGCGCCCGGGCTGGCGGCACTGCGCCTTCCCGGTGCTCCTGCCGGGCCCGTCCGCCCGGGGCTGCGGTGGGCACAGCTGCTGCCCGTCCTCGCCGTGGCCCCGCCATTCCCCTGCCTGTCTCTCCCGCAGGCTTCTCCGTGTGGTCCAGCGCCGACTGCTCCCGGCAGCATCACTACATCTGCAAGTTCTACGCCTTGCCCTGAGCACAGCCCTGGCCCGCGCCGGCGGCGTTCCTCCCGTGCCACCCCCGTGTTTCTCCCCGCAACTCCTATAAATACATCTTATAAAAAAAGAAGCATKCAAGTGCTGTGTGAGGCTGGTGCTGGTGCAAAGCCCTGGGCTCCTCTGTGAGAGAGAGACGGGCTCTGCCCCGGCTCCCCGAGCTTCCCGAGGCTTCTGCGCTGCCGGGGCGGGCAGAGCTGTTCGGGGATGAGTCCCCAGGAGCTGCGGGGACCGTCGCTCTCCTGGCTGAGCACTCGGGTTTGCTCGTACCAGCCCTCGGGTGCCAAACACCGCGGGCGTCCCGACTGGGGAGCAGGTGGGGGGACAGGAGCGTCCCCAGAGTGCGGACACAGAGACCTGGGACCCAGATGTGGGTGGAGACTGGAGCTGTGGTGGGTGTGCAGGCTCGGGGACAGGTGGTCCCCCAGGTGCAGACAGCTCCACAGGGCTCCGGGGCCTGCAAGCCGSCCCCATGGCCGTGTTGACAGCAGCGCGGGGACCAAAGGTCCCGTTTGTGCCACTGTTATCTTGCCACGGGCATCACGTGGCTGTTTGCTCTGCTGCTTTGAAGATGGCTCTGCCCCCACCCAGCTCATGGGTTTTTGCCCCCCAGAGCTGCGGCACGTGTCAGGCGTGGACGGTGCCGGCTCCCGAGCCCGGCCGCCCTCTGCTCCCTGCGCGGGCCCGCGGGGGCGGCGGGGAGGCCGCGCAGCGACGGCGGCGAGCCCGGCACCGGGGCTGCCCCTGCCCCAGGGCAGCCGGGGCTGCGGGACAGCCCGTGCCGCTGCTCAGCCCCGGCTCCGGTCCGCGTGCCCGGGTTTTGGGGCGCACGAGACGGAGACACCCCGCAGGCTCCCCCTCCGAAGCTGCGCTGCCCCTGCTGCGTTGGCTGGCGCTCGGTGACCTTTGAGCGCCAGGGTCCGGCAGGCTGATAAAGGCCGGGAGGGCTGTGCCGAGCTGCCCACGCAGTTTATAAAAGCACTACGCAAGGCCCATCCCGCTGTCCACCTGTCCGGCGTGCAGCGGCCGGGGCGAAGATGCTGCGCTTGGTCGGGCGTGCCGCGCGCTGCTGGGGGGCGAGGTGGGCAYTGCCAGGGCCGGAGCGGGCACCCCGGGACACCCAGCACCCCGCGGCCTGGCACAGGGCATGGTGAGCACCCACACGGATCGATCGGGGGGRCTGGAGACACAACCAGGGTAGGGCTGGGGAGCTGGCCAAGCTCTTAAACCTCGCTGGGGAAGGGGAGCCTCTCCCTCCTCCCCGCAGCACTGCAGGCACAGGGAGCTACCAGGGATCTGGGGTGCTCCCAGTCTGGGCTGCTCGCTGGTGGCACCTCTGCAGGGCCACGCTCTGTGCCCAAGGCTGCCACGGGATTGTTGCCACTCGCTCTGTCCCACAGCCTCTCCAGTGCTGCTGGGACAGGTGCCTGGCCCAAGGACGTGGGCATCCTGGCCCTGGAGGTGTACTTCCCTGCCCAGTAYGTGGATCAGGAGGAGCTGGAGCGGTTTGATGGCGTGGAGGCCGGCAAGTACACGCGGGGCCTGGGCCAGAAGCAGATGGGCTTCTGCGCCGCCCACGAGGACATCAACTCCCTGTGCCTGACCGTGGTGCAGCGGCTGGTGGAGCGCGGGCGCCTCTCCTGGGACGCCATCGGCCGCCTGGAGGTGGGCACCGAGACCGTCATCGACAAATCCAAGGCCGTCAAGACCGTCCTCATGCAACTTTTCCATGACTCTGGCAACACTGATGTGGAGGGCATCGACACCACCAACGCCTGCTATGGGGGCACGGCCTCGCTCTTCAACGCGGCCGCCTGGGTGGAGTCCAGTGCCTGGGATGGTGAGTACAGCAGGGACCATGCTGTGGGGCTGGGCGCTGGGTGGGTGCCGTGGGACAGGGGAAGGAGGCAGGAGGTGGCCTGAAACCCAAAGATGCTCCAACTGCAAAGGGAGCCACTGCACCTCCAGGCTCTCTGTCACCCCTGTTTCTTGCCCATCTTGGTGTGACACACAAGATGGGAACGCACAAGGGCCTTGGGATGGAGSCTTCCACCCGCTGGTGGCCCTGCCAGTCCCTCTGTCCCCCCGCAGGTCGCTATGCCGTGGTGGTGTGCGGGGACATCGCTGTCTACGCCACGGGGAACGCGCGGCCCACGGGAGGCGCCGGTGCCATCGCCATGCTGGTGGGACCCAACGCCCCGCTGGTGCTGGAGAGAGGTCGGTGCCATGAGGCCCTGGGGGTGCTGAGCTGATGGGTGCTGTCCCTGGGGGCCATGCATCCACGTCCCAGCCCTGCTCAGCTGCTGGGTATTCGGATGCTGGCTAGCCACATCCCTGTGGGCGCCATGGAGCGACTCAGGGAGGCTGCTGGATGCCAGGGGTGCAATGGCAGGCACCCCTGGAATGCCATCRGGCTGGGACCTCCCGATGCTCTCTGACAGCTGGCTCTCCCCGTGCCCCCAGGCCTGCGTGGAACCCACATGGAGCAYGCCTACGACTTCTACAAGCCCAATCTGTCCTCTGAGTACCCGGTGGTGGACGGGCAGCTCTCCATCCAGTGCTACCTGCGGGCGCTGGACCGCTGCTACGCCGTGTACCGACGGAAGGCGCAGAGCCAGTGGCAGCAGGGTGAGTGGCAGCGCCCCTGAGGTGCCCAGCACAGCCCCCTGCATACTGATGGCCCCGTGTTGCCTCCCAGCTGGCATCCAGAGGCCCTTCACSCTCGATGACTTCAAGTACATCATCTTCCACTCGCCCTTCTGCAAGTTGGTGCAGAAGTCGGTGGGGCGGCTGCTGCTGAACGACTTTTTGGCCTGCCCCAACCCCGACACAGCCTCTGGCCTCTACAAGGGGCTGCAGCCCTTCCGGTGGGTCCCTGTGCTGTGTCCCCATCCCTCAGCCCAGCCAGGCATGTGCTGCTCTGGGGTTCCAGCTGGTCTCTCTCTGGGCAGCGGTGTGAAGCTGGAGGACACCTACACCAGCAAGGAGGTGGAGAAGGCATTCCAGGCTGCCAGCCAGGACATCTTCAACCAGAAGACCAAGCCCTCCCTGCTCCTCTCTTCCCGCAATGGCAACATGTACACACCATCCATGTATGGCTGCCTGGCCTCCCTCCTGTCCCAGTGAGTCCCCCAAAAYGCTGGCTTGGGGAGAGGGAGGAGGTCATTTTGGGGAGGGTGCTCCCTGTCTGGATAGAGGGCCAGAACTCATCTCCCAGCCCTCATTTCCCCCTGCCTCGACAGGACCTGATCCTTTCATTGCTCACAACCCCCAGTGCAGATGCATCCTGCTCCAGGCCATCTCCCTGCCAGACTTTTCATCCCAGCTTGCTGGAGCTGGGCCAGTGCCTAAAGCCCCTCTGTCATCACTGGGAGGATGAAAACCCTTGTTGTCATGCCCAGTAGAATGAGTGACCCCATGGGAAAGGAGTCATGGGAACAGACAGGCTCTGAGGGGAACAAAAGCCTTGTCCTGGGGCTCCCTGGCACCACCGCACTCCAGGGCTACACTCTCAGAAATGTGGCCCAAGGATCTGCCTGCCTACAAAGCAGGCAGCCCCCTACACTGCCCCACAGCCCTGTATCCCATCTCCCCCTCAGCCCAAGTGTCCTGTGACCCCCTCACCTCTGGCTTCAGGTGCTCGGCACGGGACCTGGCCGGCTCCCGGATCGGTGCCTTCTCCTACGGCTCGGGGCTGGCGGCCAGCATGTTCTCCTTCCGTGTCTCGCAGGATGCGGCCCCAGGTGGGCGCCAGGGGACAGAGGGGCTGGGGAGGGGGGCAGCGTGGGGCTGTCAGTGCTGCCCTCTCACACTCGGGGTGCCCCTTGCCAGGCTCCCCCCTGGACAAGCTGGTGTCCAGCCTGGCTGACCTGCCCGCTCGCCTGGACGCCCGCAAGCGCGTGGCCCCGCAGGACTTCGCCGAGATCATGAAGCGGCGGGAGGAAACCCATCACTTGGGTGAGTGGGGCTGGGGGGTGTGAGCCTGCCCTGCTGGGACCCCACAGCACCCCTGAGCATCACTGCCCTCTCCCGCAGCCGACCACGCTCCCCACGGCTCCCAGGCGGATCTCTTCCCCGGAACCTGGTACCTGACGCGGGTGGATTCCAAGTACCGCCGCAAATATGCCAGGAAGCCCATCTAGAGTGGGATCACCAGAGTGGTGAGCCCTGGGGAGGGGGATGCTCTCTTTCCCCCATTCATTCCCCGCATCTGGGGCTGGTCTGTGTGGGAAAGTTCCCTTTGTATGGGTGGGGAATGGCCAGCAGTGGCTCAGGCCCCAGAGCTGCTGGAGGTGGCAGCATCTTCTGCAAACACCTGGGCAGTGCAGGGGAATAAAGGTGTGGATGGGAGGGGGCAGCAGCCCAACTCTGGCTCCTGGTCTTGAGTGGTCTCTTCCCGTCCCTGGTCCCTCCCAGTTAACAACCACCAGTCTGGATCACAGCTGCTCATGGGATTTATTCCATGGCCAGCTGCCCTGCTAGACATGGGAGTTTGCCCCTGACAGTCTGGGGGACTCAAGTAAGCCTCAGCCTCCCAGGTGCCAGTTTATGGGGGCAAGATGGCACTTTCCCCATGATGTCCTTAAACTGAAACCTCCTCATAGTAAAACAGAGGTGAYGCAGTGACTCACGGGGAGGCTCGTGCCCCTTGCAGTGCTGCTCTCTGGGCCATGTCCCATCACGGGACTGTGGCCAGACAGGACCTCAGCAAGCACAGGAACCTTTGCACCCTTCAGCAAACAGCGGCAGGGCCAGGGAGCAGCAGGGGCAGGAGGGAGGGGGTTTGGGGTTGAGGACAAAGGACCAYGCAAGGCACCACATGCTCTCTCCTTCTAGACCCTTTATTAAATGTGGGGCCACCCCAAACCCAGTGTGGGGCTCAGGGATGGCCATGTGCAATGCTTCCCCAGCTGGGGAGGGCCCAGATGCTGTGGCTGTGGGGAGGGTCCCRGTCAGCAGTCGGGGTCTATGGAAGGTGGAGCTGGAAGATTTCCGTGACACGTGGCTTTAGCTCACCGAGGCTGGGCAGGGGGGCTGAGAGCCCCACGACRCTCCACTGCTCCCCTGCCACCGTGCTGGAGCTGTGGTAGGACAGGAGCTGGGCCCCTGCCTTGCTCAGCAGCCCTGGAGGGGAGCACAGGAATTAGGGACCACAGGCTGCCCCACTGCCCCAGCAGGGAGCTGAGCCTCTGCTTGCCCCAATCCACGCTCAGAGGCCCAGGATGCCATTTCTTCCGGCAGCCCAAGTCCTTTGCTCAACATCACACAACCCCTTGCCCAAACCCCCCATCCATCCATCCATCCATCCATCCATCCATCCAGGCACCATCTGCTGCAGCAGGGGCTCAGCTCTAGGTCGGGTGTGGGGGCTCCCCAGGCTGTCCCTGCAGCTCAGGCTGGCACAGGCACTCACCGGTCAGCGTGGCCAGAGCGCTGCTGTCAGAGGCTTTGGCTCTGTAGATGAGGAGAGGGCCGGACAGGGGGGCTGGCAGCTTGAAGGTGGCCCCGTTGATCTGCCGCAGGACCGGGGTGCTGCCCTGCACCGTCCCTGTCACCTGGTGTGGGGTGCCCTGCAGGGACAGCTGCACCAGACCCGTGCTGCCATCRGGCTCGGGGGCCGCATCGCTGTGGGTGGCTGTGACCTGCCAGGGAGACACGGCCACTCAGTGCCCAGCTCCTGCGTGTGCCTGGGCCGGGGAAGGGGTGTCCTCGGGAGCACCCCAGGGAACAGCCAGCCTCAGTGCTGCGTTAGCAGCGCAGTCGGGTGTCCCCAGGCTTGTGCTGCTTGCTGGGGAAGGCTGGGTTGCAGAGCCTGGGTGTCCACGCACCTTCAGCCCAGCCTCCTGGGCCAGCAGCGTGGCATTCACCAGCGTCACCTCCTTCTGTGTTCCTCCAGCCAGCATGCCCGCAGCCGCAGCAGGTGTCAGGTAGCTCCCAGCCTCCTTCAGGGGTGTCCCTGGGGTGCAGGGAGGAGGTGTGCATGAGCCAGCAGCAGAGAGGTCAGGCCTGCAGCAGAGCAGCCAGCCTRGGGCTGGTACTTCCACCCACCCCACCCATCCAGCCATCTATCCCTGCACACTCTAGGCTCCAATCCCACTGTTAACCACCTTCCTGTCTATCTGTTCTCCTGCCTGCCCATTAGAGTCCCCACACCCAGGCTCACCTAGGGTGCAGACCTGCACGCTGCCCTGCATTTGCTTGCCCACCGTGCACAGCACCGTGCCCAGGGCCCTGGCCAGGGCGATCCAGGGCTTRGTCTGGGGTGAAAAAGCCTTGCTGAGAGCCTGCCCATTAACCTGCAGGAGAGAGTGAGCGGTGAGAGCCTGCCAGGGACACATGGAGCACAGCTCCCAGTGCCCCCACGGGTTACAGCTGGGGTAGCTRAGGCACGGAGCTCAGGTGCTGCAGGGCACTCACGACGCCGGTCAGCCCCTTCCCCGTGGCCATGTCCACGATCTGCATGGCGATTTCCTTGCCGCAGCGGCTCTGTGCCTCCCGTGTGCTGGCACCCAGGTGCGGGCAGGAGATGACGTTGGGGTGGTTCACCAGGTCACGGTCCTTTGGGGGCTCCTGCAGACACAGTTCCATCCTGCCGTCAGCCCCCAGCACCCACCGGGGAGCTCGGAGCAGGGGGCATTTACCCCACCTCCTTAGCAMGGAGAGAAGCTGAGGGCTGCTCCCGCTCCCAGCCCCACAGGGTTTGCTAGGCTGGTTTGGGCAAAATTAAGGTGGTGCTGAGAGAGAGCCAAGCTCAGGGGGTCCCCACAGCCCCACTCACCTGTGTGAAGACATCGAGGGCAGCCCCACCACACTGCCCCGACTGCAGCGCCCGCAGCAGCGCGCCCTCGTCCACGATGCCACCGCGGGCACAGTTCACCACCTGAACGCCACGGCGGCACTTGGCAAAGGTGCTGTCGTTCAGGAGCCCTGCAGAAGGAGGGCTGTGAGCAGAAGGGGGCTGCCCCAGCTCTCCCCAAAGCTCCCTGTGACCGTGCCCRCTCCATACCCGTGGTGGAGGGCAGCAGCGGCGTGTGCACCGTGATGAAGTCGCAGCGGGGCCAGATCTGCTCCAGCGGCAGCTGCTCCACTCCAAAGGTGGCTGAGACGTCGGGGGTGATGATGGGGTCGTAGCCGATGGTCTGAGGCAGAGCGGGCACTCACTCTTACAGCCCGGCACRGTGGCTCTGACCAGGTCAGGAGGGTCGATGCTCCCCATCGTTCCTCCCTGCCCCATCTCCTCACCTTCATGCCAAAAGCCTGCATGCGAGTGGCCACCTCCCTGCCGATGCGTCCCAGCCCCAGCACGGCCAGCGTCTTCCCGTTCAGCTCCATGCCCATGTACTGGGGAGTACAGGGAGAGTGAGCGAGCACAGCCCACACGGACACCCCCACCCCGAGGTGCTCCACTGCCTCCTACCTTCTTACGGTCCCACTTGCCCTCCTTCATGGAGGCAGCTGCCTGCGGGATCTGCCTAAAAAGGAGGGGGTGGTCAGTGTGGGGTAGGGGGCTGTAGGGCACACCCGTCCACATCCTGCCTTGTGCTCACCTGGCCAGGCACAGGATCATCCCACAGGTGAGCTCGGCGGCGCTGAGGCTGTTCCCAGTGGGAGTGCTGGGGATGGAGAGGGGTGTCACTGGTGTGAGTCCCCCGGGCTGACAGGGATCCGTGCCCCGTGAGGATGGAGGCACACAGGGTGCTGCCAGGGGTGCCATGGGTGGGGAGGGCACCCTACTGAAGTCTCCCCGAACACCCCACGTTCACAGGCACGGATGTCCCCACACTCCTGCTCTTACTTCATGACCAGGACGCCCTTCCTGGTGGCTGCCTCCACGTCCACATTGTCCACGCCGGTGCCAGCTCTGCCCACCACCTGCAGCCTCTCCGCCGCCTCCAGCACCTCGGCCGTGACTTTGGTGGCCGAGCGGACGATGAGCCCATCGCAGTCCTAAGGGGGACAGACACGGCGAATGGGACCAGGGTCGGGGCCATGGCCCCGGGTGGGTGACGGGACGSGGGCAGCCGCCGCCGGGGTCCGGGATCTGCCGTGCGAAACCGGCCGGGCTCTTGCATCAGACGGGAGGCGGGGACCGGTCGAAGGGGTCCGCTGGCCCCCGGGAGCGCCGGCCTGAGCTGTGCCCACCCAGCCATGCCCTCACCCACCCAGCCACGCGTGGGTGCAGCCCTGCCTCACCCGGATCTCCCGCAGCAGCTCCTCCTTGCTCAGCCCGGGCTTCTCCTGCACCCGGAGCCCGCCGGCCTGCAGGATCTCCCGGCAGCAGGGGTCCAGGCTCTCGCTGATCAGCACTTTCTGCAGCTTGCCCAGGGCCATGGCGGGAGCGGGGCGGCGRCACGGGGAGGGACGGGACGGGACGGGGGTGCCGGCTCTCTCCGCACGCCGCCGAGAGGCTGCTGCTGCCCCTCCGCCGCGCTAAAAGAGCTGCGAGCGGTCACGTTTTTCGGGCTCATTGGGTCCCGTCTCCATAATCCCACCTCCTTCCCTTCCCCTCCCCGCCCCAGCCCGCCCGGTCCCCCCCTCATCCCCCCCGCCCCCGGGGGAGGGAGGGAGGGAGGAAGAGGCGAGGGTTGCGGGGCCAGGTCTGGGCCGGGCCCCCCAGCAGCCCCAGAGAAAAGGAAGGAGGGGCCCTGCCAGGACCCCGTGGGTCGGGGAGCCACGAAAACCGGGGCCAGCCTGTCCCGACCCTGCCTCAGTTGCTCCGTCCCGCGTCTGACAGCTCAGTAGGGCAGGCGGGGGGCGGCAGCGGCAGGCACGATGGCGTGGGTGGCTCCCCACAAAGCTGGGGGTGCCGCTGGCAGGGAGCAGCCCATGGCGAACCCAGACATGGCCTCCCCTGCTCGCCCAGCAATGGGGGTTCCCCAGACCCCACAGCTCAGAGGGGAGGCAGCGCCGCGGCCCCGGCCCACCCCCGACTTGGTGCCTGCTGTTGAGCAATGGCCCTGATAAGGGGCCGGGGACACGGGGCCAGCCCTGGCCACTGGCTCCCAATGCCGTGGGGTGCACGGGAGCCACCCAGCAAACGCCCTCCATGCGGCAAGAGCCAGGTGGCCGCGTCCAGTGACCTCGCACGGGAACGTGCTGGCCCTGAGACACGATGGGGAGGGGGCCGCAGACCGSGCGTGTGGATGGCAAGGGACGCGGCCAGACCCTCACCGGGCACCCCAGATCCCGCCCATGGGGAGCAGGGGCTGGCCCTGCCTTCCAGCACTTTCCAGGGATGGGGGGGGCAGAACCCACCCAGCGCTGCCAAGCCCGGTCCTATTGGGGGAGTGGGCCCGTCCGCAGGCTCTGCTGGATCAAAGTGCCCTGAGACCTGGGGGGCTGTCAAACCAAGCAGAGCCCAAGTGACGGACCTGTCCCASCAGACAGGAGGTGGCCAGAGCAGGATGAGGGTCCTCGCCACAGGCAGCGCCGCCGAGGCGGGAGAGCGCAGCGCTTTGTGCAGCCGGGAGCTGCGCACAGCCTGGCACCCCCGAGGGCCGGCGCTGCCCCACAGCCAGGCCGGGAACAACCGTGACGCCAGAGCGGGGAAAGTCCAGGGCGGCCGGCGCGGGGTGAGAGATGCGGTCAAGGGCAGCGGCTGGTGAAATCTGCAGCGATCCCGGAACGGCCCCTCGGCGCCCCTCGGCAGGGAGCCGTGACCCGGGCACCGCRGCAGGGCAGCCTCGCCACGGCCTCCCGGGTGCCGTGGGCTGGGGACACCCGCCCTGCGGGACCTGCTGCGCTGGGACACGGCCCCGCAGCCCTTGGCGCAGCCGGGCGCTGGCGCCGCTCTCTGTTTTAGCCATCAGGACCTTGCTCCGGGTGCCCGGAGGACACACCAGCACCTGCCATCCCGACAGCCCGCTCCCCGTGCCGGCACCGCCCGGGATCGCCCACGGCATCGGCGGCTCCTCTCCCCCGCCTGTGGCGCGTTGGTGCGGAGGACACGCGCGGCCGAGCCACCGCTGCCTGCGCCAGCGCGTTTGCGGCTTTTCCCGGCCGGCTGGTGCCCTCTCCTGGGGATCGCGGCCAGAGGCACAGCCCCACGGCACCCGGGCCYGCGGGGACACCGGCAGCGCTGGAGGGGTGGCTGTGCCAGCAGGCATGTCCCCCCGCCCCCTGGCCGCCAAGAGAGCCCGCTGGAGGGGACCCGAAGGCTGGAGGGGATCCAAAGATTGCAAGGCCAGCAGGATGGGTGCCGGGGGACTGGGGCTGTGGTGGCTGATGAGTCACAATGGGGATAAATGGGGGGGGTTAGGGGGGCAGAGCACCCCTCTGCTGACCCCATTTGTACCAGGTGTTGCGTTTAGAGTGAGAGATTTGGCAGAAAATAAATGCTGCGCTCCAGCTGCTCTTCACAGATCAGAGGGCTGGGGACAGCTGAGCTGAATTTCTGTGTATAAGCAAATTGGCAGTATTGGTGGTGTTCAGTAGGAAATTCCATGAGTGCAGCTTCACAAATAGTGCCGCTTATTAATTCAACACCATAGGTTTGGTCACATTCCATAAAAACCTTCCTAATCACAGATTCATGAATAGTGCAGTATGTGGAAGCAGGAGAAATACAGATACAGAATTGCTGATGATAAACACACCAGCTGCAATGGAGTTTTAACAGTAACAATAATGTTGTGTGGTGAAAACAACAATTGTATGCAGAAACTTGCCACGAAGGTGTCCTCACCAGGGAGGAGGGAGAGGAGAGCAGCCCATTCTGTCTCCTAGGTTTTTTTGGGTCTTCCTCCTAATCAGGTAAGATTCCTACCCTCCTTATATCCAGCCCAAACTTCTCCCCCTACTCCTAYGTTATGCAGAGCACAACCAAAGTGGAGAGTATGGAGCTATAGAGGTGGTACCATGTACCRTTAAACTTATTAGCATATGCAGGGATGTGTGTTAATATTTAAATGGCCCTTAATCAGACAAAAGTTACTTTTTTTGGCCACTGTGTCCTCCAAATTTCTGGTCATATGASTTTGATCCATTTGTCAGAGCCAAGGCAGAATCACCCCATCACCACAGGACCTCCTCCTTCTTTCTTGCCACCAGCTCTGTGGCTCTCCATCCACACAGGTAACACAGAGGGTATGGAGAGGAGCCCTGAGCCCTCCCCTGGCTCCTTGGTCATCATTCCACACAAGGACAGACTCTGCTTGGTGGCAGGTGGGCCGTGGGGACAGCTGCTTGAAGGGCTGTGGTGGTGCAGGACAGAGGAGAACRGGGCCAAGGAGCAGGGAATTAGGGGGAGGGTCCCTGCAGAGAGAATGGGGCTGGGGGAGCAGTCAGGGGCAGTGCTRCTATTGGGGTGTCAGCACCCAATAGCACCCAGACATCCCTCTGGCTGCCCTGGGGGATTCCAGACCCTGGCAAGGGGCTCAGAGACCTTGGCACASAGTCACAAACACCTGTGCCTTTGATTTTAGCCCATAGAAACAATTACCAACTTTGTGTGAGGAGTTACAAGCCACAAGAGTTTGAGCAGAATGATAGTGAATTTGTCACAGGGTGAAAAAGGAGCATTTTGGGGATTTAGAATGGGGGTTCAAGGGGCAAGATGGAGGAATCTGGGCATGTCCTATCCTTCTTCTTCTTCTTCTTGTCCTCCGTCTTCTGCTGTGATGGTGACACTTTTGGATTGGTTTAGAGTAGAGACAGACTGTCTAACACAGGTGTATTGGGAAATTATTGTAAATAAAGTACAGGTAGTTCTTAGTATAAAAAGTTAACACCACCCCAAGGGCAGGGACTGTGCCACAACCCGACCTGCTGGACAGATCTCAGCAGGTCAGAGAAAGAATGGAACAGATCAGAGAAAATAAACAACCTTGAGAAGCAGAGCCGAGGAACCTCAATTTCTTCTTCAGTCGTGAGACTGGGAAAAAAGACTCTTTAATACCTTGGGAGCCATTTCAACCACAAAGAATCTGAGRCTGGGGTGTCCAGCAGGTAAAGGAGTTGGGGGTGTCAAAGGGGACTGGGGTTACTGGGGCGGGGATGGGGAGTGGCAAAGAAGAGGAAAGACATGAGGGAGTTTGGGGGTGTTTGGCTGGGATGGTGGGAGGTCAAGGGGATCTGTGGGGATCAAGGACTGTAGGAATGTTCCCAGCAGAGGACTGGGAAGTCATGGACAATTAGAAAACAAGTGAGGGTGTTGAGGGACTGGAACAGTACCTGGGACTCATGGGGTTCTGGGGTGGTGAAGGGAATTGAGGATGTCACATTGGGATGGAGGCATCCAAGGATGACTGGGCAGGTAWTTAGGGTGTCAGGATTGATGTCTGAGGGTGCCATGGGCGACCCTCATTGGGTGTCTTTTGGGGAGACCATGAAGTTGGAAGAAGGATTGAGAGGGGAGAGGAAGGGATCACGGATTATTTCTGGGGGACTGAAGGGTGAGGAAGGGTTGGGGCTCAGCCCAGAGGGACTGGGTGGAGTGGGGAATCGGGGCGGGGAGGTGGATGTGTCAGCCGGGACAGGATGGTGCTTGGGTGGGGGCGGCTGGAGGGATTAAGGGTGGATGGACAGACGGATCAGGGAGAGGGCAGAGGGAGGGAGAGGGGAAGGAAAGATGCGGGGTCAGAGGGAGGGATGGAGGGAGGGAAGGAAGGAAGGATGCGGGGTCAGAAGGAGGGAGGCAGGGAAGGATGCTGGGAGGCAGGGAAAGATGAAGGATGGAGGCAGGGAGGAGGAGGAGGGGAAGCAGAAGCGGGCGGAGCCGGCCGGTGCCGCAGAGCCGCCTCCCCGGCGCACGCTGGGCCGGCTCGGCAGCGCCTGCGGGGACCCGGCGGCCCGGCCCGGTGCCCGCGGTGGGCGGCCCGGTGCTGCCGGCCCGGTGTCCCCGGTGACCGGCCCGGTGCTGGCCGGCCCGGTGCGGCGGAGCCCGGCGGGGCAGGATGCGAGCGCCGAGGCGGAGGTGAGGAGCGTGTCCGTGGCGCGTGTGACAGCCGCGGGTGTGCGTGTGCGGGGGGATGCGGTCGGGATGGGCCGGACACGCGGGGGCTGCGGGGTGTGCGGGCTGTGGCGGTGCCGCGGCGGGTCGAGGCCCAGGAACCCCCCGGCACCGGGATACGGGCAGGATCAGTGCGCGCTCCCTCGGGCTGTGCAGGGCCGGATAACCCCGGTCCCAAGCCCCATTCCTTCGGGCTGTGGGTGCCCCTCCTGCTGCTGGGGTCCCGCGGGTTGGGGGCTCTCTGGGCCCTGCACCCAAGAGAACCTTAGGCCAGCCCAAGAGAACTCGGGAGCCGCTGGTGTGCACGAAAGGGACAGGAGTCCCTAGTCCAGCACCGGGGACGCGCTGCTGTTCGCTGCCCTGTGCCATGGGGACCTGTGGGTGTCAGGGCAAGKTGTGTGTGCCCGATGAGAGGGTGCCGTAGGATCCTGGGCTGGTGCCTGCACCATCACTAAGCTCTCCTCGGTGCGCTGGGCATGTGAGGTTTGCTGGGAGGTGCTGGGCCAAGCACAGCCCTGAAGGAAAGGGCTCAGCGTGCTGGTGTTGGTGAGGGGATCTCGGCTTGCCCCGTCTCTCCAGCCCCGTTTTCATCGCCCCTGCTCCTCCCCGGTTGTGCCCATCCCCGATTCCGCTCCGTGCCGCTGGCCGGGCCGCGTGTGCCGCTGGGCMCCCCCGGGAGCTGCGCCTCCGCCACGCCTGGGGCCGCGCCCGGAGCCGCCCGGCCCGGAGCGGGGCAGCGCCAGCCCAGCGCCAGCCCGGCTCCCCGGCCGGCCGTGCTCAATGGGGACCTTGTTGCCGTGCCCCGTGTCAGGTCCGCGCCTGGCCGTGCCGTGCCGTGCCGTGCGCTCCGTGCCGTGCTCGCACGCTCAGGCAGCCACCGGGTCAGGGGATGGCCGTCCCCGCTCCTCCTCCTCCGTGGTGGCACTCCGCCCCTGCTGAGACATTTGTGCCAACGAGTCAGCGGGGAGCTGGATGTGCCACGCTCGGCATCTGAGCTGCCACACTCTCCCTGGCCTTGCCCGGCCCTTGCCACAGCCCSTCTGCCAGCCCGGAGCCGCTGGCACACAGTGGCTGCCGCTGAGCACGGGCCTGCTGTCCATCCCTCCATCCATCCCTCWGTCCATCTGTCCCCCCGCAGGAGGTGATCCAGGAGCAGAAGGAGGTGAGTTGCTGTTGCTGGGTTCTAGTGCCCGGTGCTTTGGGGATGCTTTACCCCAGGATGCTTTCCCCATGGGCAGCAGCCACTCTGACACAGCCCATGCGCCCTGGCCCTGGCTGCCAGCCCTTCCTTGTCCCCTCTCCCGATGGCAGCCCGGGGTGTCAGGGCTGAGGAGAGGCTGCCGTGGCCCTGGTGTGATGCCCTGGAGACGCTGTGAGTCAGTCAGGGCTCAGTGCTGTGAGTCAGGCCCATGTGGTGCCCCTCGTGCCAGGGCTTGAGGTGCGTGGGGGTGGGTGGGCACTGCTGCCCAGCGAGTGGGGGGCCCCAGRGCTGAGCCCCCCTCGTTCTGTGCTGTCCTGGCAGCTCTGCTCCGTGCTCCAGGCTGCCATGAAAGGGCTCTTGTCCTCCTGCAGCCCCAGCAGCGCTGCAGCAGCCTCCCCTTCACAGCAAACAAATTCCCAGCGTTGGGGCAGGGAGGGGGGAGCCCCCACTCAGCCCAAGCTGCCACGGCTGTGGCAGAGCCCTKGGCTCCTGCTGGCCCAGCACTGCCATGGCCAGGCCGGGGGCTGCCCCTCTGGCTGGGCACTGCCCTGGGATGGCCCCACCTCAGGGTGGCCCTGAGCAGTAACATTTTGTTTCCCAGGCCTAAGGTTATTTTTGGGCTGTTAAGAGCACTGCCAGGGTCCCAGTCTGAAGCATTGTAACCAGCACAGGGTGGCCTGCTATCAGTCAGTCRGGTATTCCCCCGGATATTCTCACTCTGTCCTTCCCTTTGTTCTTTCCTTATCTGCTCTGCTTGTGTCACTGCCCCACCAGGGACAGCAAGCCCTTCTCTAGATGGGAATATCTTGTTCCAGTGTCATTGAAAGAGYGGCAGCTAATGTCTTCTGCTCTCTCTGGCTCTTCTAGCCCCTTTTGACACAGATTAAAAAGGGAACCGTGTACACTGAACCCCCATTCCCCWTAAATATGTATGGTATATATTTATGGTATATGGCACCACAGGTATATGGGATCAAGTTGATGGGACAACCTGTTTTCTTAATAATAATTCTAAAGTTCCTAGAACTTGCTGGCAGTCCTTTATGTTAGGTAGAGTCTGTCCATGTTCTGGTTTTTCTGGGGTTTGCAGGAGTACAGAAGTGGTTTCTTTAATCCAATAGACTCAAAGGAACTTAACCTCCTGCTTGGGCCCCTGATGCTGGGATGTAAGATTGCTCAAGGCTCACATTGTGGAAAAGGAAAAACCCACATTTTGGGCGAAACCACCAAAGGGTGTTGGTGGGCAAAATACCAAAGGGTATTTTGGTATTTTGTGGGCAAAACCACCAAAGGGTATTCTCCAACCAAATTGATTAGAGGGATGGAGCATCTCTGTGAGGGAATTTGAGAGAATTCTCTCTATAAGACAGTTTGGCTTCTTCAGCCTGGAAAAGAGAAGGCTTCAGGGGCACCTAATTGTGGCCTTTCAGTACCTGAAGGGAGCCCACAAGAAAGATGGAGGGAGACTTTTTACAAGAGCATGTAGTGGCAGGACATGGGGTGTCACAGACATCTTTYATGRAAAATCCTTTCCTTAGGATTTTTTCCTCCTGAGAAGCTGAGAGGCCCCAGGAACAACATATAAACAATGATTATCTGCTGCTGTGGAATGCAACAGGTGCATCTGGGATTGGTCTCATGTGGTTGTTTCTAATTAATGGCCAATCACAGKSAGCTGGCTCAGACTCTCTGTCYGAGMCASAARCYTTTGTTATCAYTCTTTGCTATTCTATTCTTAGCTAGCCTTCTGATGAAACCTTTTCTTCTATTCTATTAGTATAGTTTTAATGTAATATATATAATAAAATAATAAATCAAACCTTCTGAAACATGGAGTCAGATCCTCATCTCTTTCCTCATCCTAAGACCCCTGTGAACAYKGTCACAAAGGGGAATGGCTTCAAACTGACAGGAGGTAGGTTTGAATTGGATAGTAGGGAAAAATTCTTTACTGTGAGGGTGATGAGACCTGGCCTGAGGTGCCCAGGGAAGCTGTGGATGTCCCATTGCCAGAAGTGGTGAAGGTCAGGCTTGATGGGGCCCTGAGCAACGCTGGCTGGTGGAAGACATCCCTGCCCATGGCAGGGGGGTTGGAAGGAGATGATCTTTAAGATTCTGTCCAAACCACACCATTCTGGGATGATTCAATGATGATGATGATGATATTATTGATCTACTGATATGTTGTAAAGTTGTGGCTAAGATTTTGCCAGTGCTTTCTGAGCAATAGCGAGAGAGTGTTTATATCCCTGGTGCAGCCCATTAAAAACACACTGCACTCCCTTCCAGGTGAAGGTGAATGAAGCCTTGTTGTGTTCCTGGAGTGGAATCACAAAAAACATACATTTTACATCCAGGGTTGCCATCCATGAGTGGGGCACTCCCTGAAGCTGAGTTTCCAGTTCCTCGATATTTGGCACAGCAGTGGTTAAAGGCTCAGCATTGGCATTGGCATCTCTCTGTTCTCCAAATCTGGTCCCACCCTGTCTGTGTGCCAGTAATCAACAGATAACTGCCATCTCCATGCCAGTTTTTAGCCAAACTGGTGAATGACATGGGGTGAAAGTTTGGTGAATTATCAGTCAGTGAATTACATGGGGAGTGGGCTTTGGAGCTGATTTATGTATATATTTAAATTAGCAGCTTTTGAATAAGGTACATTAGCAGCTTTTGAATGAGGGAGGCTAAGCACCCTGTGGGGTGAATGTGGGATCTGGATTTCTTTTAGGATCAGGGTTGAACAGGAGGACCAAATGTTGCTCTGCATCAGCTGCCAGGCTTGGCTGCTCAGAACATTGAAACCCAAAATGTTTTCATTGCGATCTTTTCTGCAAAGTGAGGGGAGGACATGTGCTTATTGCCTGGGAGCCATAAATTAGCCCTGGTGGTTTGGCACGTAGCACTTGCTCTGTTCACTCCAGTGATTTCAACTCTGTCCAGTTTTTCAGTGTCCTGCTCTGTTAATACTGGAATTTGTGTTCCCTTGTCTATCAGAAATGGCATTAATAGTTGAGGAGGCCCACCTGGGATCAGAATGTGTGGGCTGCTATTCTGTGTGCACTGATAGGATTCCTCCTGCTGAATTTCAGTCCAGCCTGGTTTATGGCCACAGCACTTTTCAAAGTGTATCAGATTGAATGGGATTGTTTTTCAGCTGTGATTCCCCACGATTCACCAAGGCTCAGTTGTCTCTTCTGTTTCTATAATGCATCTGCCTTCATACTCAGGGGGATTTGAAGGAGACAAAGAACCATCTTCCCCCCAGTTTTCTGTCATTTGGGTCACCCCATATGTCTCCATCCTATTCCTCAGGGAATATGATTCGTTTCTAATCTATATGATGTCAGGAGCTCACACAAGCATCATCTCTACCTTTTTTCCAATTTTTTTTTTCTYCTTCTCTTCCTCGAAATGTTTCTGYGGTTGTTTTTCCCTATTTTCAGCTGTGGCCAAGTACATTTTAAGTTGCTCCTTTTCTGATTTCAAAGCAGTATATTCCATGTCTGCCATTTTTTAGGAGAGAGGGTGCTCTGATTTCCTTTTGCACACAAGATCAGCGAGTCTACAATACTGCACCAACAATTCCTTTATTGTTGTTTTTCCAACATTTTTGGGCCCATTCTATTCCCTCTCAGGATGGTGCACACTTGTGTTAAGCCAAGTAATAACAACAATAATGTGCAGAAACTTAGCAAGGTGTCCCTGGCTTGGGACAAAGGAGAGAAGAGTAGCCCATTGACTGTATTCAAGGTATTTTTTGGGTCTTCCTCTTAAAAAGGTGAAATTCTTATCCTACTTATGTATAGCCCAATCTTATCCCCCTCCTCCTGTGTTACATGTGGCATGATCTAGGTGGAGAGTGGAGTAACAGAGTAATTTATATGGCAGCATGTATTTCATTAAGCTTATTTGCCTGTGCAGTATTGTGTGTTTCATTATTTAAATAATCCTTAATCAGGAAAAAGTTACTTTTTTTGGCCGTGGTGTCCTTCAAAGTTCCAGTCACATGACTTTGTTCCGCTCTGTGCAGTTTTTCAGAGCCAGGGCAGGACAACCCTATCTCACAGGACCTCCTTCTTAGCCCAGCTCATCCTTTCTCTCTGTCGACTGTGTACACCTCCCTGTGCAAAGTTAGCAGTGCAGGCTGCTGAGCCTTAGCCCTTGCCTGGCTCCTTGGTCATCACCCCCAGGATTTGGGGTGTTGTRCTGCCTGAAGGGTATTCTGTCTCTGGGCATTGTGTCTCCCTGTGCATCAAGTACCTGCCTGTGATCCCTCCTTGCTTGCAGGGCCTCTGGGCGCTGCCCTTCTGGGTGTCAAGCCTTGCATGTTATGGTTAATGTGCCTTTTTGGGTATTTTGCCTCCAGGGATGTCATGCCTTGGGATATCATGCCCCTGAGCACCATGCTTCCCTAAGTGTTGTGCATCCTTGTGTTGGATGCTTTGCCTCTGGGTGTCACACCTGGGGCACTGCTCCTGCTGGGGTGTCGTGCCTCCAGAGGTCACACCTCCCTGGATATTGTGCCTCTCGGTCTCTTCAGGAGTCACACTTCTGGTTATTGAAATTTGGGTGCCTCCGGGTTCCACACCTCTGGGTAAGATGCCCCTGGGCACTGCACCTCTGGGTGCYGCGCCTGCAGGTACAACACCTCTGGGTGCTTTGTCTCGGGGTATCACACTGGTTGTGGTGTCTGGCAGGGCACACAGCCACGCCTGACCTGTGCTGCTGTGTTTAAAGTCATCGTGCCTCAGCTTCCCTCCATGACGGGTTGCTGCTGCAGGGTCTGTGGTACCCTGTGTCTGCCTCTCCTGCTCCCTGCCAGGCTGCCAGTGCTGTCCCTTGCTGCAAGGTGCTGGCGTGGTGTGCAAGGCTCTGGGGACATGGTCCCGGGGTCCCTACTATGGCTTGTGCCACAGGAACGTGCTGGCCCTCCTTGGCTCTTGGGGCTCAGCCTCGTGCATGTGGGCAGGGCACTGTGCCCACACTGATGCTGGGACAAGTGCCCACCTCCCTGGGACCCCACCAAAAAGCTGTCAGGCTGAGATTATAAAATAAACATCCTGATTTCTTTAAAAGGAGAAAAACCCCAACAATCCCGGTGGGTTTTTTTATTATTTGTCAGGTTTCTCTTTCTTTCTCTTAAATCATGAAATGACTCACACGTCTGAGCTGAAAATAAACCCAATTATGGCAGCACGGAGGCACAGGGTCCCTCCGGGAGCAGCCAGGGCCAGCCGTGCCTCGTGCCCCAGATCCCCGCTGGGGGCTGTGGGGTCTGCTCTGGGGGCTCAGGTGGCCCTGACAGGGCTGCTAATGGAGCTAAAGTGCTGCTGAGGGGACACTGCCATCTGCGCAGCCCCAGGGCCTCGTGTCTTTGCACTCAGAGCCTCTGCCCAGCGGCGGTGGGGATGCACACGTGCGTCCCCACGTGTGCGCAGACACCAGTGGCACCCTGTCACCCTCCCCGGTCCCTGGACACGGCGCGGGGYGGCACACGGGGGCCCCCGGTGCTGTGCGTGACAGGCTGTGTGTRCTGCTCTCTGCAGGGACCCCTGCAGCAGTGACACTGTGCCAGCCGTGGTGCCCGGAGCCAGAGGCATGGCAGGTGAGGCACGCCGAGAGCCCCGGTACCCTGCACGCCCCGCACCGCCGGGGATGGCCGGGGCTTTCTGGGCCCCGAGGCGTCCCCTTGTCTCTCCTGTCCTCGGGGGCACACGAGGCGCGGAGCAGCCGCTTTGCTGGTCTGACTGCTGCTCGCCCTTGCTCCCTGCCAGCTTCCCAAGAAGGGCTGTGGGGTGAAGCTGATGAGGAGCCTGTGCCAGCCGAGCCGAGGGGGTGCAGCGGCCCCCCGGGTGCCCAGCCCCAGCCTGACCCCTTGGCGCAGACGTGTCTCCTCCGGGACCTGGAGATGGGGCCCCTCGCCCACACACAGACCCTGCGGGACTTTGAGCAGGTGAGACCGCGGGGCGCTGGGAGCCCGCATGGCACCGCCGGGTGCTCGCAGGATTGGTGCCGGGGGCCCTGGTGACAGCGGCGGGGTGTGGAGCGCAGCAGGGGCGGCGGGGCAGGTGGCGGCGGCACAGGGGGCCGGGCCCGGCCGGGCGCCACGCTCCCCTCACCGCCCTCASGGCTGCGGCGCGTGGGGGCCTCTGGGACTCGGGTTTCACCAACCCGCTGTCCCCGCTCCAGCGATTCCTCAAATAGCTCTGGGAGGTGGAAAAAAAAAAAATTCCCTGCTCCTTTTGTTTCATGTTGAAAAATTGGTGTCAGGGGAACAGTGGGCACAGGGTAGCTACCACTGCAGAATGAAATGTCCTTGCTCATCTTTCTGAAAAAAAAAAAAAAAGAGGAAAGGGAGAGCAGCGGGGCCAGCGACGGGAGCTGCGGGCGGGCAGGCAGCCTAGGCTGTGTCCCGGCGGCGCCATGTGAGGGGTGCCGGGATGCCCGCCTCATGGAGCGCCGGCCATGGCTAACGGGTACCGCACGCTCTCGCAGCACCTCAATGACCTCAAAAAGGAGAATTTCAGCCTCAAGCTCCGCATCTACTTTCTGGAGGAGCGCGTCCAGCAGAAGGGCGAGGACAGCCGGGACGATGTCTACCGGCGGGTGAGTGCCTGTAGGGGACGGGGTGAGCGGGTTTCCTCTCTTTTCTGGGAGGGAATGGGGCTGGGGAGTGTAGCCGGGGGGATGCCAGGGAGGGCTTCGGACACTGGGGCTGGGGCAGCTGCTGTTGGGAGCTTGCCCCTCGTTTCCTTTGACGGGAGCGGGGAGAGGGTTGGGAAGGGCGTCCCCAGCCCGGGGTGGGTGACAGTGCGAGTTTGGGGCACACAGATGGAGTGGGTACACCCCATCCCGGAGCCGACTGGCTAAAATGCCACCTGTGCCACTCACTGACAGGAGCAGCCAAAGCCCTGCCATGCCGGGGGGGTCCCCCATGCTGCTTCTTCACTCCCGTGGGCAGTGGGGCTGGGGTGTCCAGGCAAGCGTGAGGGCATCCTACCCCCCTCCTTCCTGCTCCATAGAACATTGAGCTGAAGGTGGAGGTGGAGAGCCTGAAGCGGGAGCTGCAGGAGAAGCAACAAGCCCTGGACAACACATGGTGAGTGGGGCTGGCCGTGCATCTCCTCCCGGGGCAGACGTGGTGCCTATGCCCCGCCTGTGGTGGCTTTGTGGGCACGGGGGATGGCTGCCTGCACCCTGCCCGTAGCAGGCAGTAGAGGGGCCTGCAATGGGGCTGGGCACCCACGGGGCTCCTCTTACAGCCCTGGCGCCAGCCAAAAATAAAGGACAGCACCTGTTTGGGGGGGGAGGGCAGCGCCATGCCCAGGGGCCATGGCATGGGTGTCTCACCATGGGGCACCGATGGCAGGGGGGCCAGTGGCACAGCAGCTGGTGAGGCCCTGGTTTTGGGAGTGTGTGCTGGGTCAGAGCCTAAACATGGCTTGGTGGTGCCAGAGGAGCGGTGTCCCCAGGGCAGGACATGGGGGAGCCAGGCTTGAGGGCACCTGGAGTGGTCCAGATCACCCACCCAGCTGGTTTGGGGTGGAGGCTGTCACAAAGACTGTGCTATGCCGTGCTGTGCCATGCTGCACACCGAGCTGTGCCAGGCCATGGCATGGGACATGCCATGCCATAGCAGGCTGTGGCACACCGTGCTGTGCCATGCCGTGCCATAGCAGGCTGTGGCACACCGTGCTGTGCCAGGAGATGCCATGCATGGCAGGCTGTGGCACACCGTGCTATGCCAGGAGATGCCATGCATGGCAGGCTGTGGCACACCGTGCTGTGCCAGGAGATGCCATGCATGGCAGGCTGTGGCACACCGTGCTGTGCCAGGTGGTGCCATAGCAGGCTGGGGCACACCGTGCTGTGCCAGGTGGTGCCACGGCAGGCTGTGGCACACCGTGCTGTGCCAGGAGGTGCCACGGCAGGCTGTGGCACACCGTGCTGTGCCATGCCATGCCATAGCAGGCTGTGGCACACCGTGCTGTGCCAGGTGGTGCCATGGCAGGCTGGGGAACACCGTGCTGTGCCAGGAGGTGCCATAGCAGGCTGTGGCACACCGTGCTGTGCCAGGCGATGCCACGGCAGGCTGTGGCACACCGTGCTGTGCCAGGCGATGCCACGGCAGGCTGTGGCACACCGTGCTGTGCCATGCCATGCCATAGCAGGCTGTGGCACACCGTGCTGTGCCCGGCAGGGTGGCTGCAGAGAGCCAGACGAGCCGCAGCCAGGCCGCGCTCCGGCAGCAGTACGAGGAGCGGCAGCGGGAGTCAGAGCACGTCTATGAGCTCCTGGAGAACAAGATCCAKCTCCTGCAGGAGGTGAGTCTCAGGGGATGGTGGGGGCCAGGCAGGAGCCAGGGGCTGCCGCCTGGGGGCTCATCCTGCTGCCATGCAGGAGGCCAGGCTGGCACGGAATGAGGCCGAGCAGGCCACGGCGCTGGCCAGAGCTGAGGCGGAGAGATGCCGGGAGCTGACAGGGAAGCTGAAGGAAGCAGCAAGGACAAAGCAGGAGGACAGCAGCGACAATGSCTGTGGCTCCATGGCCCAGAGGTAGGTGTCCCAGACATGTCTCCTCTATGCTGCCAGCCTGTGTGCTGTGCTGGTTCTTGGGGACTACCGAGGGGCTTGTGATGTGCATCACTGAAGGGCTCTGCATACCTGGTGGGATGCTGAGGTCCCCCAATGGGGGAGAGTTGGTCTGTGGGGAAGGGGGGAGCAGTCCTGAGGCTGCTCTGCTTTGCCCCAGAGATTGACCTTTGTCAGCTGTCCCCAGTGTCATCCCATGGCCATCCCAGTCCCTGAGCATCCCATGACCTTTTGTCGCTTTCAGGAGGATCGAGGAGCTGACCCGAGAGCTGGCTGCCAGCAACCAGCTCGTGGAAATGCTGTCAGCAGAGAAGCGTGACCTGCAGCAGTGCCTGGAGGGGTCTCCGGTCACGGAGGGGCAGGTAAGTGGGCAAGGGTGGGGAGACCCCAGGGAAGAGCACATCYATCCAGGGCTTGGCTGGTTGTTGTCATCCCTGTCCCCTTCTGGGGCTGTGGCCTGGGCTGTGCCCTGTTCAGCCTGGCAGGTTTGGGTGATTGCCAGGAGCTGGGAGGAGCAGGGGGACTCGGAGGACACGGTGTGAGCTGTCAGAGGACAGGCCACCAGCCTGTGCAGTCCTTCTGAGGGTGTTGGTGCCGCTTGCTCCCGTCTGCCATTTAAATCCCAAGTCTTAAAATACCCCTGGCAGCCTGGCGTGGTGCCAGGCAGGATTTCGGGGCTGTGAGAGATCAGAGCGGCATGTTCCTGGCAGCTGCACAGCTCTGGCCACGCTGGGTGTTGGTGGCACGGCGCTGTCCCCAGCAGCCACGGGCTGCCTGTGCCGTGCCCCTGCAGGGACCCTGCTGTTTGCCCGCCAGGTGGCACGGACTGCTGTGCAGGTGCTGGTGGCACTGTGCTGCGGCGACGTGCCCACCCACACTGCCTGCTGCGGCTGGGCACTGGGCACGGCGCTGACACCAGGGGGGCTCCTGGCGCTGGGACACGCACTGGGACAAGGATCCGGCACTGGGACAGGTGCTGGCATTGGGACGGGGCCGTGGCACAGGCACTAGGGTGGGGACCTGGCACTGGGACAGGCACTGGCATTGGAACGGGTACGTGGCACAGGGACTGAGGTAGAGACGTGGCACTGGGACAGGCACTTGCATTGGAGCCAAGGACTAGCGTGTGTGTGTGTGGCACTGAGACTGGATCCCTGCGCTGTCGCGTCCCGATCGATCACTGTCGTCTCTGTCGCGGMCCCCGGCGCTCCCCGTGTGCCCGGGCGTGGCGCAAGCCGCCACTGCGCATGCGTAAGCGGGCGTGGCAACTACATRTCCCGGTCGGCGTTGCGGGCCCTGCGCATGCGCGGGAGGCTGGGCTTGGCCGCCATCTTGAAATCTGAGCCAGAAGCCGGGCGCCGCCGTGGCAGGAGCATCCTCGGCTCGGGGCGGTGGGGCCGGGCCGGGCCGGGGCGGGAGGGGCAGCCCGCGGTGAGGGGCAGCCCCGGGGACGGGGGCCGTGAGGAGACAGGGGGAGCCTCGAGGGCTTGAGCTGTGAGGCGAGGAAGCTGCATCGGAGGGGTGGGGGGGGCCAGCCCAGGTGTGGCTGTGAAGATGCGAAGGAGGTGGCGTAGGGTGGGATGTTTCTATTGAATCAAGGGTTCCGGCGTGGGACCTCCCTAGAAAGAGGGGATTGGTGCGGTGAGACGTGCCGGCGGGCTCGGGGATTGAGGGAGATGTGCTGACCTCGGGAAGGTCTCCTGAGAGCCCGCAGGAGTGGGTTTGTGTGCCGGGAGGGAGGGAGGATGAAGGAAAACTGCCGGATCTGCGGCCGGGAGCTGTGCGGCAACCAGCGGCGATGGATCTTCCACACGGCGGCCAAGCTGAACCTCCAGGTGCTGCTCTCCCACGTCCTGGGCAGGGAGCTGTGCCGGGACGGCAGGTCCGAGTTCGCCTGCAGCAAGTGTGCCTTCATGCTGGACCGCATCTACAGGTTCGACACCGTCATCGCCCGCATCGAGGCCCTCTCCATCGAGCGCCTGCAGAAGCTGCTGCTGGAGAAGGACCGTCTCAAGTTCTGCATCGCAAGCATGTACCGCAGGAACAACGACGACTCCAGCACAGAGGACAGGGCTGGGGAGGGGACCGTGGACCTTTCCAACCTGCCTGATGCACGGTACGCTGCCCTCCTCCAGGAGGACTTCGCTTACTCGGGGTTTGAGTACTGGATGGATCAGGAGGAGCACGGCCTGGAGCCGCACAGCTGCCACGGCTCCGAGGGGGCCGGGAGCCGCCCGCGGCGCTGCCGGGGCTGCGCTGCCCTGCGCGTCGCCGACGCCGATTATGAAGCCATCTGCAAAGTGCCCCGAAAGGTGGCCAGGAGCATCTCCTGCGGGCTGTCCAGCCGCTGGTCGGCCAGCATGGGCAACGAGGAGTCGTCTGTGTGTGATGTGGCCGAGTCCACCAGCTCCAGGGTGGCTGTGGATGGGGACAGCATGGAGGAAGGCACACCTGCGTCCTCTCTTGAGTCTCTGGACACCACCGTGGAGGCCAGCCCTCCGCAGCAGAAGGATGAAGATGCAGATAAGGGGCTAAAAGGGAATGGGAAATGTGACGATTTCTCGGATGATCGCATGACCCCGAGCTCTTCGCTGAGCGGGAACAGGCTGGAGCTGGCCCTCAATTTGATCAAGACTTTGGACTACAAACCCCTTCAGAGCCCCCGAGGCAGCCGACTGCCTATTCCTGTGAAGTCCAGCTTGCCCCCTCCCAAGCTCAGCCATGACTTGGCAGATGGCAGTGCTTCTGCTGGCTTAGCGTGTGCTAGTTCTGCCTTCCTGAACACAGAGAGAAAATCGTTTTCCAGAGCTCCTTTGGGCCTTCCCCTGGAAATTTCCGAGCTGCAGGAGCTGTGGGATGACCTCTATGAGGATTATATGCCGCTGCGGGTACAGGTAGAGGTCACGGTGCCGCCCTTCCATTGAGCATTGTCCTCGTGGTCCAGTGCGGAGCCCGCTGGGCATTCTTCTGTGCTGAGACAATGCAGACAGCCACGTGTGGCTGATCAGGGGCTAAGAATAGGCAACTCGGTCCTTTTTAGGTGTGCTGCCTCTCTCCTCAGTCATTCTCTTCTGTTTCCTCCCGGTGTTCTGGGAAATGAACCTTCCCCCCCTCCATCAGCCCTCCCTGACAATGCAGCCTGCTCGGTGGGTCTAAGCTCTTTGTCGTTTTCCTGCTGAGAAAAAACACCACTTTCACTTCATCTTTAAGCTTAAAGTTGGCGTGGCTTTTATCCACAACTAAAGGGAATATTTTGAGCTTCTGGGCATGTGTTTTCCAGCAGGTGTGTTTTCTTTGTGCCTGAGTAATGGTTGGAGCGTGGGGAACGCCTGCCTCCAGCCCTGCCTCTGCAGGTCAGGCCTCCACCTGCCCAACGTGCAGAGCCACCCAGGCACCTGTGGCGTGTGCCCCGAGGAAAAGCTGTTTTCCTCGCAGGTGGATTTGTGCCAGAGGATGACTTTAGAGTTGGTATTCAAGATAATTGGTTTATTTTCTGATCCTTTGAAAAGATTTATCAATTAGTGGCAGGTGTTGCTGAGAGGGGATGAAAGCTCCTGCTTTTGGGATGCTGTTATCTCTCTTGATAGGAGTCCTAGCTCCAGGTTGCCTCTGTTTAGCTGGCTTTAATGAAATGTCCTTTAGTATGCAGTCAAGAAGCTGAACTCGCTTCTTTACCACATCCAGTAATGAATAGAAGGCCTCAGTCAGGTTCAATTCTGGAATATCCGTGTCAGCCTAATTGCATTCCCATTAGCAGCCTTAGTGYTGCCTAATGCTGTAGGTAGCCTCGGGGATTAGGAAAATGCTCGTTTATTACTATGGCAACTGTGGCAGTGCTGAATTGCTCTTTAGCCGGCTTGCTGTCCCATCTGCTCGGGCGTTTCCCGGAGCTGTGTGCTTCTTTCCATAAAAGCCTGCTCCAGAAGCGATGCTAGGGAGGAACGCAGGAAAACGAGTTTTCATCTGGAGCACAAAGGCATCGCGCTGGCAGCCGAGGATGTGAACCAGGGCATCGGGGCTCATTTGCTGATGGTTCTCGCTGCTAGGGATGTATTTGCGGGGTAAAAATGGGCTTTCTTGAGCAGCGTGGCGTGTTTCCAGGTTGGCTTCGTGTTACACATGGCCGTTCTCTTCTAGGAGCTGTGTTTTGAGGAGTTTTTCCAGCCTCTGCCATCCGACCGGCCCTGCCAGGATTTTATCCTGCGGGATTTTTTACTGCCGGTTCCCTGGTGTGACAGCAGCAGCTCTTCAGCGCAGGGTCTGGCTGAAGGGGGAAGGGCTTAATCCTTCGGATGGCTTTAAGTGCAAAACTGGGAAGGCAGATGCAGCTAGTAGGCTGAATAGTTCTTGCACAAATGATTTTTCTTTCGGTTTGTAGAAGCAACACCCTTCCTATAAGTCAGGTACTGCTGCTGTCCAGCGATTCCTGTGCATGAATGTGAAAGCAGTATCTAGAATATATAGGACCACAGTTCTCTTACTGCTTTTGCAGTTCTTTAAATTTGTGGAGCATTCTGGTGTCAGGGCATGTGACCTGGTAGGTACCGTCTTCCCGGGCGTTTTCTTGAGCCAACAATTCCTCCCGTTCCCCAGCACAGCCGCAGGGCGGTGGCACCAGAGGAGCCTTTGTGAGAGGCTYCCGCCGCTGCCTGGCAGCCGGGCTCTTCCCCGCTGTGCTGGGCACTCTGAGCTCGGCAGGCTCAGAGAGTGCCGTGATTATCATTTTCAAAGAAGTGTTCTGTGTGTGCTGGGGCTGCTGCGGCTGTGCTGAGGAGAGATTGGCAGTAAAATGCTGATGTTGAAGTCGACATGGCTGCAGGGAGGCACGAGGGAGGCAGCTTGGGCTTTGGAACTTTGGACTTTGGAGCTGGCTCTGCATTTCCCCTCCCTGCTCTTAGCTCTTTCCAGGTTTTCAGCCCTTTTTCTAATGTGAAAATTGAGGAAATGTGTTTTCCTTTTTCCCCCTCTCTGTTTTAATCAACCTTATTTCAAAATAAGCTGCTGTGACAGATTCCAGCAGCTCTCCCTGCCTCATCCAAAGCCTTCTGGCAGAGAAAATTTGTAATCACCACGACTGTAAGTGTTCACTGAAGTCATAACAAAACATCAGGGTAAAGGGACGTATTACTTCTGTCTGTGAGAGGCAGTGCACAGATCTGAGGGAGCTCCCCTGTGCTGATGGCTTCCCACAGACAGCATTTCTGTGGCCACTGAGGATGGGGATTCAGCCTGACAGGGCTAATTGGAACTGACTGCTCTGGCTGTGCTGCACTGCCTGGAGCTGCTGCTCCTGTGTGTGCTCCAGAAAGCCTTGCCACGCTTCCACAGCCTCTGTGCTGCATCCAGCAGCCCTTCCAGGGCTCCCCCCTAGAGCAGGCACCAGTGCAGTCAGTCTTGTGTCGCTGATAATATTCAGGAATGCTGAAGGAGCCCTGTGAGGGCTGCAGAGGCTGGCTGGGATGGAGTGCTGCCCTAAGGAGTTAACTCACTGGGCRGGGGACAGCAAAATTGTAAGGAGGGATGACAAGGGATTAGTGTTGTGCTCAGCCAGCCGGCTCTGGCAGGCCACGTGGCACAAAGTAGGCTGTTTACGTTCCCAATAAATGGGTATGTGTCATGAAAAAAAATCTCAGCTGTGGCACTGAATTCGCTCCTGTTTGAGGATCTGCAATGAATTGTACACGGTGTGGGTGCTGGAGCACGGGAAGTGGTGAAGGAGAGCCCAGAAAATCACAAGTGGAGGGGTTCAGAGCAGGGGGTGACTGCTAGGTYGTGGCAGGAGGGGAGCTGATGGGGAGGATTGAAGGTTGTAGGCTTGATAAAGACACAGAGGCTCAGCAGAACATGGGAACCATTTCAGTGTGGGTTTTGAAGCTTTTTGAAAATGCCAGCAGGGCACATGGGAAGGAGAGCAGGTTTCAGGGATATGGCTTGGGTGTGGGGAGAAGATCCATCATTAGCCCACAGACAATGGTTAGTGGTAAACAAACTGCTGGGCTCGTGGTGCAGCAGTGAGGGGAGACAGGGAGCCCCAGTCAGAGGCTCTTGTGGCAGATGAGGCAGAGAGCTGCCAGRGGAAGGGACACACGAGCAGAACAATGTCTCAGAGCCAGGTAGAAAAGCACACGGGGGTGTTTAAACCAGTGCTGCAGGGTCTGTGATGGCTGACAGCTGAAGAGAAGAAGCCAGTGCAGGAGTTGGGCCATTGTCTCATTTTCCACTGTGTTTCTCCTTGCAGAATTTGCAGGATGAAGGGCAGCAGGCAGCTCCAGGCAGCGCTGCGGCAGGGGAGCACGTGGCCGATGTGYGTGCAGCAGAGCTGCAGGGCAAACTCCAGCACTTTGAGGCTGCCAACAAGGTATTTCTCCATGGAGAGCACATCCAGTGCTATGAGTCTGATGTGGTTAGTGTCAGAGGGTGCCCCCTGGCCTGGCTGCAGGCAGGTACCTGCACCTCTCTCCCAGCAAGGGTGTGTGATTCTTGGTGCTATTGTCTGTCAAATTCAATTAAAAGCATTTGCTTTTTTTTTTTTTTTCCTGCAGCTGGGCTGCGTAAATTTTCCATATTTAATTTTGCAAATCATWATTTTGAAGGAACTTTCCACTTGTCTGGTGAGTCTGCCAGGAGCTGGTGAAGGAGATGCACAGGGCTGTTTCTGTCTCTTGGATTTGCATGGGCTGAGCGTGGTGTAGGAGAGAGGGAATCCTGTTTTCATTTCTGTTTAAATACTTGGGAAAGAAACATATATCTGAGTTCTCTTGAGGCAGATCAATAGTAACACATGTTGAGAAGGGTAGATGTTCTTAATTATGCTCTTGAACTCTAAGGTAAATAATATCCTCTGGAAAAACCCTGAGGTTAAATGTGAGGAAAAAAAATTGGGATGGAATATTTATTTAAATAATTTGGGGRTGGCCATAACGTGCTGCAGCTGCCTGGACTGCAAAGCTTGACAGAAATAGAGACCCAGGGCCCAGTTAGAAGTGTTTAAACAGGTTAGGGGTGTGTCAGGTCAGAGATAACAGGACAGGTGTGTCAACAGATGAACAACAGGAGGAAATTATGTGGCAGCACCAGCTCCAACTCCAGAAGTTGAGTCCTGAGTAAGCTCATAGGAAGAGGTGTATTATCCAACTTTGAGAATGTCAACAGGCAGCGTGTTTAAAGATGCTAATAAGCACTTGTTTAACTGTACAACATGTCCTGTGTTGTGAGCTTTATGGTGAAAGCAGCAAACTGTCCTGAAACTGAGTGGTAGTGTTCTCTTCAGGGTGAGAGTGTGAAAGGCAAAGGTTTCTCATGTTGTAAACCAGCCACAGAGACTGCTGAGAGGTTCCTGGCAGTGGCCAGGGTCTTTTGTGCTGAAGCCAGAACTTAGTGCTAAATAAGCCACTGATTTGATCAGTGAATGTGTAGCTTCTTCATGCTRATATTTTTCTTTCAGATTTTTGGGAGGATTTTGAAGCAGCCCCTTTCCTTCTGAGTAAAGAGAAACAAATAATAGAAACTGGGAGGGAGGGCGGGCTGTGGGGCAGCCTAAGTGAGACTCTCCTGGGGTATGTGGGAGGCAGTATGGTCTGTGAACCAAGCCTGGAACCTCTGCCCTGCACCTRAGGCAGCAGAAGCACTGCAGTAAGTCCTGTGAAGGGCCTTTGTGTTTACTCACCGGTCTCCACCCAGCTCCGACGGTGTTTACAGACTCTAGAGGGAGCCACGTTGATCTCGATGTGGTCAACACCAGGGCTGTATGGAGTAAGGAGTGGAGGGAGTCTTAAGGGTGTTTGCATAGAGCATTAAGCAGGATTAAATAAACCCAAGCTATTTCTGTCTTCAGTTGTTACAGGAGAAGCTGAATGAATTGAATTTCGAATTAAAGTCTGTTCAAGAAACATCACAAAGGCAAGATCGTACAATCCAGAGTCTGAATGAGGCCCTGAAGAGCAAAGAGAGTAAGGTAATAGTTCAGGGTGGGCAGGGTGGTGCTCCCAGAAACAGAGAACTGTGCTCCAGCCCYGTGGGCAGTGCCTGAGAAGGAATGCTTGGGCCACTGCTTGGCATCCTGCACCTCACTAAATTATTTCTTGCAAAGCCTTTTTCATGTGGTGCTGAGGTGTCATAATCCAGGCTGGAGGCTTGGGATGGGAGAGTTTGTGCTTGGTTTGCCACTGACTGGGTTTCCTGTGCTTGGGCTCAGACAGAGGAGCTGTACCACATCATCGAAGGGCAGAATGAGACCATGGCCAAGCTGCGGGACATGTTACACAAAAACCATCYGGGACAGCTGCAGGTATGTCCTGGAAAGCCTCAGGCACATCAGGTTTCATTCTGCAGGGGTCCTGGTTTTTAATCCCTCACGTGAAGAGAATCTCTTGAGTTTCTGTGAACCCTGCTTTTTGGTAGGTGTCAGAGAGCCCGCTGTCACCCCAGGAGCAGCAGATGTCACCGCTCGACCTTCAGAACGCCCTTTTCTGCACCAAGCTGGAGGTGCAGAAACTGAAGAGAGCTCAGCGCCAGAAGGAGCATCAGCTGGCTGAAGCCAAGAGAGCAACGCAGCTCCTGGAGACCACGGTCCATGAGGAGGAGCAGCAGAAAGAGGCAACCTGGAAACACAACCAGGTATGACAGGCACTTAGCCTGGAAGTTTCTGGGTTTGCATGACTGAGGAGCACTGAGGTGGTCAATACTCTGCTCTCCTTCATCATGTCTGCTGACAGCAGACTGGGCACACTTGCCTAACCCCTTGTCACATGTGTGTCAAGGGGAATTCTCCAGCCTCCTCAGTGTCATAGCTGAGGATTAAGAGTCAGCAAAGGCCCTTGATAGTGGGTATGTTGTCACTTGTACATCACTGGCTGGTGCAAGTGTCCCATCTCTTTTTTGTGGTGTTCATGTCTCCTGCTGCATAGCTTAGCTGTGATTGACTAAAACTCTGCCTGTGGCCAGAGCAAGGGGTTTAGATGGATGAATACCCTGGGCAATGAAATAAATTCAAGCACCATGGCAGTGTGTTTTGAGATGTGAAATTTGTAGCATTGCAGATAGCTGTTCCCACAGCCCTTCCTCAGACTGGCCTACTGTTTATGGTTGTGTTTAGGACTGAATTCCAAGGTATTTGCCTTTTCCTTGCAGGAGCTGCGTGCTGTGGTACAACAGCTGCAGGCAGAGCTGCAGGACAAGGCTCAGCAGCTCCAGACTTTGGAGTGGGAGAAAAGCCGTGAGCTGCAGGCCCAGGAGCAGAGAGTTCAGCGTTTGACTCAGCAGCTGGCTCACAAGGAGCAGCTTCTGCAGGTGAGATCAGCAGAAAGATCTGACTTGAGCATAATTAAATGGAGTCCCTGATCCTGCTTTGGTGTTTGGCCATGCAAAAGTCTGTCTGTAGCTTTCATGCATGTCCTTTGAAGAAAGGAAGGAAGGACAGGGCTTGTGGGCCCCCAGGGTGAGGAATAAGGCACAGATATCCGCGTACCTCAGCCCCAGCAATGCCTGATGAGCCCTGGCAGGGCTAGTCAGCCATCCCCAGGTGCTGGGACTACCACCCTTCAATGTGGAGGCTAGAGCAAGCATTGGGTGGAGGAAGTTATCCCTGTGTGCTGCTCTTGGGATGGGGGAGGTTTCTGTACTGTCAGTTGTACTAGGGGGTGTGTGTCTGATCTCTAGGAGTCCAGGGAGCTTCTGCAGTGCCAGCAAAGCTTGGAGAAGAGCCCTGCAGCCATGAATGCCATGTTGGAGAAACTGCAGCAGCGTGTCAGCGACAGGGATGCTGCTCTGGAGGTGAGCACATATTGTAGGCAGTGTTTCAGCTGTCCTGGAGGCTCAGCCGTTGGTTACCAACAGCCCAGGCTGACCCCTGGGGTGACCATGTCTTCTGCATGCTCTTCGTGGCTCATCCTTTGAGAGGAGTCCCCCTGGCAGGGGAGCTGGGGTCCAACATACAGAGGGTGTTGGCTGCAGAGCCCCATGCCCCCATTGTGAATGATGCCCTCTGTCACCCAGAGAGCAGTAGATGAGAAGTTCTGTGCCCTGGAGAAGAAGGAGCAGGAGCTGCAGCAGCTGCGCGTGTCCATGCGGGAGCGCGGCAGCGACCTGGAGAGGCTGCGCAGTGTCCTCTGCAGCAACGAGGCCACCATCCACGTGAGTGCTGGGCCTGCACAGCCCAGCAGGGCTCTGGGGACGTGCTGTCAGACACACCTTCCTGTCAGTGCTCTGGGGACAGTGTCTGCAGGTGTTTGGCTTCCTCTGGCCTTGTGGTGGGACAGGTTCCTGGGGCTCTCTTGTTTGGGCTGGGCATAGAGGCCACCTGGAGCAGATGGGTGAATCTGTGTGACTCTGCCAGCAGTAGAGTATTTCCAGTTTTGCTTAATTCAGGATTAAGTTTGTGTCCCTGCTTGAACTGCTTCTGTTGTGGTACTCAGAGCCTGGAGAGCCTCCTGAAAGCCAAAACCCTGGAACTGGAGCAGGTCTCAGCAACCTGCCAAAACCTCCGCTGGCTCAAAGAAGAGATTGAGGCCAAATCTGGCAGCAGGCAGAAGGAGCAGGACGGGATCATCCAACAGCTGCAGACCTGCCTGCATGACAGGAACAAGGAAGTGGAGGTAAGGCCTTAGCTTGGCTTCCTGAGCTTCAACCAGTTTGTCCATAGAGAGAGTGGTGCCAAAGCAGAGGCATCTGATGCCTCACCTGAAGCTGTGCTCAGCGTTTGAAGGCTGGCTGCTTCTGGCACTTGAACATACCTGTGCCTGCTGACACTGCTCCCTCAGCTACACYCAGGCTGGAGAGTCCTTGAACAACTCCCAGTCTCATTCCTTTGCTCTCCCTTGCTCAGGAGCTTACAGCAACTCTGCTGTGCAAGTTGGGCCCCGGGCAGAGTGAGGTAGCAGAGGAGCTGTGCCTGCGCCTCCAGCACAAGGAGAAGATGCTGCAGGATCTCCTCAGTGACCGGAACCGGCAAACCATGGAGCACGATGCTGAAATTCGGGAGCTGCTSCAGGCTCTGAGCACCAAGGAGCAGCAGAGCAGAGTGAGTTTTGTACAGTGCCACAGTGGGAGGCTGAGGTGGGTGGCACTGCCTTTTGTTAGCAAAGAGAGGCCCTGGAGTGGACTGAGAGAAACGGAGGAGTTGGTTCCTCTGTTCCTCTGAGAGGCTGCTGAGCAGAGGTGGGAGGGCTGCACTGGAGTGTGGGGGGCCAGGAGTTGGTTTGCAGAGCACTTGGAGTCTCCAGTGACAGATGAATATTGAGATGGTTTCCCTTAGTCTCTGAAGAAGAAGAGGAACTAGGACCCTAACCCTGGTCATGGCCCTATCCCTATTTTCCCCTCAATCAGGTGGCTGCAGAGAAGATGGCACAGGCTTTGGCTGAAAGGAGCAGTGAGCTACAGCTGCTGCGCCAGCACGTGTTGGGGAAGGAYCCTGCTGGGACCCAGTCAGCTGGTGCCAGGCCATTGAAGCAGGACAAACAACCCATACAAGTAAGAATCATGCACTGTGTTTCTCTGCCTGTGGCCTTGGGGCTTCAGAAAGAACTGATTGCCACAGAAGTAAATAGGAGAGAGAAGAGCACCACAGAGAATGGTAGAAATGAAAGTGGGATTACCAAAAAGTCTTCCTATAGGAGAAGGAGAAACTGAGGAGCAGGAATGCTGCCTGAGTGTTCTGATCTTGATTTCACCAGCCTTTGTCACTCAGTGTCTCTTTTTGTTTTGATGGAGCAGTAATTGAATCCCCGGGGCACATGAGAGTATGAAAGACATCCACCCTTTGACCTTGTAGCATTGACCCACTCCTTCCTTGGGCTGGGCTGCCTTGCTGTATTGTAATCCCCTCCCTGACATTGTCACATTCTGGAGGGGACAAGAGAGCTAAATTTAGGTCTCACTAATTCTTGGCAGAGCCTGCTGGCTGTTTGCTGTCTCTTCCACAATTGGAGTTGGTATTTTTAAAGCAGCTTTGCTAAAACCCCCTTTGAGGCTGAGCACAGCTCCAAGGCTGCATATGCCATGGCTCCTGCTTGAGCAGCTGTTAATGGTTTACTGATGAGCTGACTTGTTGAGTGTTTTTAGGCAGCTGTAAACAGGTTTCTATTCCCAGCTCTAGAGACTTCCAGGGATGTGTTTTCCTTCCTGCATGGTCTCTTTGGGCCACRTCTGAGATAAAGATGAGTCTCAGTTGAAAGATGGTCTTGCTGCAATTGATGAAACCTGTTTAATCTTTACTGTGAAAACACTTGCTGCCAGCAGCTTCCCAGTGCCAAATAAAACAAAGCCAGTGCCCTCTTCCCCACAAGTACAACTTCTGAGTGCAATTCACTTGTTCCTGCTGCCAGGCTACATCCCCTTCATTGTTTTTTCACATTTTAGAGGTGTCAACAGAGCAGCCAGCAGCTTTGCTGCAGTCCTGGAATTCTGGGGAAGCTCTGTGTTCCCCATGAAAATGCAAACCTGCAGACTTTTATGTTTTCAGGAGATATTGCAAAGAGCTTATGGAGCTACAGTGATTGCTGGATCCCCACAGGAAGACAGCAGCTGCAGGACAGAGGGAGGTGAGTGTGGGACAGCATCTTTTGAGGTCCCCAAGTATGATGGGGGCTTTCTGCTGTGGGAGAAACATGATTACATAAAACTGAGGAAGACTAGAGAACTTTGAACAAGAGAATTTTGAAATAAAGCTCTGCCTGTCTTCTGGGTGATGTCTGAGGATGGGAGTAAGGGAAGGAGAAAGGCTGCTGTTGGGTTTGAGGTGAGGTGTTTCTGCTCAAGATCTGATGCTGCCCACTGGAGAGTGTTTGACTTTGTTTCAGGCTGAGCTGAGACAAGTGTGTAACTGTTTTGGGTTTTGCCTTGGCACCAGGACACATGAACTTTGCCAGGGGTAGGGCAGCAGGCCTGTGATGTTGCCATTGCTTTTGGCTGCTGTTGAAAGACCAAGCAAGGAAGAAAAGCATTTACTGAGAAACAGTGTGATAGGGAGCACAAGCACCAGGGCCCTGTCTTGCCAGAGAGGGATTATTGTGTGTGATCCTGGGGTCTGAACTGGCACTCGATGTTCCTGCAGTAACCAAGCTGTCTTTGCAGTTACAATGTCAGCAGCGGAACTGGAGAAGGATCTTGTCAATGCCAAAGAGGAGCTGGAGCTAATGGCAAAGAAGGAAAGGGAAAGCAGGGTGAGCTTGTTTGTGATGGAACCTGTGCTGATCTCCTTTGCTTCTGGGAGACCTTAGGGCTGCCCCTCACTGGAGGTTTTGGACCCTGCTCTTGTGAGGGTACCCCAGTGAGAAATGGGGGGCAGCGTCCTGCAGGGGGGTGTTGGCTCTCAGAAGTCTCTGAGGGGCTTCTCTTCCCTCTGCAGCGGGAGCTCTCTGCTCTCCAGTCTGTCGTGGCCACACAGGAGGAGGAGCTGCAGGTGCAGGCCTCAGACATTGAGTCCTTGACCAGAACCATCCAGATGAAAGAGGACCTCATCAAGGTGAGATGCTGTGCCTGGCTGGGGGAGTTCCACCTGGGAATGCTGCAGAGGAGTCTCTTTGTTCCTCACATCCTCAGAGCAGTGTGGCTGGCTATACCAGATGCTGTTGCTGCTGGTTTGCCTACAGCTCTCTGGGTTCCTTTGGCCAGAAGGCAAAGGCCCCAAACCCCTAGACTGTTCTTGTTTAGTGTTTAAAGTCCTTTAATCAGAGTGCACCCTTCTTGGTTCTTACTGAACACTCTGGTGTGTGCCTAATCCACTCTCAGTGCTCTGGCATTTTTTCCTTAGAAGACCTGGATCTTTGCAAACACTGGAAACTTCTGGCAGTTGCATTCCAGGGAGGTTTGCAAAGATGCAGCTGTCTTTGTTACTGATCTCTTCCTCACTGAGCTCTCCTGCTGTTTGTTGGGTTTCAGGATCTGCAGATGCAGCTGGTGGATCCTGAAGAAATTCCAGCCATGGAAAGGCTGACACAAGAAGTGCTGGTGCTGCGGGAGAAAGTGGCCGTAGCAGAGTCCCAAGGACAGGAGGCTACTGGAAACAGAAGGCAACAGGTAGTGTGCCAGTGGGGCAAGCTTGGATGTGTTTGTGTTTCTGCTGGCACTCAGGTATGAGGCTTTGTTTTCAGCCCTTAGATAGGCCAGGATGTGCTTGTTCTTGGCTATGTGTGGTTGTGGGAATACAGAGGAGAAGAAGATCAGCTTTCTTTAGCACTTGTCCAAAGAGCAGAGGCTTTTGGGAGTCCAGGGATGACATGGACACAAGGAAGGAATGGGAACCCCCAGTTTGTCAGGAACAGCTAGATAACCTCCTTTGGTTTCTGTCTCTGTTTAAGAGCTGCACCCTGTCTCTTCTCTCCAAGCAGTTGTTACTGATGCTGGAAGGGCTGGTGGCTGAGAGGAATCGGTTAAATGAGGCTCTCCAGGCAGAGAGGCAGCTCTATGGCAGCCTGGTGAAGTTTCACACACACCCAGACAGGTAAGTGAGGCTGCCTTGGCTCTGTGCTGCCCTGCKCTGCCAGGGCAGGTGTGGTGGTCCAGTGGGGCAGTCCCTGAAGCAGGGATCATTCTGCAAGTCTGAGGGTTTTCAGTGGGGGCAGAGGGAGTCTAGGCAAAGGATCAGCCAAATGCCTCTTTGAGAGTCCAAGTTTTAGGCTGCCTTTTTCTCTTGAAGGGGTTGCAGTGGGCAGCTTTAATGGCTCCCTGAACTCCCCCCATTGCCATGAGATTTCCATCTCTGTTCCTAGGCTTATCTTTTCCCAGCTCAGTTTCCCACCCACACTTGGCCACCTTTCAGAGACTGCTGTCAAATTCTCAGCCAACTGTTGGGTTGATAAGGATCCCTCTAGGTGCTTATCCAGGCAGTGGCCTGCCCCCTGATTTAATCCCCTGCCCTTCACAGGGCTGCAGCCTCTGGGATATTTGAACTACCTGATAGCAAAGGAGCACATAAGTGGAGTGCTTGGGACAGTACTGCAGAACAGCTGCGACCGCGAGGCCCCTGCCACGGGCTGGGGCCTTTTTTGGGGGTGGCTGTGCTGTGGGGGGGTCGGAGGTGAGGCAGGAGGCGCTGAGCCCGGCTCGGTGTCYGAGGCGGGGCCGGTCTAACCCTCTTCCCTCCTGTGCCGCGCTCGGCTCAGCGCTGCGAGAGACCACGCCCTGCAGGTGGAGCTGGAAGGGGTCCACGAGCTGCGGGGACAGCTGGAAGAAGCTCTTGGAAGAAGCTTGGAGTGTTTGAGCAGGCTGGAGACGCAGGGCGCCATAGGAGGTGGGGAACAGGAGCGTGTGAGAGTCCTACCCCAGCATGCCTTCTGAGCACTGGCGCTCGCCCGCTGCCACGGAAACGGTTCACTAACCTGTCTCACTGACTGAGCTTTGGTACTTGCTGTGGTACGATAGAACTGGTGCAGGGCTTCTTTTTTGTTTTATTTTTGAGCTGCTTTGGAAACGGCGATCAGTGCAATCCACCTGTGTCTCGTGTACGTTCCTGTCTGACCCACCCTGGTGGCCACTGATGTATTTGCACATTCAAATCATTCCATTTTAGTTTTTCCCCTCTATCTCCCTTCTTTTCGCACCACCATGGGCCAAATAAAGATTCCCTGTCTCTGAAGGAAACACCAGATGTTTTCTATCACCTCCCAAGTGCATGAGTGTGAGTTTTTGTATTTCCTCACCATTTTTCTTACCCAGTGACACCCACCCCTTGGGTTGATGGTGGCTGGCCCAAAGGGAGACAGTGTATCTGGAAAAGTGTGTTCCAGAGACGGAAAATTCAAGACCTGGGGACACTTGCCTGGGCCTTTTACACAAGACTTGAGTGTAGAACCAGCAGTTCAGTTTATGCTTAAACCAAATCCTGCTCCAGTGTTAATGATTTTACCAACTGGCTTTTTTTTCCTAATTGTAAGTTGTTTCAACCTAACTTGTGAGTGCCTTCGTGGGAGAGTTTCCTCCTCTTTTAGACAGGTTTGGGGGGACTGAGACCTGTCCCTGCTCCCAGGGTCTGGGCTGGGTCTGCTCCCTGACTTGTACGTGTACATATCCCTTACATGCTCCACGTGCCCCTTGGGCCGTGGACAGGACCCTGTTTCTGAGGTGTCTGTCCCCTCGGCACCACTGGATACCTTTTCCAGGCCCTCTTCCACCTTCTCTGGGAATGTGGGAGCTGGTGTGAAAGCTGAAGAACAGTAGCAACAACCCTCCAAGGATCAGGGCTTCCCGTGCACAGTGGGCTGTGGATCTGCTGTCTTGTACTCACTCCTCAAAATGGCAGGAGCAAATTTTGCAGCTCTGAGCATCTGTGTTTGTGCTTGCTGGGGAGGCTGAGCTAGGGGCAGGTGGAGCAGAAGAGCTCTGTGGTGCTGGGCTGCACACCTGGGCTGAGACTGCTCTGCTGCATGGCTCCCTGCAACTGCTTCAGATGGCACCACCTGTGCCTTGTGCTGCCTGGGGGCTGGGAGGCAGCAGAGCTCCCCTTGGCACCCGGCAGGGCAGCACTGCCCCTCTGGGTCAGCACTCAGCTGCACTGTGACTGCAGCAGTTCCCCTGTGGCAGCTCTGGACTTTGTTAGCTTTTCCTTTCTTTATTTCATCTCATTCCCTTCTTCTCRCTTCTCTGTGTAGCACCATCTTCTCTTCATCCTTTTGCTTCTCACTTTGTAGAAGCCTTTGTGTCCCTGTTCTTACCTTTCCGTTTTCCCCCTGCCATCCTGGCACTGATGCCCAGCCGGCCCCCTGGTCCCTTGGGTGCCGTGGAGCCCAGGATCCAGCCCAGACTCATTGGCATGGCTGAGAGGAGTCTTGGCTGGTGCTCAGGCATCTCCCTTCTCCCCCTGTGTCTGTTTTGCTGTTGATCTGTCCCTGCCTCTGTTAGCATCAGCGCCCCTTAGGGGCAGTGTTATCCTAGGMTCACGTGCCCCGGCTTTTCTGGCCTCTTCTTTAAGGCCCCTTCTTATCTCTGATAGTCCTGGCTGAGCATTCCCTGCCTGAGCTCACCCTCTGYCAAACTGTGCAGTGCTTTGTGCTGTCTCGTAGCTCTTTGTGGGAGTCATTCCTTCCTCTCTGAACTTCCCTGAGGACCTTGCTGCCTGTCCCTTGTTCCCAGCAGTGTGAAGGCTCCTGTGCAGCCCCTGTACCCGAGTGTCCCGTGCTCATGGGCCGTGTCCAATTTGCAAGCATGTAACTAATTCTGTGCCTTCAGGCTGGGCTGAAAGCCCGAGGAGTCTGTGGGAAGGCAGAGCTGTGGCTGCATCTCTTGTCTCCTGTGCTGGTGGCRCTGGCAGAGCTGAGCAGCCTGGTGTGCTCCCGCTGTGGTGGGGGCTCAAGCACGTGGTGAGCACCAGCCAGGGCCAGCTGCCCTGTGTGCACACATCTCTGCTCCTCAGCCCCTCCCTGCTCTGCCCCTTGGTTTTAGTTGGTTTTGGGGTCCTTTTGCCCTGAGAATTGTGCTCCCATTTACTGCTCAGCCCCGGAGCACTGGCAGCTGTGTGGAGCTGTGGGCAGTGGTGAGAAGAGGGATGCTGTGCCCTGGCACAAGGGCTGGTTCTCCCATGTTCCCAGGGCAGCTGTGTGTCACCCTGCCGTGGTCCCTCAGCTGCCTTGAGAGCGGTGACCCGCCTTGAGAGCCTTGTGGCCCTCAGTCCCCAGCAAAGTCTGCGGCCGACGGTCTGATCCCCTCACCGTTCCGGGCGCCAGGCACTGCTGCCGCCCCGGCTGCCTCAGCTGCCGGCAGGTTCTGTCCCTGGGGCTCCGGGGCTGAGCTCAGCTGTGCTGAGTGCCGCCTGCAGGAGCTGCTGCTTTCCTGCGCTGCTGCTGCCGCTCGGCCATTCGCTCCCAGCGCCGCATTTCTCCTTGTGTGACAGCAATGGCTGTCCCTGCTCCCCGGGACAGTGATGGCTGTCCCTGCTCCCCGGGACAGTGATGGCTGTCCCTGCTCCCCGGGACAGTGATGGCTGTCCCTGTTCCCCGGACAGTGATGGCTGTCCCTGCTCCCCGGGGCAGCGATGGCTCTCTGTGCTCCCTGTGACAGTGATGGCTGTCCCTGCTCCCCAGGGCAGTGATGGCTGTCCCTGCTCCCTGTGACAGCGATGGCTGTCCCTGCTCCCTGTGACAACGATGGCTGTCCCTGCTCCCCGGGGCAGTGATGGCTGTCCCTGCTCCCTGGGACAGCGATGGCTGTCCCTGCTCCCCGGGACAGCGATGGCTGTCCCTGCTCCCTGTGACAGCGATGGCTGTCCCTGTTCCCCGGGGCAGTGATGGCTGTCCCTGCTCCCTGTGACAGTGATGGCTGTCCCTGCTCCCCGGGGCAGTGATGGCTGTCCCCGCTCCCTGTGACAGTGATGGCTGTCCCTGCTCCCCGGGGCCACGATGGCTGTCCCTGCTCCCTGTGACAGTGATGGCTGTCCCTGCTCCCTG
>JACDOX010000107.1:1100353-1117097 GCA_014549065.1 Cardinalis cardinalis
GACGGTGATGGCTGTCCCTGCTCCCCGGGGCAGCAATGACCCTCTGTGCTCCCTGGGACACGGCTGCTTCAGTGGACAGGCTCCACCGTGCCGGGTGGTGTCTGGCCAGGTTCGGCACTGAGGTTCCTCACATTTTTGCATCCTCATGGCGCATGTGGGTCTCCTGAGTGCGTCCCCAGCTATGAGCACAGTGCAAACGCCTGCCCTGCTGCAAGGCACCTTCCTGGCTGCTCCTTGGCTATTCTTCCTGAGAGCCAGGGGCATCCCTGCTGGCTTCCCCTTCAGCAGTGATGCTTGGCATCTCTCTGTGCTCCCCTGCTCTGTGTTCTGCCTTGCCTGGCAGCTCCAGAGTTGATGGATTTGGCCACAGACAAAGCAGTTACCTCTCCTTTGGTGCACAGGCAGCTGTGGAACCTGGCCTTTCACAGCCCTAGGGGATAGTCCTGAGCTCTGTCTGCACATCTCTCCCCCTGGGGAGAGGAGGGCTGGGGATACAGCCACGCCCCAGCTGCCCAGACAAGGGGCTCGAGTCCTCACCCAGGGTTTGGCACCAAGGGGACAGGAGCAGAGCTGTGTGCAAGCAGAAGAGCATGACCCCAGCTCTGCCCAAGCTCTCCGTGCGCATGTAGGGACACGAGWGTCCCTTTAGCTCTGCAAAGCCAGCACAGGGCTTGCAGGGAGCCGCGGCCATGCCTGGCAGCACGGCTTGGACACTTGGAGCAGCGTGGCTGCTCCCGAGCTGCCCCTGCCTGGGCAGGGTATGTGGGGTGTGCACCAAAATCCTCCCACCGGGCTGGGGCAGTCCAGCGGGGCTYCCTGCCCAAGCCTGTGCTGCTGCCGGCTCTGCTGGCTGCTGCAGGGTGGGCGGTGCGTGTGTCTTTCTGTCTGTCTGTCTGTCTGTCAGGGCAGCGAGCGCAAGGCGCGATGGGGCAGGAGCCATCGCCGTGCTCCCATCCCCGGGGCTGTCCCGTCCCTCAGGGATGGGCCCGCACAGGGTGCGGTGTGCGGGGCGGGGGTGGCAGCTCCCAGGGACGGCGGGGGAAGCTCGGCCCAGCGCCGGCTGTGCGKGAGAGCAGACCCCGGCCTGGGGCTGCCCGCGGTGACCGTGGGGACCAGCAGGGAGGGAGGAGGGGACAGAGGCAGCGCTGCCAGCGCCGCTGCTCTGAGCGCCCCGTGTGCTGTGCTGTCSCCCAGGTCAGGCCGCGGGTTCACACACCGATGGCAGCACCAACTTCACGGACAGCATGAAGGAGGAGGCAGCCCGTGGCYTGGCACCCCAGCAGGTGAGTCGGGGCAGCGCCACGCCGGGAGCGGCGGTGGTGGCGGAGCTGGGCATTGCGCCACCGCCAAACGGCGTGCCAGCCCTCGGGAAACGTCCCTGTCACCCTTTGTGCCTCTAGAGCAGCCCCCGGGCCCGCGAGCAGAATGGGGGCRCCACAAGGAGCACAGCGCCCACCGTGCCCGAGCGGGAGCTGCGGGCTGAGGAGGAGCTGCGGGAGCTGAAGGCGCAGCTGGAGGAAGCCGGCTTCTCCTCTGTCTCCCACATCAGGCAAGAGCTCTGGCGCTCTGGAGCCGGGGGTGGCAGTGGCCGGAGGGGACGCTGCATCCCGGCCTCTGCCCGTCCTTTACCGTGCCTTGTGCCCCCAGGAAGGCGATGCTGAGCCTGTGCCTGGAAAACGCGGAGCTGAAGGAGCGGATGGGTGAAGCCACGTCGCTGCTGGAGAGCGGGGAGCAGGAGGAGCCGGGGCTGGGCAGCCCTGCGGCCCCTGAGCCCCGGCGGCTGCCGCGGAAGAGCCGCGGGGCCCTTGGGGACCGCCCGGCCGGAGGCAGCGGGGATGGCCCAGGGCTCCCGGCCGAGAGGGGAGCGGTGCCCACCAAGCGCCCGGCGCTGGAGACCCGAGCCCAGGGTGACACGGCCAAGAGACCCTGCCCTGGCAGCCCCGGCGGAGGGGACGGGAGCCATGTAAGTGCGCAGGGAACCGGGATGGAGGTGAAAATGGAGCCGGGGATGAGGGTGGAAATGCGGAGCTGACAGTCCGTCTCCCCTCCGGCAGGCGGAGGGCTCGGTTGCCGGCGGGGGCTGGCCCGGGCTGGGCGCAGAGCTGCGCTCTCAGGTGGCACAGGGCCAAAGGCAGTGCCAGGAGCTGCAGGACAAGCTCGCTGCCTCGGAGGCCACGGTGCGGGCACAGGCTGAGCAGCTGGAGAAATACCACGTCCTGCTCCGTGAGTGAAAGGCCAGGGTGGGGTGGGGGCGTGTTCTGAGCCCTGCGCATAGGGCAGGGGTGGTGAATCCTGTCCGAGGGGCCCTGAGCTGATGGCGCTGCCCAGCAGGTGAACCTCAGACACAGCAGCTCAGCAAGCAAGTGCAGGTGGACTTCCAGGACCTGGGCTATGAGACCTGTGGGCGCAGCGAGACCGAGGCTGACCGTGACGAGACCACCAGCCCTGGTAAGGAGAGCCAGGGCTCCGGGGATCCCTGTGCTCTGCCCCCTGGCACGGAGGAGTGACGCGCTGTGCTCTCTGCAGAGTGCGAGGAGCCAGATGTGTTCAGTGAGACCAGCCTGGGTGAGGAGCTGGGGTCCCCGTGCCAGCCAGGGATGTCCAGACTGGGCAAACCCGCCCAGAAAACCATGGCCCTGGAGGATGTGGAGGCCCTGCACCAGCACATCCAGGACCTCAAGGCCCAGCTGCTCAATGCCAACAAGGTGATCCAGAGCCTGCAGCGCCGTGCCCGCTCCATCTCTGTCACCAGCGGCTACACCTCGGGTGCTGAGCGGCCCCTGGCGGCCCCCAAGGCCTTGGCGTCCCCGGCGCACAGCCTGACGGACGAGGACGAGGGCTGGCAGTCGGACGGGCACGGCGCGCTGTGCCCACCCGCCCTGCGGGCACACCGCGACCTGCAGAGCCTGGTGCACCGCGTCACCCTGCTGGAGGCACGGCTGCCCGCGGCCAAGCACGGAGCCACCCTGCCCAAGGAGCTGCACTCTGCCACTTGGCCCGGGTATGGCCCCGGGGGCTGGGAGCACATGGGGAGATACAGGGATTTCCAGGAGCTGGTGGCTCCTCGTTGCGCGGTTTCCCTGCAGGGAGGCTCCTGGGGTGTTTGTGTGGTGGGGCAGAGTCCCCGCAGTGGATGATGCACAGACTCCCTCCACGGTGTAGCAGTGTGAGCTGTTGCTAGCATAGTCCAGGGTAGGGAAGCAAAAAGGACCTTTGCATAATATCCACAGATGTTTTATTCAGCCGCACAGTGAGATGTTCAGGTCCCAGCACCCACACCCAGAGCGTCTCACTTTTTCTCTACGGGGGCCTGGGGGCTGACCCTGGTCTGGGGGCAGTACAAAGGTCAGGGACAATCAGGGAATAGGGAAGGAGTGGCTCAGGAACACAGGAACAGACACAGGAACTAATGGGGTCTAMCAGCTTTTTGAGGGAAGCTTCTTGTGTCTCCCTAGACCAGGGAATGCCCCCCAGGGTCTCCACACCATGGCGCTTCATCCCTGCTGTGKTCCCACCGGGTCTGGCTGCCCTGTGAGCACCCTGCTTGCCCATCTCTCCTAGGAAATACAACTCTCTGATCCAGGCCCAGGCTCGGGAGCTGTCCCACCTGCGGCAGGTGCTGCGGGAGGGCCGTGGGCTGAGCCGCAGCCTGGCCCAGCACCTGCGGGACGCCCTGCGCTCCTTCGAGGACCTCCTCCGGGGCACTGACATCGACTACTACCTGGGCCAGGGCTTCAGGGAGCAGCTGGCCCAGGGCAGGCACCTGGCTGAGAGGCTCAGCGACAAGCTGGGCATCAGTAAGCACCTCTAGGGGGGCAGTGGGGCTGGGTGTCACGGGCGTGTGGTGGGTCAGAAGGGATGCTTTGATGGGTGAAGAGCAGGAGCACTCTCACATCATGTGCTGTGTGGGATACCTGCTTTGGTTTGGGCTGTCCTGCCCTGCCATGGCTCCCTGTGGGACCAGGCATCCTGGGCATGGACACACTGACTGGCTCTTCTCTGCCTTGCTTTCTCAGGAGATCGACAAGACGGGGAGGATAAAACCAGTCACGAACTCCTGGCACAGAGGTACCTGTTCCCAAGGAAGGCTTTGTGGGATGTGTTGGCACCCTGAGGTCTATCTCTGCTCTTAGGGTGGGGGCCCAGGGTACCCTCAGGGTCTCTGCCCCGGGTGGATGTCCTGGGGCTGCTCTGCTCTGGGGATGACGAGCCCCATGGGCACTCTGCATCACTGGTGGGACACGGCACGTGGGGCGTCATGTGGGAAAGGGCTGTGGGATGGAGCTCAGACCTGGTGATGGGCCATCTCCACAGGCTCAGCCGGGAGCTCCAGGAGAAGGAGAAGGTGATTGAGAGCCTGGAGGTGAAGCTGCAGGAGCGCTCTGAGTCCCCAGGTAGCAGCTGCCCACCCTCGGAGTCATCCCACTCTGCCAGCAGCTCGTCCTTCACCTCCGAGGGGCTGGAGCCCTGCTCCGATGGGGATGCAGGCAGCGAGTACAGCCAGTGCCACGAGGAGCCCGCCCAGCACACAGGTACCACCAGGGGCCGCAGCTGCAGCGCCTCTGGGCGCAGGGACTCGGCTCCTCGGGCTGTGCCAGGGTCCCCAGAGCACCAGGGAGGAGGGGTCTCTGCCAGGCTGAGCCAGAGCCGCTGTGACACCCCTCTCTCTCCATCTCTCTCCTATCTCTAGGCCTTCACTTTGACTCCTTGTCCCAACCCGCTAGTGCCCCCCTGCCTGCCCTGGCCCCCGGGCTGTCCCCCTTCCTCCCTGCCGGGCCCCCTCCTCCTGCGGCCCCGGCACTCCTGGGCTGCTGTGGGAATTCTGTCTGCTCCCTGGCTGAGGCACAGCAGGAACTGCAGGTGCTCCGGAGGCAGCTTGGAGAAAGTGAGCGCACTGCCTCTTGGCTTGGGTTTGGTCCTGCCCGCCCTGCATGCTGCGCTGTGACACATCATCCCCTCCCTCTCTGACCTGCATGTCCTGCCCTTGATCTCCTCCTTCCTCTCAGGGCTGTGCCTTTGAGGTTGAGTGCCACTGCTCTGGCTGGGGGACAGTGGGAACATGTGGCTTTCACGTCAAGAGGACCTGGTGGGTTGGAGGGACCCATCCCGAGACAGCATTAGCCCCTGGGTGTAGACACTGGCATATTCCAGGTCTTCTAGGAAAAGGCTGATTTGGTGAGGTGTTGTGTAGGAGTGGGGCTGAGACTCTCCACCTTGTGTCATGTAATCATCAAGTGCTGGGAGAGCCCCTGCTCCTCAGGGGGAATAGGTTTGGTTGGGACATGAGGTCAGTGATGGGGACACTGGACTGCACTGTTGAGCAGAGCAACAAGGGCGGTAAAAGGAGGAGTTCATTGCCCCATTCTTCCTACCTGCTCATTGTCCTTCTGCTCCTCCCTGCTGTCCTGTGTGTGTGCAGGTGTGACACTGCCCATGGCACCAGCCAAGCCCACAGTGCCACTGGGCCCCTTTGGAGAGGGCAGCAAGGCCCCAGCATCGTTCTGCCRACACGGAGCCCTGCAGGGCCCGGCTGAGCTCCCCAGCGGCCTCTGGGACGTGCCCCCGCCCGGCCAGCTGCTCTATGGGGCCCTGCCCCCGGGGTACCCCTGTGGGCAGAAGCTGACAGGTATGGACAGTGGTGGAGAGCACAGGGCATCCCACCTGCCTGTGGGGTGCAGGGAGGAGAGCCGGCACCGCGACAGCCGCGGGACAGGGCTCTGCTGTGGAGAGGGGCAGGCACAGCCTTTCCTGCCCTGAGCTGCGTCCCTGGCTGTGGCAGGGGCAGACCTGCTGGAGGAACACCTGGTGGAGATCCGCAACCTGCGCCAGCGCCTGGAGGAGTCCATCTGCACCAACGACCGGCTCCGGGAGCAGCTGGAGCGGCGCCTGGCCGGCAAGGGCAGCGGTACGGGCTGGGGCTGCGGGGCCAGGCCTCTGCCCGTCCCTCTGCTCACCCCCTGCACAGCGGGGCACCGGGGAGAGACTCAGCACTGCTCCCCTCCACAGGACTGCCCAGTGATGTCTACGCCCAGACACCRGAGCTGGGGCTGCAGCTGAGCAGGGAGAACCAGGCTCTGCACGAGGAGAACCGGACCCTGCGGCTCCAACGGGACCACCTCTCCCAGGGTAGGGCCGGGCCAGCATCCTGGGGCTGAGCCCCAGAGGGCACCGGCTGAGTGGGGTGCTGGTGACACCTCCGTGCTCTCTGTCCCCAGAGCTGGCACGGGTGCAGGAGACGCTGGTGGCTGCCTGCTCCCGGGCACGGGAGGCTGAGGCGGAGCTGGGCCAGAGGCGTGGGAAGCAGCGGAGGCTGGCGGAGGAGCTCTCCGAGTGCCAAGAGAGCGTCCGGCAGCTCCGCGACGAGCGCCGCTCTCTGCAGGAGGACAACAACAGGTAAGGTTTGGGGCATTGTGGCCCTGGGGCCCCAGGACTGGGAGGGGTGGCTGGCACGGGACCCACGTGTCACCTCTGCAGGCTGCAGCACTCAGTGACGCTCCTGCAGCAGCAGAGTGAGGAGCAGCGCCTGCTCCTGCAGACCCTGCGTGCGGAGCTGCACGTCTACGAGAGCCTCCCGGGCCCCTCTGCCGAGACACGAGCAGGTATGGGACCCACGCACGCCATCCCTGCCCTGCCCCGGCCCTTGGGGTGCCTGGCCCCTCTGCAACCCCTGCGTGGTCCCAGACACTTCTCCTGGGGCAGCAGGTTGCACACAGCGGCCCTGCTGGCAGGCAGGGAGGGAAGGCAGGACCCCAGCAGCCCCAGGCACGGAGCCGCACCTGTCTACGGGGCTCAGATGTTTTTTGTTCCAGGCTGCTTCCCATCTCCTCCGGTGCGTGATGTTGGCACTAACTCAGCAGCTCCCCTCCTGTCCCCACTGCCCTCCGGCACGTCGGTGCTCCGGCGGATGGACGGTGGGTTCTGCTCGCGGCAGCGCCCTTGCTGAGCAAGCCTGGGGAGCTCAGAGCAGAGTCGAGCGCCCGGGATGGGACAGGGTGGCTCACCAGGGGAGCGGGCAGTGGTCCTCTCCTAACCCAGCTTGCTCTGCAGAGCCACGCGGGGCAGACGTGCTGCAGAGGAAGAGCGAGGGACTGACGGGGGCTCACGTCGTCGGCCGCCTGGACACGTACCGAGCCCTGGAGCAGCACATCGTGGAGGGAAAGGCCTTGGCCCGGGAGCTGATGTGCCTCACACGCCCAGCGCTCGGGCTGCCCAGCTGCCCGCTCCCGGCAAAGGAGGTAAAGCGTGGGCAGGACGGGGCAGGCAGCAGCTGCGGGCCAGACCCTCAGCGCACCTCAGGGCATTACGTGGCTCCCGAGCCCAGAAGCAGCCCCGAGGGCTGCAGGSGCAGCTGGAGGCAGGGAGCCTCCAGGCCAGGGAGCGCTGCCGGCGCTGCCCAGCTGTGCCGGGCCGAGCGCGGCCACTCCCCGGCCGCGGCGGGATGGGGGCGCCCCGGCAGCAGCTGCTCCCGCATCCTTCTCCCGCAGGCCCTGGGATGGACGGGGACGGGGCAGGGCCATCTGTGGGGCAGCGCCAGCACCCTGCACGGCATCCTGGAGGAGTGCGTGTCCCTCCTCGCTGCCTTCTGGAGCAGCGTGCTGCCCGTGAGCCCTGCCCAGCACCAGGGCAAGGTGAGCAGGGGCTGGGGGCTGGCAGGGCACTGGGGCCGGGTGCTCAGAGCTCATCCCCCTCCCCTGTCCCAGGAGCAGGTGCTCCAGGGCGAGATCGCGGCGCTGCGGGCCCGGCTCTCCGAGAGGGAGGAYGCTCTGCAGAGCACGGCCAGGCGGCTGCGCAGCACAGCCCAGCTCAAGGACAGCATGGAGCAGTTCATCGTCAGCCAGTGTACGTGCTCTGGTGGCACAGCCAAGCTGGCCTGGTCCCCATGTGCCCCATGTGGTTCTGTGGCACAGGGACCTCACTGACCCCATCTCTCTCTGCTGCAGTGACCAGGACCCACAGTGTGCTGCGCAAGGCCAGGACAAACCTGGAGGTGAGTTTGCCCTGATGCCCTGGGGACGGACACAGATGGCACACACCCTGTGGTGGCTGTCCTGGAGTGCTGAGGGCTAGCTGGGTGACTGTGGGGGACACAGGGACACATTCTCCTTGTCTGTCCTCAGCTAGCACGTCCATGTCCCCAGGGCACAGTAGTGCTCCTCCTTGTTGCCATGTGTTGTCTCTTGCCAGGTGAAGGCCCAGCAGGCCCTGCCTGTTGCGTGAGCCCGTGCAGGGCAAGGAGCGATGGCCAGCATGGAAGAGCGCACTGGCTGCCGAGCCGAGCCGTGCCAGAGGGCTGGAGTGGACCCCGTCCCTGCTGCTCTGAGGGCCGGGGTGAAAGGGGTCTGGGGTGTCCAGCGCTACACAGTTAGCGGGTTTGGGTTGCTGTGGTGGTTGCATGCCCTCCACCAGCCTTTGCTTGGCATGGCAGCARCAGCTGCTGGCTTGGCCTTTGTCTGGCCCATGCTTCAGCACTTGCTCCCTTCCACCCTCCGTGCTCAGAGTGGGGTGACACAGCCCCCCATGCTGAGCACACCCTGCCCTGGGACCTGGTGCCCTCTGCAACCCCGACGAGTCCCTGTCCCTGCTTGTGGATGTATGTATATGTATATAGACAGAGGTACTGGAAATGCGCTTTGGGGACCCCGCACATGTCGGGGCCCCAGTGCAGGAAGATGTAAGAAATGCCATATTCTGTTCAGTGGCTGAAGAGTCCCCAATAAAGGTTTCCTTTGGGTTGTGATGTTTCTGCCATGCCTATCTCTGCAGCTGTGCTCCCCCTCCCCAAACCACCTGCAGCACAGGGTGCCAAAGGCCCCGGCTGTCCCCAGGGGGTGGCTCTGTGMCCTACCCTAACAACCCAAGGGCAGYTCTGTGCTGCACTGGGTGCTCCCTTTCCTCCTCTTCTGGACCCCCTTTCCAACACCAAGCAAGCAGCACCAAGAACAATAAATACTGTAATAAATAGAGAACCCCCTGTCCCACGGCACTGCTGTGGCAGCAGGCGGTGCAGCCGGGGTCCTGGAGTGCCTGCCTGGCTCTGCTCTTCCCAGGRCATGTGCCAGTGCCCCTCTGGCTGTGACAAAGTCAGCCCTGTCCCACAGAAGCAGCTGATATTGGGGACAGGGCGTTGCAGTCCTTGATGGTGCTCTCACAGCAGCAGGTAAGAGTGGCTGTGTCCAGCTGTGCCRTCCATCATGCTGGCTCGACGCTGAACCTCGCAGAGGTTCAAAAAAGCTGGGAGGCAGCCCCACAGTCAGGGCTGTGGAACAGGGGGCAGGTGTCAGGCTGGAGTGTCACAGAGCCCCTAGCAGACAAGGTGGCCTTGGAGATTGACCACCAGGACAGCAGCACAACCTTCAGAAGAACAGGATGTGTTCCTGGAGCCTAGACTGGGTACAGTGCCAGGACCACCTTGAGGCCGTCACAGGCTGGAGAAGACAGGCAGGGTGAAGCCCTTTTCGTGTTGGGCGTGAGGAAGGGCTGTTCTGGTGAGCAGCAAAGTGGTCCCASAGACTCGCAGAAGCCAAGGGAAGCTGCAGCTGGGTGGAAACCAAGGGCTGAACCACGCCGGTAGGACGGGACAGCGTCACAGGCCCCAGTGGCCCTGAGCTTGTCGCCGGGGCCCGTGTCCCTGCCAGGTTGGAGGCTGGAGCCAGTGGCCAGTTGTCACACAGTCCCGTGCCCAGTGTGTGCAGACAAGCGGCGTTTGGTGTCCTGCGTGGGGAGCGTGTGAGGCCTGGCTCAGATGGGCTTGTACAGCAGCGTGGTGACGTACTTCTTCTTGTAGCGGTGCGTGGCGCTGAGCACCATCACGCCATCCTGAGGGAGACAGCGTCAGCACGGGGGGCCAGGGCACCCCTGGGGCTCAGGGAGCTGCCCCAGCCTGTCCCTGCTGTCCCCAGTCCCACAGCCAGTCCAATGCACAACAGGCAGCGGGGCAGAGCAAGGGCAGGGTCTGATACATGCTTAGCTCCCCCACGCTGCAGGGAGGCAGCTCAAGGGAATTGTCAGGAGGTCACACCCTCTGCCCCCGTGTGTGCCACCCCTCACCACGCAGCCAGCTCCCATCTGCACCCCCAGCTGAGCAGATTCTGCTCCCTGCAGGTGCTGCAGGCTCCTGGGAGCCACAGGAGCTCCTCACCTGCAGCCTCGTGGGACCTGTGCTTACCTTGATGGAGAGTGCGTAGAGGTGATTGAGCATGACGTGGTTGGGCTCGGGCAGCAGGGCTGGGTCACACTAGGAGGAGAGGAGTGTCACAGGGGAACAGTAGAGCCCTGATCCCCCAGCCCCTGCCAGCACAGGGAGCTGCTGCCTCAGGCAGCTTGAGCTGCCACCACCTCTGGCTGTTCTGAACAGGCACAGAGCTCAGCTAAGCACCAGAGGCCAAACCAGTGTGGCAAATGGGAAAAGTGACACTTTTCCTAAGCAATGCCAAAGGCTAGACCCCAGCCAAGGGGAGCCCAGGCTCCCTGCAGACAGGACTCCCTTTGTGAGCCCAGTGTGGCTCTGTCAGTGGGCAGTACGCTGGTACACACCGAGATGTTGGTGTCCTTGTTGAGGATGACCTGGAGGAGGTGGGGCGGSAGGATGGGCGGCGATTTGAAGCGCTCCTCGGGCCGGTACACGTACATCTCCTGGCCGTAAGGTCCYGGCGGGGAGCTGGATAAATCTAGAGACAAGACAAAGGCAGAGACGTGAAATGACTGAAGCAGGATGGGCGAGCACAGAGCAGCTCCTAAGAAGCTGAGAAGGACTCAGCAAGGTCTTTCAAGCACAAACATCCTTCACAAGCCATGGGCAGGGATCTATTCTATAGCAACAGGTCAGCCTTTTCACAGCAGAAAAAGCAGCTGMGTGAGTCCACGGCAATTCCAAGCAGGGCTGTAAGCTGGTACATGCACTGACACAACACAGGCACCCCAAGTCACCCACCACAAGACCCCTCAAGCACACRGTTCAGCCAAGTCCCTCTCCCTGCAGGAAGCAGCTGGCTTGCTCCAGAGCCGTGCCCTCAGCAGCAGGGGCACAGGGAGCAGGCTGCTCTGGGCGCTGCCTGATGGAGGTCCAGGGAAGGCAAACACTGAGCAGCTGCTCCAAACACGGGAGGGACCTCGGGAGCTCGTGGTCACTGAAAGCTGGACTGGTCACATCTGATCTGAACCTTTGGGAACAGCCAGCCCCCAGAAGGGCTCCATCTCCTTGGGCTGCTGCTGCTTGCTGGCTTCTCTCCAGCAGAGAGAAGCTGGRAAAGGACATGGAGCTGAGCTGTACCTGAGATGGGGCTGTACCAGGGACAGACACACGACTGAGCTTCCTGCCAGCACTTCACACTGAGCCAGCACCACCAGYGTCTGCGTGGTAACCTAACCTGCTGCTGTAACACAAGCACACAGGGAGGTTTGCAATGTGCTAGCACTAGTACAAATTACCTTGGCATGAAAACTAAGAGTAGCTGCTGAAAATAAACTGGATCCTGCCATCACCTAGCTTGTACCCTGGATCAGATGACTTACAGTTGACCAGACAGAAAGGGCTGATGTTCCTGGCATTCCCCAGTCCGAAATGGCTCCCTCAGCCACGCACGGCAGCAGCTCTGCTCTGGGATGGTGCTAGCACAGAACAAGTTACACCAACACAGCCCCTCCAGAGGGGTGAGGCCTCAGCTGTGGGCTGAGGAGGACACRCTGCCCAACACTGCTCACCCCCAGTGAAGGCCACACCTCTGCCCAGGGGGTCTGTGCACCCAGAGCAGCGAGTCTCAGAGCAGAGGAGGWGGGAAACAGCACATGCCAAGCTCTAATGCCACAAAACTCACCCCGACCTGAGGTTTCTGAGCTTTCCAGGGAATCCACCTTCAACGCATCAAACACCTCGAAGTCAGACTTCTTGACGTGGATGAGGTTGTTTATCGTCCCCATCTGGCTGGTAACCACAGGCTGGAAAGAACTGGAGTRAGAATCTTCCCGTGTTCAGCTCCAACTGAGGCACATTCAGTGCTTCCTAGATCCTCCCAGCCCAAGCTGTCTTTGCTGCAACACTACCTCCGAGCACAGGAGGCTGGTGTCCCTCTCTGCCCTACACTTGTTGACCTCTGCTGTTTACCCTGGGAGGATTTTCTTTTATCACAGGCTCCTACATCACCTCCTATTTCCATCCTCCATCCTGCTACATGCCCATGGGTAGGTGTGTTGTCCTCCCCATGCTGCTCCCCCATGATTCAGTTTGGAAGAGAACCTGTAAGTGAGTGCTGACCTCATGGCCCATCTTCCCATTGCCAATTCTCAGTGGGACTTAAGGCAGGGAAATGCCAGAAGGCCCTCTTCCCAACACTTCCCCATAAATCATGACTATGTCCAGAGGAACCAGCCTCTGAAATGACTCAGAAGATGGAGGTGTGCCCTCTGTTTCAGGAGAGTCTCTGCTCTCCCYGTTCCCCCTCTGCTGCAGTTACATCCTGTCTAGTTCCCTGAAGAAGACAAGATCTGAAGGAATAAAGCTTGGGGCATTACCTCAGATGGATCATGAACCCACTGGCCATCCACAAAAAATTTGTACTGGTGCTCTCCTTCTGGAAGGTCCAGGATAGCAACAAAGTCATTGTGGCTGTGCAGAGAGAACAGATGTGCAAAGGCATCAGCCTGTTGATGCTCTGAATGCTGCTCATGGGGCCCCAGGAACCAGCACTGCCCAGCCCCTCTACCCCAACACCTTCATGCAGAGCCAGGCTTGCTCATCATCAGCGACCCAAGGCATGGCCACAACAGGCACGAGCATTCCAATGCTCCTTTGAGCATTCCATGGCTCAAACCCCTGGCAGCCCAGCTGCAAGGGGCAGTCCAGCCCTCCGTGCCCCAAGAAAGTGGATGTGACAGACGCCCTGTGCAAGACAGGCTAAGAAGAACACGTGGGCAAAGCTCCGGCCCTGTGCTGGCACAGCAGGACAGGAGCAAGTGGGACAGCTCTGTTTATCAAATCTGAAATTGAGATAAACTCATTCCAGATTAATTGCTAGAGTCCTACATGAGCTTCCATGTAAGTCACAGATGTGCTGCAGAACAGGGAGAACATCATTAGGGCAGGAAGATATGTGAGGGACAAACAACTAACACCCACTGGCAGCCATACAGCTAGGCATGGGGTAATGCTGCAGCCAAGGGAAGAGCTGACAGCTTCCAGAGGACTGCTGCATACCTGGGCAGGGCTCTGCTGCCAGCACTGGCTGCTGTGTGACATCCAGCTGGGCATGCAARGTGGCCCATCCTGTCCTGTCCCTGTTTCACAACTTCCCACTGTCCCTGCAGCACCACGCAGGGAKGGAGGTGACTGTGTATTTGCCTCAGACCCACAGCTTGAGTGAACAGAGGAAAGTCAAGAGAGCAAAGGAAAATGTTCTCTGCTCTGGAGCAGACATGAACACTGAGTAAATGACTTGAGGGACTGGCTACCTCTTGATGAGWGGGATCTTGGTGCTCCAGTTGTTGAAGGATCCGGAGATGAAGACCTCCTTGCCTCCATCAGCCCAGCGTATGACAGTCGGACGAGCCTGTTGGGATGGCTTCACTGACTCCTCCAAATCTGGCTGCCACGACACAAACTCCTTGTCCCCAGGAATCTGGGCGAAGAAAACCAGAGAGACGTGACCGAATGAACACAGTCACACAGCTGGCCTCTACCAGCCACACGCAGGAGCACCACAGAGCTCCTCCAGGCCCCCAGCCCCCCAGAGACGCCTGGCATGGCTGGGAACACAGCCCCACACAGGCAGTGTGCCGAGGCTCTGGAGGGCAGGAGGGGAAGGGAGCAGCCAGCCCCTACCTTGGAGTCGTGGGAGCTGAAGACGCTGGGGTCGTCGGTGCTGCCCACCATGATCTTGTGCGGGTGCTCCTTGGCGGGGTGGGRGGCACCGGAGCCGTCGGAGCGCTGCGATTTGGAGCCATGGCGCTCCCCGGACACCCGCTCGCTGGTGGTGTTCCCCATGGCCCCTCAGCAGCCCCTGGCAGGGACACACAACAACACTCTGCCTTTGCCCGCGGCCCTGGCAGCAAGGAGAGGRGCGAAAGAGCCGTCTCCCAAATGTTCTTTGCCAGTGGAGACRAACAGCAACCCTAAAAAAGGCCCCAAGTTCATTTCCACTACCAAGTTTGGGAGCTGAGTGGGAATGCAACAAACAAACAGCTTGACCTAATTATAGCCACATCCTTAAAACTATCCCTCTAGTTAAGCTGGTAATTGTTAAGACTCCAAAACCAATACGACTTCACCTGTGTCCCACATCAGCCCTTGGCAGCCAACAGAGTAGAGCTGATGGGAAAAATAAAGCCAACCTTTATTGTCAAATCAACTGCCTGGCGTTAACAGAGCCTCTTTCACAGTCCTGCAGTCAGGCTCTACAGACAACCCAGCAAGAAAACAGCCAGGGAGTGAAAGTAGCAGCTGTTTTACAGTCCCCAACAAGTCTCGGAGAGCTCGCAGGCAGAAGAGCAGAGCCTTGTGCCTGCACAGGCGACAGGGAGCATTTAAAGTGTCCGAATGGAATCGCCCAGGCTGGAGCTTGTCCAAGGAGCAGGGCTAATGCTGTGGTGTCTGCAAAAAGCTCAGCTCTCAGCAGCATTCACTTATGATTCACCAGGCAAGCCACGGTGTCAGCTGCAGCCCAGCACAGCGAGCAGGACCATTTGTTGTCACCTAGCCAGCACCTGCCCGGCTCTCTGCAGGGACACGGCGAGGGAAGGGCAGCCCTGGCCACCTCAGCGTCCCTCTGCAGCTGGAGATGGGCCCCCATGCCCAGTCTCACCCAGCTCAGAGAAAGCAAAGCAGAACTGACCAAGCCACGAACAACCACACACCTTTTAGGATAAACAGCAAAGCCACTGCAAGCTACACAGGACTCTTCAGGCCTTACCCTCTTTCCAGGAGCTGAGATGGACTGGGATTTTTACCCACTTCCAGGCTTATTTTGCAGCTTTCAGCTTACTGTGGGATCTGCAGAGCAAGCAAGGGGACAGCCAGCCTTGCTTCATGCGCTCACTTGTGACATTTGGAGGTTTGTTTAAAAGATCAAGTTATATGAAGGGTGCCAAGTGAGGCTGCCAGCCAAAGCCAGGCTTTAGAACATTATGGAGCAATTACTACAGTATTTCTTAAATCCTGAGGGCTAAAAGGCAGCTCAAGTGGGCAGCTAAGCCATACCCTCACCCCTCACAGTGCAGATCAAGTACACCTGAAGATCCAGGTCAAATGAGCTACACCTCTTGCTCTGAGCTCTTCCCCCTCTGCTCTGCAGAGGCTCAGACAGCTCCTCACAAAAACTGCCCCTGTACCCCCAGACCTGCTGCTGAGGAGTTTCCTCTCCAGTATCTCCACTAAGGCTCCGTTACTTCTCTTCTGCAGGGAGGAAGGTGGGAAAGGCTCAACTTCCCTTGCAGCAGGACAGATCCAGGAGATATGTGTAGAGGTTACCAGGTGGGAAGCTTCCCTTTCTCTTCTCTAAAAGGATTCCAGTCCCTCTGTCCCTTACAGGTCACGCTCTCCAAACAATCCCTGAGGTTTATCCCAGGTTCCTGCCTGGCGTGTGCCATCTGCATCCCCTGCATCACACACACAGGCACCTGGCCTGTGCCAGGACAGGTCTTTGTGCACAGCCTGCAATAYCTGGCCTTGCTGAATTAACTTCTACAGCTCAAACCCTCCTGCATCCAGGCCAGCCCTTGTAGCAATGGGAGATGGTGTGACACAGGTACACCCAAGTCAAGGATGSAAATGCTGCTCACACCACAGCCCCAGCAAACCTCTGTACATCCCAGTCTGGCAGCAAGCCCCTGCCAGCCACAGCCCACGGCAAGGTGCCTGCCTGCCCCGTCACCAGGGCCCTTCGGCTCCAGCCAGCTCCAGCTTCTCATGTGGAAAACGACATGTGAATTACACCCATTGCCCTCCCCGGGATGTGCCATGCTTGCTGCCTCTCCCACCCGGCCAGCGACCGCGCTGGGAAGCACTGGCAGGCAGCCCGAAGGGGCTTCTGCAGGAGGGATGGGATGGGGTCTGTCCGGGAGCACCGGCAGGCATTCATTCCCGAGGGCTCTGAGGGAGGGATGGGGTCTGTCCGGGAGCACCGGGAGCACCGGCAGGCATTCATTCCCGGGGGCTCTGAGGGAGGGATGGGGTCTGTCCGGGAGCACCGGCAGGCATTCATTCCCGGGGGCTCTGAGGGAGGGACGGGGTCCAGCGTCTCGCCGGGCAGACACCACCCGGGGAAGGAAGCCTGATCCACCCGGACTCTCCTTCTCTCGGAGACGAGAACCAGAGCTGAGCCCCCAGCTCGCCGTAAGGTTAAGGGGATGAGCTGGGAAAGCGGGGGCGGAAAATCTGCCTCCGAGCAGGCAGGGCTGGGGCTGAGGCTGGGGCTGGGGCTCGGGCTCTGCTCGGCGGGGGCGGTGGCGGGGCTGTCACGGCGGGCTCGGCCCACGGGCACCCGCGGGTCTGCCGAGGCCCGGGGGAGGAGCGGGACACACCGGCAGGGCCGGGCCCTCCCGAGGGGCTGCCAGACGGGGTCTGCCCGCTGCGGAGTCCGGGACACCGCTACACCGCGGGGACGCGCAGCCACGCCTCACCCACCGCCTCCCGCAGCGGCGCCCGGGGAGCCGCCACCCTCACACCCACCCGTGACACCCGCCCCGCCGTCCCCGGGCCCGGGCCCGGCCCGACCCCAACCTGCCGCTGCCGCCGCCGCCGCCCCGCTCTCCGCCT
>JACDOX010000107.1:1117337-1132874 GCA_014549065.1 Cardinalis cardinalis
GGGGGCCGCGCCGCCTCAGCCGCCGGCGGCCATGTCTGCCGCGGGCAGGGCTGAGGGGGCTGCAGGGTGCCGGGGTGCTGCCCCTGGGCCGGCAGGACCTCCAGGATGGAGCTCAGACTGACGCAGCCAGGCACTGTGCTGTCCGGTCCCCGCGGCACGGCGACAAGCTTTATTGCCTTTTCCCGAGGCCCCCGCTTGGGCACGTTCCCAGTTTCTCCACCACCTCTGTGACCTAACCCGTAGATAGAGCTCGTGGCGCTGCCGGGCCAGGACTCAGGGAGCTGTTCCCAGAGCAGCCCGTGAGCAGACTCGGTGGTATCCCAGCGGGGAAAGCGCAACAGACCAGGCTGCACCTTCAAGGAACGGCTCCCTCCGTGCTCCGGCGCAGCTAGCGAGGAAAAGCCCAAGGGAAAAGGAGAAGACTGCCGGCAGCACCCGCTGTCTCCTTCCCTTTAGGCTAAGCAGAGAGCGAGACATAGACGAGGGTGGCCACGATCATGCCGATGCTGAAGAGCACCGTGAGGACGTGGGGCAGGGCGCTGGGCCGGGCGGGGCGGCGGGCGGCCCGCGGCTGCAGGCCGCTGACCATGCGCTGCCGCTGGCTCAGGATGGCGGCCCTGGCTCCTGCCCACGCGCCCGGGCCCCGCAGCCGGTACTGGTACGGCGTGCACGGACCGAAGGCCACCTCCATGGCCAGCTTGGGGTCCGTGAGGAACAGGGAGAGCACGTTGGGCTTGACCCCCAGCTGGCGGGCGAGGTCGTCCATGTAAGGGATGTAATCCACCTGGATGGTGTGCCGCTGGCTCTTCACGTACCTGCRKGCAGCGAGGGGGAGAGGGAGGGTTTGGCACGGGCAGCACCGGGGGTAAGGGTGGCAGCGCCGTGCTGCGCGGGGGCCTTACCGCTCAGTCATTCTCCGCTTGGTTTGTGCGATTTCGGCCAGCATGTCGGCTGGCGGCGGCAGGCCCTGCAGCCCTGGGCAAAAGGAGGCTGGAGCTGGAGCGTGGGCTGTGCTCCTGCCATAGTCTGGATGGCTCTGCAGCCCAGCCTGGCCCCTGTTTGCAGTGGGGCTTTTGGGACGTGCCACCACCACCACGTCAGGAGCAAAGTGGGAGACACGGGCAAAGAAAGTAACAGCAGGAAAGGAAAGGAAAGGAAAGGAAAGGAAAGGAAAGGAAAGGAAAGGAAAGGAAAGGAAAGGAAAGGAAAGGAAAGGAAAGGAAAGGAAAGGGAGAATGTGGTTGCAGGCAACAGGACCAGTTAGTGACCCCCACAAGAGAAGAACAGTGCAAGAGTCGTAGAAAAATGCAAAGCGGGGTTTTGCCCTCATGAAGAAGCAAAAGGAGGATAAAAAGGTGAGTGTGGAGAGGCAGCATGTGAGGGGATGCCACCAGCAATAACTCAGTCTTGGTATGGCTGGGGGAGCCCAGCTGCATCRCCCAAACTGCCCTGACTTACCTTTGAAGACGTGGATGGCCCAGCGACTCTGGAGCTCTGAGATGGGCATGATGGCTCCCCAGGGCTGGATGAGGCCAATGAAAGCCAGTGTTGGCTTCTCCAGCTCAGGGGGGAACATGAATTTGTAGAGGGGAATCTCGTTCTCCACCACCTTCACACAGCCCTCGAGGAACGGGAAGGAGAAGCTGTATCCTGTGGCAAAAACTACAGCATCGACATCTTCCCTGGTGCCATCCTCAAAGATGGCAGATGTTTCTGTGAACTCCTGGATGTTTGGCTTCACCCGCACCCTGCCTGAAATGATGCGGTTGGGCAGGTCATCGTTGACAGTGGGGTGCGTGTCAAGGATCCTGGAAGGCACAGACAGACCTCGTTCAGGTCCTGGCAGGGGGATGGGCATTGCTGGAGCAGGTACCTGGGGTGCTGCCGAGGTGCTCACCTGTGCTTGGGCTTTAGGCCATAGAGTGTATGGTCAAAGCGGGCATTCAGCTTCCGCTCCATGAAGAAATTCAGGATACTTGAAGGCATCAGGTTCATAATGAGGTGCAGGAAGCGACTGGAGTAGCTGATATCAAAGGGGTGCCCATTGTCTGCCACCCGGTGCAGCACCCAGGACCCACGCCTGGTGCTGAGGAAAACCTGGAAGGAAGGTGGAGAGAAGTGGTGGCACGGCAGCATGCTCAGACTGGGCTGGGTCCCTGCTGTGCTCCAGGGACAGGGAAGCCAGCACAGCTACTGGGACCAGAGTAGCCACCCCCACAGAGAGGGGACAGGGTGCWTGTGCCAGGTGCTGGAGGTTGGGGAGCCCACAGGGGGCGGTGGGTGATGATCCCCCTGCTCTGGGGCCCCATCCCTGTGAGCTCTCCCAGCACACCTGCTTGGCTGTGTGGCTCAGCTCCACTGCGATATCGATGCCTGAATTCCCAATGCCAACCACAACCACCCGTTTTCCAAAAAAAGGCTGAGGGTTCTTGTAGTCCCGGCTGTGCAGGTAGCAGCCCTCAAACTTCTCCAGCCCTGGAAGAGAGAGGGAAGCCATGCTGGGCTGGGATGTGGAGCAGGAGGGTGGCTGCCCCTGTTCAGACTGGTGGTGTGTTTTGGGAACAGTGTGACCAACCGGAGTTATGCAGCCCTGGGGTAGTGGCCAGAGGTGGTGGCGTCACCAGCATGGAAGGTAGGTTACCCCTGAGCATCCTGCTCTGGCTTTGGGACTAGCCTGGCTTGGAACAGGGCTTGGACTGGAGAATTCCATGCTTCCATCCCGAAATTCTGCTGCAGATCCTGTCTGGTGCCATGCATTGCCAGTAGAGGAACAACCAGGGTCTGTGCCATCTTGCCAGACCCTGGTGGACAGTGTGCTCCAGCCTGTTCCCCAGCCAAAGAGGGCCTCCACAGCTGAAAGCTCTCCAGGCATTTTCCCCTGGCAAGACCACCACCTGTGCTGAGCCCTCCAGCCTTGGTGAGGAGCTGGGGGGCCCAGCAGGTGCTTGGCCAGCAGCATGCAGAGGGAGCCTGTCTCAGGTGGGAGAGGCACACTGGCAGCAGTGGCATCTGCCAGCAGGATGCTTTGGACACTTGCAATCCCACCTGGTGTGTTAAACCTGCAGAGGCATTTAGGGATGCCAGGGAGCGGGCATGCAGCCCACGGGCAGTACCTGGGAAGGAGCTGAGCGGGAGATGAGCGTTGGTGTGGTGCCCACTGCACACCAGCACGGCGTCGAAGACGGCCGCCTCCTGCTTCCCCTCGCTCTCCGTCACCACCTCCCACTGCCCGCTGCTGGCGAAGTCGGGGCGCTTGGACACGCGGCACACGCTGGTCTGGCACAGGGCGGCAGTGTCAGGCACCCCGTGCCCCGCTGCCRCTGCYACCTCCCCCTCGGGCCCCAGGCCTCACCCTGAAGCGGATGTGGCGGAGCAGGTCGAAGTGCTGGGCGTACATGCGGAAGTACTCCATGATCTTGGAGTTGTGCATGTAGTTGGGGAAGTCCTCGGGGATGGGGAAGTCRCTGAAGCACATCATCTCCTTGGAGGTGTTGATGATGACGGAGCGGTAGATGCTGGCACGGCCGTCCTCGGGCTGCTCCTGTGGGAGGGGGGCACAGCTCAGCGCTGCCMGGGGAACGATGGGCCACCTGCCTGTCCCGCCTGGCACCTCCCCCATGGGTGCAGGATTAAGCCACAGGTTATTGTAGCACCCGTCCCTCCACCCAGCAATTCTCCTGTGGTTGAGACCCCCCACCCCAAAAACCAGGGATGGATCTCTGGACTGGCGGGAGCCAGGCGGTGGTGACAGTGGGTCATGGTGGTCTTGTGTCTCAGTTTCCCCACTTCCACTCCTTGCCCCTATGAGGCAGTGCATTCCCAAAGCTCCTGTGGTGCCGTTGCCCTGGCTGCCACATCAGGTCTCACCAGTTGTGGAGGCAGCTCCAGTGCTTCCTGCTGAGTGGTTGCTCCTGCTTACCAGGTCTGTGCCTCGACAGCTGGATGCTGCTGCTCTGGTTCTGCTCCACCAACCCTGTCCCTGACCCTCACAGGTAGAACTAGCGGACTGTGACAGATCCACCCCAGACCCCACTCTGACATGATGCCACCTGTTTCCCCCAGGGCTCTCCCACATGAATATCAGAGCATGGTGGGAACAGTGGTCATTTTGTTGGTGGGTCCATGGGATTAAAGTCAGCAGCTTCATTAGGTGGGGGCAGAGACGAGCTCCAGGATTGCTCCAAGGCAGGGAGAGCCAAGGCACAGAGAAGGCAGGACACAGTATCTCTGTGGGCGAGTGGCACAGAAGCAGAAAGAGGAGCAACCATGATTCCAGGAAAGGGCTGGGTAGGACAGGTACAGACAGTGGGGTCAGATAAGACAAGATATGTAGGCAAGGGCTGGGCAGGACAGGTACAGACAGTGGGGTCAGATAAGACAAGATGGGCAAGGGCTGGGCAGGACAGGTACAGACAGTGGGGTCAGATAAGACAAGATAGGTAGGCAAGGGCTGGGAGTGACCAAGAGCAAAACAGCAGAGGAAGGTGTGGATGAGATTGGGAAGGGAGGAATGGGAAAGGGGAAATCTACGCTGGGGGAGCAAGCCATGGAGTGAAGTCTTTGGGGAGGCTTCATCCTGCTGCTGGTGAGCAGGAGCTGGGTCCTACGTGCCTGGCCCGTCAGCTGGCACCAYGCTGCCAAATCACTTACTTTCCTTGGTTTTCCTCGGAAAGCTGCGTGCTGCACGCATGCAAAGCAGGGGAACGGTGCGTGGTTATCTGCCAAGGACCGATCCCAAGCCCGTCCGTGCTGCTGCCAGGGAGCAGCCTGGCTGCTCGGGGCTTACCTCGAAGCGCCAGAGCCCCCCGATGTCCTTGCTCCTCTCAAAGCAGGTGGGCTCCAGCCCCTCATCCAGGCAGCATTTCAGGGCGCACAGGCCGGAGGTGCCGGCACCGATGACGGCCACTCTGCGAGCAGCCATGTCCCCCGGTGTGGTGGTGGCAGGGGGGTGGGAGAAGGTGTGGCCAGGAGGTGCAGAGCCAGGYGCGTCCCTCAAAGGAGGCTGCCCGCTGCTGCTCGTTTTGAGGGTGACTGTCCCTATATTTCCTGGGGGTGGCCAATGTGTCACAAGATGTTCTTCCAGACATGATCTACAGGTTTCTCTTACCTCCTTGCCACACCTCCTGGCCTGCCCTGCCCTCTGCAAGAGGTGCATTAAGTTCTTTAAGCGTTTAATGATGCCGACAGGGCCCTAGGATTTCCTGGGCAGGGCAGAGATGTGGCTATGCTTTGGATTTCAGCAGGTTGTGGCGTGGAAGACAAACCTAGGGGATGGGCGGGGGAGGTACTGGCATGACCAGCCCAGGCATCTGATGGACAGGACCCCCACCCTTTACCCACTCTGGGTCCCCAGCCCATCCAGCCACCTTCTGGAGGAGCTGTGTGCAGGTGACCAGGGTGGCACTGAGCTGTGCCATGTGACCACCAGGACCCACTGTGGCGGGACACACCTTGGGAGAGGCTGTCTCGCTGTGGAACATGTGTGCACATCAGCCTATGGTGTAATAGGCCAGTGCTACACGGCTGATCTCAAACCCATGAGCATTCCCACAGTACACAGAGGGTCGTGATGGTGTCAGTAGCAGGACAGACACTTGGCTGTTTATTGCATTTATCCATTTAGAAAGTACCTTTGCTGCTTAGCTCTGGTGTGCGTGTGGCAAAATTGGCACGGCTGGGTTACAGGGGACAGAAAAGCCCGGAGCGCTGGCTGAGAGGGACTGGAATTTAGCCTGCAGTGAGCAGGTTTCCTCCTCAGTCCATGACAGCATTCCCCAAGAGGAGGTGCAGAGCAGGAGTCCAAGCATTGTTTTGGCAGCTGGGGAGGCTCTGTGCATCCCTAGTTCATGGTGTGGTCACAGCTGGGCCGTGCCAGGYAGGAGGAAGGTTTCTGCCACCAGAGGCTGCCAAGGGGCAGGGGTGGCCAGCCAGCCCACAGCACATTGCAAAGTTGTCCTGGTTTAGGGAGTCACCCCAGGACAAAAGCCTCCCTTCCTGTGCTTGCAGGGCACCTACAAGTAAGCAAAAATGGCTGCCAGGATGGCCACGGCCCCAATCAGCTTGAAGATGAGAGGCATGGCAGGGGCTGAGGTGCTCTCTTCCACGGGCCGTGTCTGCAGGGGCTTGAGGATGCGCTGCCGCTGGGTGAGGATGGCCTCCCTGGCACCCGCCCACGCGCCCGGGCCCCGCAGCCGGTACTGGTACGGCGTGCACGGACCGAAGGCCACCTCCATGGCCAGCTTGGGGTCCGTGAGGAACAGGGAGAGCACGYTGGGCTTGACCCCCAGCTGGCAGGCGAGCTCGTCCATGTAAGGGATGTAATCCACCTGGATGGTGTGCCGCTGGCTCTTCACGTACCTGCRKGCAGCGAGGGGGAGAGGGAGGGTTTGGCACGGGCAGCACCGGGGGTAAGGGTGGCAGCGCCGTGCTGCGCGGGGGCCTTACCGCTCAGTCATTCTCCGCTTGGTTTGTGCGATTTCGGCCAGCATGTCGGCTGGCGGCGGCAGGCCCTGCAGCCCTGGGCAAAAGGAGGCTGGAGCTGGAGCGTGGGCTGTGCTCCTGCCATAGTCTGGATGGCTCTGCAGCCCAGCCTGGCCCCTGTTTGCAGTGGGGCTTTTGGGACGTGCCACCACCACCACGTCAGGAGCAAAGTGGGAGACACGGGCAAAGAAAGTAACAGCAGGAAAGGAAAGGAAAGGAAAGGAAAGGAAAGGAAAGGAAAGGAAAGGAAAGGAAAGGAAAGGAAAGGAAAGGAAAGGAAAGGAAAGGAAAGGGAGAATGTGGTTGCAGGCAACAGGACCAGTTAGTGACCCCCACAAGAGAAGAACAGTGCAAGAGTCGTAGAAAAATGCAAAGCGGGGTTTTGCCCTCATGAAGAAGCAAAAGGAGGATAAAAAGGTGAGTGTGGAGAGGCAGCATGTGAGGGGATGCCACCAGCAATAACTCAGTCTTGGTATGGCTGGGGGAGCCCAGCTGCATCGCCCAAACTGCCCTGACTTACCTTTGAAGACACGGGTGGCCCAGCGACTCTGGAGCTCTGAGATGGGCATGATGGCTCCTAGGGGTTGGATGAGGCCAATGAAAGCCAGTGTTGGCTTCTCCAGCTCAGGCGGGAACATGAATTTGTAGAGGGGAATCTCGTTCTCCACCACCTTCACGCAGYCCTCGAGGAACGGGAAGGAGAAGCTGTATCCTGTGGCAAAAACTACGACATCGACATCTTCCYTGGTGCCATCCTCAAAGATGGCAGATGTCTCTGTGAACTCCTGGATGTTCGGCTTCACCCGCACCCTGCCTGAAATGATGCGGTTGGGCAGGTCATCGTTGACAGTGGGGTGCGTGTCAAGGATCCTGGAAGGCACAGACAGACCTCGTTCAGGTCCTGGCAGGGGGATGGGCATTGCTGGAGCAGGTACCTGGGGTGCTGCCGAGGTGCTCACCTGTGCTTGGGCTTTAGGCCATAGAGTGTATGGTCAAAGCGGGCATTCAGCTTCCGCTCCATGAAGAAATTCAGGATACTTGAAGGCATCAGGTTCATAATGAGGTGCAGGAAGCGACTGGAGTAGCTGATATCAAAGGGGTGCCCATTGTCTGCCACCCGGTGCAGCACCCAGGACCCACGCCTGGTGCTGAGGAAAACCTGGAAGGAAGGTGGAGAGAAGTGGTGGCACGGCAGCATGCTCAGACTGGGCTGGGTCCCTGCTGTGCTCCAGGGACAGGGAAGCCAGCACAGCTACTGGGACCAGAGTAGCCACCCCCACAGAGAGGGGACAGGGTGCATGTGCCAGGTGCTGGAGGTTGGGGAGCCCACAGGGGGCGGTGGGTGATGATCCCCCTGCTCTGGGGCCCCATCCCTGTGAGCTCTCCCAGCACACCTGCTTGGCTGTGTGGCTCAGCTCCACTGCGATATCGATGCCTGAATTCCCAATGCCAACCACAACCACCCGTTTTCCAAAAAAAGGCTGAGGGTTCTTGTAGTCCCGGCTGTGCAGGTAGCAGCCCTCAAACTTCTCCAGCCCTGGAAGAGAGAGGGAAGCCATGCTGGGCTGGGATGTGGAGCAGGAGGGTGGCTGCCCCTGTTCAGACTGGTGGTGTGTTTTGGGAACAGTGTGACCAACCGGAGTTATGCAGCCCTGGGGTAGTGGCCAGAGGTGGTGGCGTCACCAGCATGGAAGGTAGGTTACCCCTGAGCATCCTGCTCTGGCTTTGGGACTAGCCTGGCTTGGAACAGGGCTTGGACTGGAGAATTCCATGCTTCCATCCCGAAATTCTGCTGCAGATCCTGTCTGGTGCCATGCATTGCCAGTAGAGGAACAACCAGGGTCTGTGCCATCTTGCCAGACCCTGGTGGACAGTGTGCTCCAGCCTGTTCCCCAGCCAAAGAGGGCCTCCACAGCTGAAAGCTCTCCAGGCATTTTCCCCTGGCAAGACCACCACCTGTGCTGAGCCCTCCAGCCTTGGTGAGGAGCTGGGGGGCCCAGCAGGTGCTTGGCCAGCAGCATGCAGAGGGAGCCTGTCTCAGGTGGGAGAGGCACACTGGCAGCAGTGGCATCTGCCAGCAGGATGCTTTGGACACTTGCAATCCCACCTGGTGTGTTAAACCTGCAGAGGCATTTAGGGATGCCAGGGAGCGGGCATGCAGCCCACGGGCAGTACCTGGGAAGGAGCTGAGCGGGAGATGAGCGTTGGTGTGGTGCCCACTGCACACCAGCACGGCGTCGAAGACGGCCGCCTCCTGCTTCCCCTCGCTCTCCGTCACCACCTCCCACTGCCCGCTGCTGGCGAAGTCGGGGCGCTTGGACACGCGGCACACGCTGGTCTGGCACAGGGCGGCAGTGTCAGGCACCCCGTGCCCCGCTGCCGCTGCCACCTCCCCCTCGGGCCCCAGGCCTCACCCTGAAGCGGATGTGGCGGAGCAGGTCGAAGTGCTGGGCGTACATGCGGAAGTACTCCATGATCTTGGAGTTGTGCATGTAGTTGGGGAAGTCCTCGGGGATGGGGAAGTCACTGAAGCACATCATCTCCTTGGAGGTGTTGATGATGACGGAGCGGTAGATGCTGGCACGGCCGTCCTCGGGCTGCTCCTGTGGGAGGRGGRCACAGCTCAGCGCTGCCAGGGGAACGATGGGGAAGGATGGCTGGGGCTGATGAGGATCTTCTTTTCATGGAGCCTCTGCCCTCAGTCTCACCCAGAGGATCCCACTATGGCCGGCTGCCCCCCCACCAGCCACCACGGACCCCTGAGGGTCACTGTGCTGACCCCAAGCAGTACACGAGGCCAGCAGGGTTTACCTGAAACCTCCAGAGGCCTCCGATGTCGCCGGTCCTCTCGAAGCAGACGGGCTGCAGCCCCTCCTGGAGGCAGGCTTTGATGGCGCACAGCCCGCTGCTGCCCCCGCCGATGATGGCCACCTTCTTTGCCATGCTGCGCTCCACCGCCGGGTCTCTGCCTGGGGACAGCGTCGGACAGCGGGCCTGAGCTGCCAGGGCTGCGACTGCGCAARACTTTGACCCTGCTCAAAGCGGTCCCAAGCAACAGAGGCAGCCCCTCAAAAGTTTGTCTGGGGTTGCAAAGCCACTGCTGTCCCCCGCCAGGTGTGGACCTGGCCAGTGCTGGGTTTTGCACTACTGTGGCGCTGCCTCTGGATGCCTCGAGGATAAATCCTACCGAGTGTCAAGGAGCCTCAAAATCTCCCCGCCCGTGCCAAGTCCCGGCGATGGAGGTGCCCTGCAGTGCTGTGCCCTGCTGTGGGGACCGACAGCTCCCTCCCCGGTGAGTGACAGCCCCACTGCCTGCCCTTTGCCCTCTCCCTTCCCCGCGGAGATTGTGCTGTCGCGGTGCCCGCTGGTGCCGGCAGCTCGGGGGACACCCTTCACCGACCTGCGGCCGTGGGACGAGCAGCCCAGGGAAGGCTGGCGGCGGGCACRGGGCCGTGCGAGGCTCTCTGCCGGGGCGCCCCGGCCCGTGAGGCCGCCCCGCGGCCTGGCTGGGTGGTGCGCAGCGTCCGGGAGCGGGGCCTCCCCCTCCGTCACTCCTCCCACGGGCGCGGGGAGAGGAAGCCCCGAGCCGGCTGGCTCCCGGCCGCCTGCACGGCTGTTCCGGCAGCGGCGGGGCCGCAGCCTCGGCCGGCGGCCGCAGGAGCCATCCGGGCGCTGCGCGGGGACACGGACACGGAGCCCATCCTTGTGGTTGCGTGCTTGGTAAACAAGCGCTGTCCTGAACTTTGGCCGTAGGATTATAGGGATCAGCCCACGCCCGCTTATTCTGGTACCCGGGGTGACACACCGCTCTGGCTGCTCCGGTGGCAGCCGGCACTGGGTCGCCCACATCCCCTGGGCTGGAAGTGTCGGCACAGTATCCCCGTAGCCACGACTCACCCCTGGGCTAGCAGAGTCCTTGGCACCAGTGGAACCCCGGTGAGAGGAGCCCCACGCCGCTGGGGTGTCCCTGGTGTGAGGGTGCTGGGACCAGCCAGGAAAAGGCTGTCCCACACAGCAGGAGGCACAGACCATGTGGATCCAAACTTGCTGCTGGCTCCTGGCACACTCACAGCCAGACAGCCCCTGAGGCTGCAGGGGAAATTTGCTCTTCCATATGCAGAGAACTTTGCTGTAGAGCTGAGCAAGGCAGAGGGGGCAAGCTCTGCAGCTGAAGTGGTTTTAACCTTATAAACTCATAGTATGTTTGCAGTAAGCTTAATAAAGCTCTTTCTGTCCTTTGCTGTCAGCAAGGGCTGATCTCTGCCCGAGGCAGAGATGCTGAACTGCCAACCCACGCTCTGTGCCTGCCTGCCAAAAAGCATCAAAAGCATCTTACCAAGCAAGGGATCAGCACAGGAATGGAGAGCTGGCAGCACTGGCAGTGCTACTCTTCCTGCTCTGCTGTCAGCTGGCTTCTGGTTTTTGCAAGCTCTGCACAGACTGCCCAAGGGCAACAGGTACAGGGGACCTCTCTGAGCTCTCCACCACTCTGCTGTTGCTATAAAACCTCTATGCAGGTTGCCTCTGAATTTGCCCTTCTCCCAGCAGGAGGCTGCATAGCCTTGGACTTTACCCCCCTGTAGCTGGACTCKGTACAGACAAACTGTGCTGCTGGGCAGCAGGGGCATGCCATGACATTTTGGTTTAGGTTGGTATTTGGTTGGTTGATGTCTGTGGAAATTCACAGTTCCCCATACCTGGCAAGCACCCAGSATGCAGACTGTGTGCAGCAGTGTCTGCTGTACAGTGTCTGCTCAGGGCTTCCACAGCAGGCAGAAATGCCGTGGGACAAGTGGAGCAGAAAGCTGTTCTGTCCTATCATGGCTGCACTCATGCTTGGAGGTGACAAACACAGGAGAGCAAAGGTCTCTCTGGTGGAGCTGCAGAGAAGCACAGAAGAGCTGAGAGGGTGGCCAGGCAGCCTGTGACCCAGCAGGGCTGTGCAGTGGTGATGGTGGGTGCTACCAGAACCTCATGGAGTGTCATGCAAGTGAGTCAAGAGCCACTTTTTGGCACACACGTGTGTGGGAGCCACAGATGCACAACAAGCCCTGCCCACCCAGAGTGTGCCACCTGCCTGTGCTCCCACAGCCACCACAGGGCAGGTCCTCTGCCCTGGGGCAGGATGGCTGGCCGGAGTGTCCTGGTGCTGCTGTGCAATTGCCAGACTGGCCCAGCTGGCTGCCAGGCAAGCAGTGCAACTGAGGGGATTATTTTTTGGTCATTGCAGCACCAACCCAGACCTGGAAGCTTCACTTTCTCACCCTGTCAGTGGGTCAGGGCTCATCTCCAGGGGAACCTTGTCATGTCAAGCACTTCTTTTTCAGCCCCTGTACAAGTGACAGTGACAGGGTGCTCATACCAGCAGCCATGAGGCTGCTCCTGCACACTCCACCCAGGAGAACAGCACACTTAAAGACTGCCTGGTCTTAATAGGACTTAATTGGTGCTTGCCACGGCCTGAGTGCCCTAATRGACCTCAGTGACCACAAAGAGCCTCACCTGGACCCAATCCCTTTACCCACGTGCCAGGAGCACTGTTGAAGCTGATTATGTGAGCTCAGTCTAGAGCCCTCACTCCCTGCCTGGCTGTGGTCCCTGCTGAAGTGTGGTCTATGATTTTCTGGCTCAAGTCTTGGCCCCAGCTTATTACAGAGACTCTCTGTGGTCCCCTCCTGCCAAGGACCAGCAGCCCTCTGTGAAAAACAGGCTGCCAGTGGTGCCAGGGGAGGAAAGCCAGCCTGCCTGGAGCACAGGGAGCCGTGGCCGTGGTTGGCAGAGCCAAGGCCTCTTGCTGGAGGAGGTGCAAGCAAGGCTCAGACCTGGGGCTAGGTGTATTTCTGGGCTCTGGGAAGGGGCTGGCTCTGCAGGACTCTCTCTGCAGCCTGGAATATGCTATTGATTGGGAAYTGCTGTGAATGCATTGTACCCCCTCAGAAACTGAAAACCCTCTGGAGGGCAAAAGGAACTGGGAAGCTCTGGACAAGAGCTTCAGGAGCCGGCTGCTGCTGGGAGCTGCTCACTGCTGCCCACTGAATGATCAACTCTTCAGTGCCACTGTCCTTTCCCAATGACTCTGGGGGCCATGTGCTCGACATGTAGCCTTAGTGCAGCACTTAAATTGAGAGCAGTAGGGAAGAGATTGCTTAGGGAAGCAAAGCTCTGTCTAACTCTGAGGAAAGAGCCCTGTGGGTCCCCTCYAGGCAAGTGCTGTAGAGCAGGCTGTGCAGGGTATGCTTGGACAGCAGCATGATCAGTGTATTTATAGGATACAGATACAGGGCTGATTGCAGAGAAAGCTCTGCAGAGTCACAGCTACCACGTACACCACGGGCCATTGCAGGTGCGCGGCGAGAGCATGCAGATTCACAGTATGAGCAGCGAGCTGCCAGCTGGGTGTGCTGAGCCCTCCCCAGGCTCTGCAGAGACTGCTTTTGGTCACCAGAGAACAGTCAGCGCGGCCTCTGCCTGCCTGCCAGCCCACGGGAGGGCAGGACAGCACCAGACATCTGAGTGCAGGCCCTGGAGCCTGCAGCACCGCTCGTGTGGAAGTCTTGGCCGGACTGACGGGGTTCAGGACGCCCCTTCAGCACCAGCRTCCCGTCCCGTGCGTGCTCGGAACGGCAGCACACGGGCCCTGCTGTGTGCCGAGGCCGGCGGGCGCTCAGCGGCTCCAGAGCGCGAAGAGGGCGGGCGCGGTGGCCGGGGACAGCCAGCAGTGCTCCACCACGCCGTAGAGCGCGTAGCCCAGCAGCAGCCCGAAGAGCACGTCCGTCATGTTGTGCCTGCCCAGCATGACCCGGGAGATGCTGACGATGAGGGCCCAGAGCACCACGAGCACGCGCAGCGGCACGGCCAGGACCAGGTGGCGCAGCACGAAGCGGCACACGAGAGCGGCCCTGGTGGCGTGGCCCGAGGGGAAGGAGTACTTGTCCACCGAGATGGTGACGAACATGTCCATCTTGTTGTGCGTGGGCCGCGGCCGCTTGACGAGCCCCTTCACCACCGACACCATCACCAGGTCCAGCAGCAACGCTGCGAGAGACAGCAAAAGGGGTTACTGAAAGCAGGACCATCAGCCAAGGGCCATCGGCTGTCAAAGCTGCCTGAAGGTGACGTTTTTCCCCATGGCTGCAAGACCCAGGCAGGGAGAGCACAGCACACAGCTGCTCATGGCCTTCTGCAGCAGCAGGAGCACGTCCTCAAGCTCTGCTCCGCTGCACACACCCCTCCTGCACCAGCAGCCCCTTGGCCTGCCACAGCCAACAGGGCCCTGCCCGGCCTGCACCCCAGGGCTTTTCTCCCTGTGCAGAATGTGATCTTGCCATGACTCGGGGGCCAGTCTGCTCCTTAATCTGAGTGCAGCAGAGGCATGAAGTCCCCAGAGCYCCCTTCCTGGCAGTGCTGACTCTGCACTGCTGTCTGCCCTGCTGACCGGGGTCAGACCGGCTGGGTGAATGATCAACCCGCTCCCCTTGGGCACAGGTCAGCGGGAAATGCTCAGGGCTGGTGGCCTGCCAGGCCTCCTGAGGTCTGCCTGCTCCCTGCTGCTGCGGGGAAAAGTTAACCCTGCTCTAGTTCTCAAGAGATGAATCAAGTTATGGTGGCTTGCCCCGAGGGCTAAAGGCTGTTGTCACAGAGGAGGCAAAGCCCCTGTGATCAATGTTCAGCCAGTATTTGGCAAGAGCAGCTTCTCATGTAGGGCAGAGGGTGCTTTCTCCATCCCTGTTAGCTCAGCTTAGCACAGCACCCACAGCCAGGGCTACTTCTTGTTGTGTAAGAGACCAACTTCTGTTTGTCCTAGGACACATTTCTGGACACCAAATCTTTTGGTCACTTCAGTTCATTTCCTTTGGTTAATAATTGAAGACCAAATTTCCTTTTTTTTTTTTTTTTTTCCCGACATGTAAAACTAGATTAACTGCTTTTTCTCTTTCTACACAGGATCTGGGAATTCAAGCTGGACATGAGGGAATCCTTCTACCCCACAGGGGTKCTGCAACCCAGGGACAGATCCCCAGGGAGTTGGGGGGCTCTTGCCCAGAGCACTGAGGTGCTGGGACAGTTCTCCTTGGAGCAAAGGTTAGGCTGGAGGCATCCAGCTCTGCTGTGGGGCTCCAGTTTAACCAYGTGCTGCTGGATGAGAAAGATGCACAAACCTATTTCCCACCAAGCAAATTTCAATTCAAAATTAAAGTGTGAGATCCTAATTATTTGCAACTTAATACAAGACTAACAACAGGGAATCTGAGAAGGTCTGGTGGCCTAGAGCTATAACAGTTTCTAAATATGGAAAAATTAATCCTCTTAAATAGACCTAGGCTGTGTGTGTGTGTGAAATACTACAGCACGCAGGATTAAAAGTCATGCTTGAAACCAGATTTCCTCACTGGCTGGAACAGAACAATCCACGAAGGCCCTGCAGGCAGGAAGCCAAGGGTCTGTGTGCCAGACCAGCTTTTCAGGGAAAGTCCTGGTGTCTCAACACTGCACCTGGAGCGTGCTGTTGTGACAGGCGTGGGGAGCCGAGAGGCTTCAGCCCCGAGAGCGTTTTGTAACCGCGGGGGCAGTTTGCAGTCGGGAGTCTGCCAGTGCTGGTGCCAGCTGTGCCAGGTGACTCGTGTCGCTGCCACCACGCCCTTAAGCCGCGGGGTCACTCCGGGCACAGGCTGCTCAAAACCACCCGGTGCTCTCGGGCCTTCGGCTTGCCCAGCTGTGCCCCATCCCTCGGGTCGCCCTCCCCAGCCCCGGGGCGGGCCCCCGCCTCACCGAAGAGCAGGTTGAGCAGCACCTCCCTGGCCGCGGAGCTGTCAGTGTGCCAGAGCCCGTAGAAGGTGCCGAGCACCCAGGGGATGCCGTGCCCCGACACCTCGATGACCTTCATGAGCGGGCGGGCGCTGCCCCAGGCCGAGCCCTCCCCAGCGCACACCCCCAGGCGCTTGGAGGCCCAGAGGTCGATGGCGAGCAGGGAGCTGAGGGCGATGCCCACGAAGGACGGGTTCAGCTTCATGCAGTCCTCCTCGGGCAGCGGGGCGGCGGCGGCGCCGGCGGGCTCCC
>JACDOX010000107.1:1133421-1182645 GCA_014549065.1 Cardinalis cardinalis
CCCGCGGTGACGGCGGCTCGGCCGCGGCCATGGGGTGCCTGCAGAGCGTGGCCTGCAAGGCGCGGGTGCGCCGCGAGCAGATCGTGGTGTCGGACGTGTCGGCCACCATCGAGCCGGCGGCCACGGCCATCGAGGAGAGCTCGCCGGTGGTGCTGCGGTACCGCACGCCCTACTTCCGCGCCTCCGCCCGCGTCCTCATGCCGCCCATCGCCCGCCGGCACACCTGGGTGGTGGGCTGGATCCAGGCCTGCAACCACATGGAGTTCTACAACACCTACAGCGACCTGGGCGTGTGAGCACCGCGGCACGGCGGGCACGGGGGCGCGGGGCCCGGGCTGGGAACGGCGGGGGCTCCCCGGGACGGGCACATGCCCTGCCCTGCTCCGCCCGCAGGCACCGGGAGCTGCACCCCGGCACCGGGAGCTGCACCTCGGCATTGGGTTCTGTATCCTGGCATTGGGAGCTGCACCCCGGCACCGGGAGCTGCACCCCGGCATTGGGAGATGCACCTCGGCATTGGGTGCTGCATCCTGGCATTGGGAGCTGCACCCCGGCATTGGGAGCTGCACCCCGGCACCGGGTTCAGCACCCCGGCATTGGGAGCTGCATCTCTGGCATTGGGTTCTGCACCCCGGCATTGGGCTCTGCACCCCGGCATTGGGAGCTGCACCCCTGGCATTGTGAAATGCAACCCAGCATTGGGTGCTGCATCCTGGCATTGGGCTCTGCACCCCAGCATTGGGAGATGCACCCCGGCATTGGGTGCTGCATCTCTGGCATTGGGTTCAGCACCCCGGCATTGGGTGCTGCACCCCGGCACTGGGAGCTACACCCCGTCATTGGGCTCTGCACCCCCGGCATTAGGAGCTGCACCCCAGCACCGGGTTCAGCACCCCGGCACTGGGAGCTGCACCCTGGCACCGGGAGCTGCATCTCTGGCACTGGGTTCTGCACCCCCGGCACTGGGTTCTGCACCCCGGCATTGGGAGCTGCACCCCGGCGTTGTAAATGCAACCCAGCATTGGGTGCTGCACCCTGGCACTGGGTTCTGCACCCCGTCATTGGGTTCTGCACCCCCATCATTGAGAGCTGCACCCCGGCACCGGGAGCTGCACCCCGGCACTGGGTTCTGCATCTCTGGCACTGGGACCTGCACCCCAGCATTGGGTTCTGCACCCCGGCATTGGGAGCTGCATCTCTGGCACCCTGTGCTGCCGCCCCAGCACCCTGTGCTGCCCCTCTGCCCCACCTCTGGAGCCACCCACGGGCAGCACCTTCACCCCAGCCCCACTCCCCGACCCCACAGTTGCTGCCCCTCGGGCCCCACAGCAGCTCCTGCACCATCCGGCCCGGACCTCGCCCTTCCGAGGGCTTTGTGGCCGCTGTCTCCCACCAAGCATCGTTTCTTCTTTGGCACTGGGGCGGGAGCACGGGCTGTGCTGGGGGAGTTGCCCCCTTGGCTTGTGTTACAGGAGGGAATGGTTGCAGTGCTGGGCAGAAATGGCAGCTGGAAAACAGCCTTTCCCAAGGCTGAGTGTGACTTGTGGGGGTGCTGGGGGGCAAAGCTGTTGGCTCTCTAGCTGTGTCTTCTGCCCTTGGAAAGGGCTGGCGCAAGAGGGGAGATGTCCGGAGGGGTCTGCTGTGCAGCTCGCTGCTCCTGCTGCTGGTGCCGCCGCTCTGTGGGTGCTGGGGAGCACCAGGTCCTTGTATCGCCACAGATGGGTGTGTGTGGAGCATGGAGCACTTGGGGACGTTGGGTGATCACYTGGAGGGACAGCACAAGCGTGGCCCCAGCTCCTCTGCTGCACAGCTGCTCCCGTGTTATTGCCACGCAGGCCTCGCCGTAGCCACGCCGTGTTGGTAGCGTGGCCAGCAGCAAAGACTTGGGATTAATCCCTCCCCCCTCCCAGCCATATTGCAGGGATTTCATGGTGCCAGTGGCAGGCTTAATTGTGGGATTCAATTGTTGTATGTGTCTTGGTGTTTAAGGCATAAAAATCACAGACCTCCTGCAGGAGGGGGCTGCTGAGGGGCTGGGCCCGTGTCCTGGTCACCGTGCTGCAGCTGGGGGGCAGGAATGGCTCTTCTCCAGCACAGGAGGTGATCAGGGAGAGAGTGACCCCAAAGAGACTCAGCAGCGGGTTTTGGCCCAGTCAGTTTAATTGCAGGTTAATTAAAATGGCATTGTGTTGGCAGAGCAAAGGCTCGAGCTGGACATGCTCAAGGAACCGAAGCTGAATTTGTTCTCCAGGGCTGTCCCTGAGAGTTTGCTGCAGGCAGGCAGAGGGTCCCTGTGCTGCCATTTCCCTGCTCATCTTCCTCTTTCTCTTCACCAGGTCGAGCTGGGAGCTKCCCGACCTGCGGGAAGGACGAGTCAAAGCCATCAGCGATTCGGATGGGGTGAGCTACCCCTGGTACGGAAACACCACGGAAACCGTGACCCTGGTGGGGCCCACCAACAAGATCTCCAGGTTCTCGGTGAGCATGAACGACAACTTCTACCCCAGCGTGACGTGGGCCGTGCCCGTGAGCAACAGCAACGTGCCGCTGCTGACCAGGATTAAGAGGGACCAGAGCTTCACCACGTGGCTCGTGGCCATGAACACCACCACCAAGGAGAAGATCATCCTGCAGACCATCAAGTGGAGGATGCGGGTGGACATTGAGGTGGACCCCATGCAGCTGCTGGGGCAGCGGGCGCGGCTGGTGGGCAGGACTCAGCAGGAGCAGCCGCGGATCCTCAGCAGGATGGAGCCCATCCCGCCCAACGCGCTCGTCAAGCCCAACGCCAACGACGCCCAGGTGCTCATGTGGAGACCCAAGCGAGGGCAGCCCATCGTGGTGATACCTCCCAAGTAGGGCGTGCAGCTGAGCCCCTGGCTGCCCCCAGCGCGCCGCGCACGGACAGGGCTGCCGAGCCAAAGCTCACCTCTGGGCTCTCCTGCCTTTCTTGTTGTGCTTGGAAACGTGGCTCCTCCTCGGGCAGAAGCAGAGCCTGGCTGGCACAAGGGCGCAGAAGAGGGTTTGCTGAGCTGGAGGATTTCCCGGGAAGCGGAATGGAGTACTTGCAGCTGGCACAGAGGCCGCGTGACACAAAGGACTCGTCTTTCCTTGCGGGGCGGCGCGAGGAGCATGAGTGTGGTTGAACCGTGCCCGTAGCAGATGCTGCTTCCCACCCAGCCGGAGGGAGAAGCAGAGGCTGCTCCTGCTGGCAGAGGGGGCTGCTGTGGTCCCCGTGTCCCTGCCGTGTCCCTGTYCTGTCCCTGCCGTGTCCGTACCTATGCATTTCAGATCCATGATCCCCCCCTCGCCTGCCCGCTGGCACCGGGCGGGAGGGCCGGCAGTGGGGTGGGACCKGGCGGTGCTGGGGGCGGGCCAGAGCCCGGTGCCCCCGCCCGGGAGGGGTTTTCCGCAGCCCGGGGCCAGCGGGACACGTTTTGCATGCGTCTGGGTGTGTTTGGAGTAGTTGTGAGTGTAGGAGATGCCATAGCTCTTTTCCGTCTTGGGGTGAGGTCTAAGGGCAGGTTAGATGTCCTTTTGTTGTAAGGTGCACTAAGTCTTTGCATCCCTCAGCCTCCCCTCCCGAGCCCGCTGGCCCTTCTCTCTCGGGAGCAGAGGGACTGTCAGCCCAGTCCGGGTGGGGAATGGGGGCAGTGCCCTTCTCCCAGCCCGGCTGCTCCGGCTGTGTGTGGGGATCCCAAACCAGCCCAGAGGCACCCCTGGACTCGCTTTGCTTCACTGCAGACCCCGCTCCCTTGCTAGAAGTTGGGTGCTTGCTCATTTTCCACGCAAATGCTGCCTCACGTGGAGGCCTCTCCCAGCCACCCGTGGAGCAGGGTGGCTGCTGCCTGGGCCACCAGCGGAGGGGCCAGCACGCTTTGTGGTGCCTCCCCAAGCTCTGTGCGAGGCAGGGGTGTGAGCAGGCCTGGGTTTGCCGGGGAAGGAGGAGCTGAATGTGCTGCCTGGGGCTGCCTCCTGCTGCTGCTGCTGCTGCTGTGCTAGGCAGGGCTCACAGGGGGATTTACTTGCCTTTCTCCTCACTCCTTGCTGCCCGGACGGCTGGCACTGGCTGCTCCGTGGGGCAGCACGCTGCTGTGGGATGCAGCTGGCAGTTCCCAGGATCTCACCCTGGAGCTGCAGCACAGGCATCAACCATGGCTGTGCTGCTGCTGCTCTGGGTGCTCCATCACTCCTGGGCAGGTGCTTACAGCTTTTGCTGCTTTCTCTGCTCTGTCCTCCCTGGCACGAGCCCTGCAGCTCCTCCGGCTCACAGCCCTGCCTTCCTCACGCTGCAGGGAGGCTGTGCTGCCCTGGGGATGCGGGTCATTCCTGCTGGGAAGGTCCCTGTGCTGTCCCTGGCAGGACAGCCTGGGGAGCAGTGCTGGGTGACACTTCCCTGCACCCCGGGCCCTGCCAGCACAGGGGCTCCTGAGGCATCTTAGACCAAAAATCCCTGTGAAATCCCCGTGCTATTTATTGCCCTCAGTAGTGTTTGCTGCTGATCCMGTTCTTTATTTATTTTTCCTCTGGGAGCGTTTCCTTTGGATGCCCCGGCGCAACAATTCCGTGTGCCGGGGCCGGCGCTCCCGCTGGGCTGGGAACCTGCTGCTTTCTGTGCCTGGGTGGGGTTCTGCAGGGGCAGGCTTGGAGGGAGACAGGGCTTTGAGCTTTGGTTTGCTGTGTTTTCTGCAGCAGAGCTCCCACAGGGAGCTTGTGGTGTGGGAAGATGTCCTGCTCTTGTGAGACTGTGGTTTTGTCCTGGTGTGGGACCGATGGCGGCTTTTGCCATCGCTGATGTTTTGTTTTTYAAAAAGTGTGTGTGGAGAGGGGTTAGAAACTTGAAATACAATTTTCCTTAAGGACTGGGGGAGGAGGGGTTAAGTACCTTTTGGTTTGAACTAAGGCAGGYGTATACTTTTGACCCAGGGGGACAGAAACATCTCTGGCAGCATCAGAGCTAAAACGCCAGAGGAAGGGGCTCCCCAACAAACAGGTGGCTCCAGGGTGGCCTTCCTGCTGGGAGAGGATGCTGTGTCCAGAGGCTGTGTGAGCCAGCTCCCCAAAACCCACGGGAAGGGGCTGCAGGCTGCTGTCAGCCCAGGGAGTGCTGTGGCTCCAGTGCCTGGGAGAGCAGGGACACTGCTGCAGGGATGCTGTTGGACTCACCATTGCCACCTTTTGGGATTTGCTGGCCAGGCTGAGCCGTGGCACGTGGCTGATGCCATGACACTGAGACAGCAGTGGCTGGATTTCTGTCCATGAATGTCTGCAACGTGCTGGTGCCGGGTCAGGCTCCGTGCCTGGCTGTAGCCGTGTGCCTGACGCCCCAGGGCTGCCCCAGCCTGCAGGCAGGTGTTGGCTGAGCCCCGGGGCCGTGCCTGTGCTCACCTCTCCAGGCTTCTGCCAGGCTTCCATTCCTGCTCCTCTGACAGCTGGAGTTGATGCACTTGGTTTGGTGCATGGCTTGTCTTTGTGGGCATTTCCCCGTTAAAAAAGAAGGGGGGGGAAAAAAAAAAAGTTTGCAAAAATTGTTTGCAGAGAAACACGTGCAAACAGTGTTTACAGAAACGTGCAGGCGTTTTGCATGTTGGCAAAGGTGCGTGCTCACACCTGGGTGGAGATGGAGCTCTGGGGCTGTTGGTGCTCAGAGGARGGAGGGAAGGTGTGGGGGAGAGTTCCCATGTGGGAGTCTGAGTTTGGCTCGTTCCCTGTGGTGGGATGAGCACTCAGACTCCTGGGCTTCCCCCCATGGGATGCTCTCCCTGTGCCCCCTGCCCCACCAGCACCCCRTTATCTCAGGGAGGGGCAGCCCATGGAAATGCCCACCCTCATGCTCCCTGTGCCCTGAGCCTTGGGTGCCCCTTCCCCTCCTTCCCAGCCTCGGGTCACTTATTTATTTATCTATTTATTTATTTAAGTTATTTATTGGTATTTATTGACAACTGGAAGTCGGGGTGGGGCGGGCTCATTTCTGCTGCACAGTGGGGGCAGCTGGGTCTCCCCCACAGCCAGCCCCTGCCTTTTGGGGTGSTGCTGGGAGCACCTCTGGGGAGGGATCCCCAGGCTCCCACCCCCTTTTGGAGAGGCAGGGGAGGCAAGGGGAGCACACCGTGCCTGCAGGGAGGGCACCCGGTGCTGCCCCTTCCCTGCAGAAGCTCGGAGCGCTCCCTCCCCTGCCCATCCCTGTTTACTGACCCTGCCTCCTGGTGCCTCTCCCGCTGGATTTGCTGTTTGCAGCCCCTGGAGAGGGCGGGAGGAGCCAGGATGGATGAATGTCACTACGGAGAACAGACCAAACCAGGTATTCTGCTGCCGCGTGGGGAAAATCAGAGAGAGAGGAAAGCTGGTTTTGCAGAGTGCCTTAAACACAAATGACTTTACCCAGTAGGGGGCTTGGACTTCTGTCTCTGGATGTTATTACCAACTCGAAAAATGTTGCATTTCACTTCTCTGGGATTAAAAGAAAACTACTGGAGCTGTACTGGAGCCAAACCTTGTGTTTGCTTGAGTGTCTCTGGCTGGTTTGTATCTCTGGGGCCATGGCAGCACCGGGGAGCAGGCAGGAATTCATGGAATTTCAGTCTGCCTCAGCAGTGGCACCAGTGGCTGTCCCTGCTGCCATTAAGCCCTTGGGTCTGGCGACGGGGTTTGCTCCCCTTTGTCCTGACTTGCAGGTGCCCTCTGTGCTGTCCCAGAGAGGTTCCCTGTGCTGGGCCTGCAGTGCCCTGCCCCAGGGCATGCTCTGAGCAGGCTCTTGGCACAAATCTGCCATGGGGCTGTGTCYTCACACCTCCAGAAAATGGGGCAGTTGGTTGGAAAGCTTGGAGGGGGCAGAAGTTCCTTTTTCCCTTAGGAAAGCAGATCAAGGTGAGGGAGCAGCAAGCCCAGGAGTTGGTGCAGCCCAGCCATGGGAACTAGGAAAGCTGCCCAGCTTGATAAAGCTGAAAAGCTACACTGAAAAAAGATGTTTCCCTTTTGAAATTGCAGCTTCCCTCTCCCCTTTCTTGCAGAGTGGAAGAGTGAGAACAAAAGTCAGCCCAGAGACCAACTGTTCCTGTCTTCCAGTCAAAATAATACATGGGAATTATAAGGWGTTTCATAATGAAAGTTCATTTAAAAGCCAGTTGGGGAAATACACCAATATTCACTGCATAGTTCCTGAAGGCAATTAAAAATYAATAAAAGTCTTTTTTTGGGGGTAGGGCTAATGAAATAGGGTTGTGGGTGCTGCCTGAGGTTTAGTCTGGAGGGGGATCTCACTGCATTCAGTGCTTTGCTCACCTTGAACATCAAACCTGCCAGCCCCACTTGCTGAGGGGGTTCATTTGTGCCCAAGTTAGCTGATTTCTTCAACAGCTGCTCCTTTTGAGCATTGCTGGCTGTGCTGGGCACTGAGGGGTGCTGGCAGCCACCCTATGAGCTGCTCAGTGAGCAGCTTTCTTTCCTGCTGTTATATTAAAACATGGCTCATCTCTTGACAAATCCCTGAGAAGGAGGTGTGGGAGAGCAGGCAGGAGCCTGCACAGCTCCTGCTCGTGCCCCAGGAGCAGGGAAGGCCCTGCCCTGCAGCCAAGGACAAGGCTGAGGCACACTGTTCCTCCCCAGCAGGGAAAGCACAGCTGCCTTGTCTGAGAGCGTGTGCCCTGGGACACACTGTCCCTCCAAAACTCCTTCCTTGCAGAGCAAGAACAAGGGCAGTCTGTGCTGCTGCCACCCCTCCAGAGCCTGGGCACAAATCCCAGCCGGTGCCCACGGGGAACACAGCAAACGTGGGGGCCAGACAAGGGACACTGCAGGTAGTACTGAAGGTCAGTTTATTTGCTTGACTCCCTCTCCCACAAAACCTGGAAACCATCACCTTCCAGCAAGAGACAAGAAAGCAGTTAAGAGGTGAGAGATTTAGCTCTGCAGCTCCTCCCCTACTCATGGAGCACAGGTTAGATGGCTGCTCTGAAAGGCACACAGCAGCTTGGAGCCCCCAGAGCTGCTGTCCCAGCAGGACACCCCTCCCCACCACGCCTCGAGGCTGGCACCAAACAGGAGGGACACCACAGCAGGAGCCCTGCAGTCCCCTCTGGGCTGCTGCTGTGCTCCTGCAGGGCTGGCCCGAGGCAGGASAACACCCAGGGGTTGGGAATGGAGGGACAGGAGGGCTGGTTCAGGGCTGGCCCGAGGCAGGAGAACACCCAGGGGTTGGGAATGGAGGGACAGGAGGGCTGGTTCAGGGCTGGCCCGAGGCAGGAGAACACCCAGGGGTTGGGAATGGAGGGACAGGAGGGCTGGTTCAGGGCTGGCCCGAGGCAGGAGAACACCCAGGGGTTGGGAATGGAGGGACAGGAGGGCTGGTTCAGGGCTGGTTCTGAGCTGGTTCAGGGCTGGTTCTGAGCTGGTTCAGGGCTGCCATGCAGCAGCAGTGTGCCAGGACGAGGCCGTGGGTGGTGCGGTGTCAGAGGGGCAGGAGCTGGGCTCGGGAAGGCTCTGGCATCCCAGCAGGATGGACAGCCAGCCAGCCAGCCAGCCAGCCAGCCAGCCAGCCAGCCAGCCCTCACTCTGGCTGCGGGGTGTAGCGCAGGTACTTCTTGCCTGAGGGCAGCTCCTTGGTGAAGACCCCTTTGGGGAAGAGCTTCTTGGCCTCCTCGTCAGGTAAGGTGGGCACGACCATGACGCTGTCACCGGGCTGGGGAGCAGATGGGGACAAACGGGGACAGTCAGGAGCTGGCAGGGCTGGGCATGGGTGGCACTGCCCCCTGTGAGTGCACGTCCCATGCCTGGGCCAGCAGTGAGGGCAGAGCGGGGGAGATGTCCAAAGGGAGAGCTGTGCCAGCCCTGCCAATGGCACCCCGCAGCCATGGCACTGCCAGGGGAACAGGGAGGAAGGAGAGGGGAGGCTGAGCCTCTCTGTGATGCTGGATAGAGCACAGCTTGCCCTGGCCTGCTCATCCATCCCTGCAGTTCAGGCAGCCCTGGGCAGGCAGTGCTGGCTCCCCCTTGACCCCCAGCCCTGGGGAAGATCTGCTTTGCTGGAGGTGGGTGAGTGGCCCAGCCCTCTGGCAGCAAACAGGAGCCTTCAGAGGCAAGGCTGCCCCCAGCCTGGGTGCCCCTCCAAGGGAGGCTGGCTGCCATTTCATGCCTGTTCCCAGTGCCTGGCTGTGAGCTTTGCCCTGCTCCTCACCTTCCAGTCCACGGGGGTAGCGACCTTCTTGTATGCTGTGAGCTGCAGGGAGTCCACCACTCTCAGGATCTCATCAAAGTTTCTCCCAGTGGTGGCAGGGTACAGGATAGAGAGCTTCAGCTTCTTATCCGGGCCAAAAACGAACGCCTGAGCACAGGGAGACAGTGTCAGGGGCTGGGCACATTTGTGTGACTGCTCTGCTGGATCTGCTCAGCCCTGATCCTCCTTCCTTACCCAGGAGCTGCCTGACCACAGGTGTTGGGACAGGGGAGATGCCATGGAGGGGATCCAGAGAGCAACTGATGCCCAGGGAATGGGCTTTTGCTCTGGGAGCTCCTGCGTCCAATGCCAGCTTGTTTTGCTGCCTGTGCCCTTCTAGTGCAAGCACATGAGAGGGGAAAGGGAAAGCCCAGCAGACCCAGCAGTGACAGAAATGAGCTGGGACAGGCACGACCAGGATCGGTGGATCACCACAGAACCCAAGGGAGCCGTCCCATCTCCTGGGGGTGGCCATGGCCATCCAGGTGAGCTGCCCAGAGCCCCAGGGCAGGCTGGCAGCCGTGGCTCTGCGCTGTGGCACAGGCAGGACTCACCACACGAGCCGTCAGGGGCATCCCGTCCTTGTCCTGCTCGTCCGGGTCCAGCATGCCCAGCTTGACAGCCAGCTCCCGGTTCTTGTCAGCAATGATGGGGAAGGGCAGCTTCTCTGCAGGCTGCTCCCCGTTGTAGGCATTGATGTCCTGCAGGGACAAAGCCATGGGATGCTCCTGTGGCACCAGCAYGGAGACAGAGGCCAGGCACAGCCAGGAGCTCCCCGGCCCCAAGGCCGGCACAGCACAGCCAGGGCTCGTGGCCTTCCATGATTTTCCAGAAACCAGGTGACAAACCAGAAACCTTTGTGCCTCCTTGTTCTGGAGGTCGGTGCTCAGGCTGTCTGTGCTCACAGCCCGGGCAGCAGCTGCTTTGCCCAGGCAGTGGGCATGGAGCAACAGGGAATTCCTGCCCGTGCTAGTGACACACGGAGCTTTAATCACCTTCCCCTGAGAACTGTGCCCCTCTTCCAGCTCCCTCCTGCACTGCTGACAGCTGTGGTGGTGTCACAGCTGAACTGGACCGTGCTCCTAAGGAGCTGTTTCTCTGGTGGCAGAGCAACCCAGCTGACAGAGAAAGGCCCAACACTCCAGAGGTCTTGTGCAAGGCACCACTTCCATCCAGTGAGTCACTCACAGCTTACTTAACTAAAGGCTCTCAAAAAACTCCAGTGGAAGCCTGAGTGCAGGTGCTGGGACACTGCTCAGTCTTTTCTGAACCACGCCTGGCACAGAAGAGAGAACCATCCCCCTCCACAGCCCTGGAGGCTCTGCCTTGTGAACAAGGTTAATGAGGTTGTACTGATCCAAACTGGACCTGCTTCACRAATACACACACAAAAATGTATTTGGAGCACCTCCACACTTGGTCTGGACTCCACTGGAGCATTTAAGCTATGCCTGGGGTCAGCAGTGCCACCCTCCCGGGTCACAGGGAGCCCCAGCAGAGCTGGGGGAGCCTGCTCAGGGCAGGGCAGCTGCCAGCACCAGAGCAAGCAGAACTCAGGGCTCCTGCCCCACAACAGGGCAGCCTGTTCCTTCCACCCTCYGCATGCTGCTAAGGGCTACAAGCAGCGCTGCTCTGAGCCTCCCTCACAGCGCTGTGCTGCACTATCAGCTCAGCTTTTAACCTCAGTGTGCAAACCTCCCTGCCTTCCCCAGGCTCTGGACGTGGGGAGCAGGCTGGGCCCTGCTCAGAGGGAACCCAGGGAGGGCAGGGTTGGAAATGCTGCCCCTTGGCTCTGCTCAACAGCAGCAAGAGCAGGCGGGCCCTGCACCCCTCCCCGTGGCTGCTGGTGCTGACAAAAGGGGCTGCAGCCCTGCCCCAGCTGCTCAGGATGCTGCAAGCAGGTCAAGTGGTGCACACAAAGGTTTCCTTCCCAGCTTTGCTCTTCGCCTGGCTTCTCCCCAGGCCTTTCTGTGTCACCACAGCTCTGCAGAAAGGGGCCACTGGTCTCAGCTGGGCTGTGGCCAGGCCTGCCTTGGAAGGAAGCAGGGAATTGGTTCTGCTGTCCTGCAAACCTGCCTTGGCAGAGCAGAGCTGGAGAGCTCAGCTGAGGAGAAATGCAGCTGAATGCTCCACAGAGTCACAGGAGGCTGCAGATGGACACCAGCAAATGAGAGCCACCCACTCCTCTCTTCAGAGCAGGGCTGGAGGATGAGGAGAGTTTCTGAGAAGTATTGTCTGAATCCTATGGACTGTAACTCGTCCCAAAATGCACGTAATTTCCTGGCCTGGGGAGAAAACAGCCTCACAAACCACACTGTGTTGCAATAAAACACCATGACTCCCTCCCCTAATCACTGATTTTCTTTCCAGAGTCCAAGCTGAAACCAGACATCACAGGAGGGATTGATTCACCACTGAGTCACCAAGGTGCAGGCATCCCTGGCCAGAGAGAGCACTGAACGCTCTGACAGCACAGCAAGGCCTGCTCAGGGGGCTCAGGCATTCCCCCACCCTTGGAGAAGCAGCACCTCCTGCCTGGGGAGCTGGGATCAGTCCCTGGCTGGGCCAGAGTCCCCAGCCCCGGAGCAGGGCTCTGTTCTGTGCCTAGGGATGGCCAAGAATGGCTGTGACATCCCTGGCTGGACAGCACAAAGTGACACAGGGGTTCCTGGCTGCTCTCTGGCCCCACCTTCCCAGGCAGATCCCCTCTGAAATCTGGCAGCAGTCTCTTGGTTGTTTCAGCCTCCCCTCTTGCCCTCCTGCACCCTTGCAGGCTGTGCCCCAGGCAAAAGCAGCTTCATCCAGACAGGGAGCAGGGCTGTGCTTGGGAATGCTGCACAGGGTTCTGCCCAACATTTTGCTCACTCCTGGTCTCAATCCAGTGAAACACAGGCAGCATGGAACACTCCAGCCTTCTGTGCTGGATCTTTGGCTCTGGAGGATTTTCAGCTGTTTCTGTCTGACAGGTGCTGAGCTGACACTTCCAAACCTCTGGCTGCAAGGCTTCTCCCAGCCTCACAGGAAGCTCACCACAGCTTCAAGCACTGCCTCGCCGTGGTTTTCCTGCTCTGCCTCCCCTCAGCCAGCATCAAGGCTGCTCTGCAGCTTCTCCTGGTCTCACCTGAGCTTGTGSCGTGTGAATAATTGCACAGCATCAGCAGAGTCAGCTCATTGTTCATCTCTTTTTCAGATCACCCGAGTCTGCTGAACCCCACACATCCCTGCAGGATGAAAGAGCTCTGCACTTCCCTCCCTTGACACAAATCCCTGCTTTCCTGCAAGAAGGAGCCTGCCCTTCACAGAGCTGACTTGTGGAAAAGCTGCTTGCAAAYTCAAAGGCTTTGCAGAAGTCAGCAACACCCTGACACCTCAGCTTTGGCCAAGCAGCAGATGAGTCTCCCTCACAAAAGCCCAACACAAACGTTCTGTTCTGGCTAATGACATGTTATTTGCTAATTTGCTGGTTTCAGCCAGTTTGAATGGCACAGAAATCTCATTTACTGGGATTTGTACACTGCTTTTCCCAGGCCCTTCTGGGGCTTGCTGGGGCATTGGCCACGCACCACTCAGGCACAAAGGCTGATTTAAGCAATAAGGCAATTAGCCAACTTCTAAAGCCAGTCAGTCACGAAGTAATGTCTGACTGAGTGTAGAAATTTCTCACCTTTGATGCCTCTTATTGCAAACACCTCTCACCCCTGGAAAATACGTGAGAACATTCCCAATTTTAAGAGCTAAGAGGGTGGCAGGTAATTCACCCAAGGATTTTTACACTCTGGCCATTTCTGTCTGAAACACTCATTTCAGACCCCTGCCACCTCTAGCCCTGGCAGCATTCTCCCTGGTAGCACACACAGGCTGCCTTTGAAGTTCTTCTTTAATTCCTTGCAAGTTCCTTCACTGAGTTATTCCACTCCCATCTCTTTAATACTCCCTCATGTTCATTTTACACTTAACATTCTCCTATCTGTGATTTTATATTTAACACGTCTCTGTTTGCCCTCTGTTTGCTCCTCCCTGCCTGAGCATGAACTGCAATTTTCTGCTCACTTCTGATGCCTCTTTTCCTTTCCTGTTTTATTACAGAACTTCCTGAGGGTCTGTGGGTAGGCTGCCTTCCTCTGAGGCTCTGGCATCACCTCCACACATTTTAACCCTTTCAGCAGTAATATTGTTTTCCTCTTGTATTGATGCCTCAGGTTTGAGCTTTTCTATTTTTCAGGTTCTATGCTGCTTTAGTGTGTACTTATGGGCTTCATATCCAGGGATGGTGAGCTCTGTGCACAGAGCAGGGAGACAAAACAATTCCTGCTCTAGCTGGGCACCAAGGACAAATGATCCAAATCTCAGGCCCAAGAGCACAAACAGTGTGGGCTGGAGAGAGTCAAACAAGCAGGATGGGACTGCATGGGCTGGAGCTGGAATGGGACAATTAACTCCAATGTGCAAAGGAAGAAGAACTGATCAAAGTGAGAGACTCCATGACTGGGGGTCCATTTTGTGATCATTTTGGGTCCATCTTGGGTGCAGCCCTGGCTGGGCTCTTGTGCTGCCCAAGGTGGATCCATTAAAGCCTCCTAATAAATCCCTGCTTTATTCTTTAACTCTGTCCAGCCTCTGCTCTAGCTCAGCCTTCTCAAGGCATCACCRTCAAAGTGCAAAGAGCACCCTGGCCTTTGTGGGGTGCTCCGTGACGATGGAGAAGACCTTCCCCATTGCTGCTCTGCATTTCAGCACCGCCACGCTTTGGGGTGTGACACTTGTACCTCCAAGGCTCCACGAGCACCTCCTGCAGCCCCTGAGCCCCCGCAGAGCCCGTACCTTGCACCAGGAGAGGTGGTCCTGCACGCTGTCGATGGAGAGCGCGATCAGCTTCACGTTGCGCTTGCTGAACTCGGGCGCCAGCCTGGCGGCCCGGCCCAGCTCCGTGGTGCACACGGGGGTGAAGTCCCGCGGGTGGGAGAACAGGATGCCCCACCTGCAACGGCAGGGAAGCAGCTGTGAAGGGCAGCCGTGGCTCTGGTTTGTGCTGCAGGCAAAAGCTGTGCTGCAAGAGCCTGAATGAGGGATGGGGGACTCCAGGGGCTCTCCAAAATGCAGTTTATTGTATCCAAGGTGTYACAGCAGYCCAGGGYKGTGGGTGACAGAGCTGTGCCCACAGCTGTCAGCYCCAGCTGCAGGCAGCCCTGCAGACCCTTAGTTTAGGTTACATTCCATTATAGACTTTTCTTTTGGTTACATTGCATTMTATACTTTTCTTTGCTGAGCATCTTAATACAGCAGAACCAGTCTATACCTTAACTATCATCTATAGCCTATCATAACTACTGTAATTACCATATTCATGTTACTGTTCTCCAATCACTAAAAGTTAGCACATTACAGTTTAAGCTAGAAGGTGTTTTTCAGTTTTCTTACAGTGGAAAATTCGGAGACCTTTTTTCTACTTGCAGCATTTGCTGACTTGTTTGCCTGTGCTMTCTTTCTGCTTGGTAAAAACATCTTCTTGCCTGAGGTGGGTTTATCCTTKGCTCTAAGCCATAAAACCCCCTTCTAACTAACACACCCTYTGCCTCCTTGGTTATCCAGTAAGTCTGRCAATGCTTTTCTTCTAYATCAAAACTTGCTTCCATCTCTATTCTTTCTTCATATTCTACATKYAAAAATCTTTCTGCTAAGCACACATATCTGTGAGACTTTCTTGTCAAACTTTCATCCTTCCCAAGRCTGTGCAGACTGCAYGGTGTGGAGTGCAGGAACAGCTYGTCTCTCTGATAAGGAAYTCCTGYCCYRGCAACTCTTYCTTCCCTATCACCAGAAACTTCCATGAGATAAGCCCTGCTCTGGGAAACTCCCTGCACCTCGCTCCCCACTCTGCCTYCAGGATCCTGCAGGAGATGCTGGAGTAGCCCCTGGTGCTCCACATGGAGGTGGACACTGCGCTGTGTGAGGAAGTTTGGGGGAGCCAGGTGTACAGGGCAGCCCAGAGACCCCGCGAGTGAGGGGCTGCTTGGCCAGGTTATTGCAGAGATGGCCACTGACTCATGAGCTGGCCACTACCCCTGCAGCTCAGCTCCACCAGGAGACACACACAAATGTGCATCGTGCAGCTCGAAAGAATGGRACAGGACCAAGCCTAAACCCAGCTGCTGCTCTGAGCTGCACTCCATTAAAAGGTAAAAGTTAATCAATAGCAGGGGAGGCCAGAAGTTAACAACATCACATTGTGGCTCCTGTTACAGGGACACAGCCGCCTCAGCTTGGCAGCAATGGATTTTGAGTCTTTAGAGCAGCAAACAGTAATCCTGCACCTCCCAGGTAAGGTAAACAGTGCACAAGAAAGGCAGCAACGCAGCCCAGCAGGACGAGCTGCAGCAAAAAGGCTCTCAGGACTTCTCAGGGGCTAAAGCAAAGCCACCCCCAGCACTCCAAATTCCCTGCCAGAGACTCCTTGACCACTTCTCAGCTCAAACCACACAGATCTTACTGCACCAGCACCACAGCAGGGGGGAAAGCCCCATCTGAGAGCCTTGGGAATGCAGCTGGAGGGATGAGGTGAGGGATCCTGCAGCTCTGCCAGGGCCGTGTGACTGCCAGCAGGAMCTATTTGTGCGGAGCTCCCTGGCCATGGTGCCAGGAGGCTCCTCAGACAATGCCTGCGCTCCGGGAGCGGACAGCAGCGAGCAGCGGGGCAGGGCTGCGTGTGCCAGGCCGGGACAGCCCGTGCCAGGCTCACGGGGCTCTCTGCCCCCTCTGCCCACGCTCCCAATGCCCACAGCAGCGGCTGATCCGAGCCTGCCGAGCGCTGCGGGAGCGGGGCCCGGAGCGGCCGTGCCCGTGTCGGCAATGGGGCAGCGGCTCTGAGGGAACGGGGCCCGGGGGAGCGGGGCCTTGGTCACCCGGGCACTGCCGGGACACCGAGCTGTCCCCTTGGTCACCCGGGCACTGCCGGGACACCGAACTGTCCCCTTGGTCACCCTGGCGCTCCCGGGACACCGAGCTGTCCCCTTGGTCACCCGGGCACTGCCGGGACACCGAGCTGTCCCCTTGGCCACCTGGGCACTGCCAGCACACCGAGCTGTCCCCTTGGCCACCCGGGCACTGCCGGGACACCGAGCTGTCCCCTTGGTCACCCTGGCACTGCCGGGACACCGAGCTGTCCCCTTTGTCACCCTGGCGCTCCCGGGACACCGAGCTGTCCCCCTTTGTCACCTTGGCACTCCCGGGACACCGAGCTGTCCCCAGCACCGCTCTGGCCAGCCGGGCTTTGCCGTGCCGCGGGCGCTGCCTTTCCTCTGTCCTCGGGAGCTCGGCTCGCCCTCCGGGACGATGGGGACGGGATTCTGCCCACCGGGAATCGCGCCGTGTGCGGCCCCCCGGTTCCACGAGGAAAACCCACATTTTGGAGCGAGCCCCCGGAACCGTGTGACACGGGRCTCAGCGTGAGGAAGGAAGGACGGAAGGAACGCGGCGAGCGGCCCCGCTCCGTCCCGCCTCCCCGGGATCCCCGGCATCACCGGCGGCGCGGACATCCCACCCCCGCTGCCGCTCCCGCCGCATCCCCACGCGCTCACGAGTCTCCCAGGAAGTCGTGGAAGCGGATGCGACCCTGCGTGGTGTCCGCCTCGAAGTTGGGCGCCTCATCCCCCAGCAGCAGCCCCGGCATGACTGCAGTTCCCGATGCAGTTCCCGGCGCAGTTCCCGATGCAATTCCCGATGCAATTCCCGGAGCCGCCGCCGCCCGCTCTGCGCCTGCGCGCCGCCGCCGCCCCCTGCGCGGGCACGTGAGCGCGGGCACGTGACGGGCCGAGGCGGCGCGGCCGCGATGGCGACCTACGTGAGCGAGCTGGAGGCGGCCAAGAAGAGCCTGAGCGAGGCGCTGGGCGAGAACGTGAAGCAGTGAGTGCCCCCGGGGAGCGGGGCTGGGCCGGGGCTGCGCCACCCTCCCGGCCCCTCGCGATCTGCCGTGTCCGTGCCGAGCCTCGGCGCTGCTGCTGCCGCTGCGTGAGGGAGCAGCGCTCCTGCTCCGCCTCCTCAGCCGAGGCGCTCGGGGAGGGGAAAGAGCCGCGGTCTGGCTGACACGGGGGTGCTGGGAGGTTGGACCCGATCRTCTCGGGAGTCTTTTCCAACCGCATTGATTCTGTGGTTCCCTGCTCTCCCCGAGGTACTGGGCCAACCTGAAGCTCTGGTTCAAGCAGAAGATCAGCAAGGAGGAGTTTGACCTGGAAGCGCGCAGGCTTCTCACGCAAGACAATGGTAAAGGAACACCCGGGGTTTGTTTCCCTGCCAGGCCTGGGAAGCTCCTGCAGGCTCCGCGGTGCTTCCCGAACGGGGACAGTGCTTGTGAGGGAGACAGCAGCGGCCAGGGCTCCGGCAGCAGTGGGGTTAAAATGGTGGGAGGTGCCCTGGCCCGCGAGGGGAAGTCCCTGTGTAACCCCGGCCCTGACAGACAATTTGGCGTTGTGTAAATGTGATAAAAATGTCAAACATGCTGTTCGAGCAACCAACAAGCTTGTTTAATGTCACTGTGGAGGCACAGTCCATTCTGCACTTTCCCTTCGGCTGTCGCTGGAGCAGGGGAGGGAGCCCTGGGTTCACCGGGGTGCATTTGCAGCAGGCAGGTCCTTCCTGCCCTTGGCACTGGCAGATGAGGGTGGTAAAGGGGGAGATTCCTCGGTCCGTGCTTCTCTGTGTGTCTGCAGACATGGGTGGGCATTGCTGAGCTCACTGTGGGGGCTCCTGGCTTCCATGTTTGTGATCCCTTWGGGAAGGGCAGGGAGGTTTTTGCTGCTCAGGCTCCAGAGAGGATCCTGAAACCCTCTGAAGTTGTTTTCRCTTTCTCTTGTGCACATTTACTCTATGCTCCAGAAAACCTCTGCAATGAAGTTCTGTTTTGTTAGAAGCTCTTTGAGCTGACTTCATGTTTGTCGTTCTCCTTTTGGTGTATTTTGTAGCAAAACCAAAAGCACTGCAGTGGGGCCCCTGCATGGCAGGAGGGGACAGCTGCTCCTCTGACTGGCTGAATASATGAGAACTTGTCAAGCAGCTGTAATACAGTGTGTGTTATACTGAGAAGTGACCTCATTGTTTCTGTGCTGTGTGTAGTATCCTCTGTGTTGTTGTCACAGTAATAGCTTCTTAGCCCAAGAGAAGAAAACTCTCAAAAAAACTTGAATTAAAAATTGACTGAGCAGGTTGGGAGAACACAGCAGTGGGAAAGCTTAGGGAGCAACTTTAGGATGGCTTTGAGGGGGTGCCTGGGCACTGATGGGCTGCTAATGAGCTCTCTCTCTCTCTCTGCACAGTCCATTCTCACAATGATTTCCTCTTGGCTATTCTCACCCGATGCCAGATCTTGGTTTCTGCCCCAGGTGAGTCCTGACAAGCCTCATTAAGCCCTTGGTGTAACACTGTGCCTGCCACTTGTGTGTTTGGGGGTGTGTGCACAGTACCCCAATGTCCTGAGCCTTCATATTTATGGGTTTTTTTGCCACACAGGTAAAAATGTAGCAAAATGATGTTTCAGCAGAGGTGCTTGTGTGGCTGAGCTGTGTGTGCTTGGTTAGAGGCTGCTGCTGGGTTGCTGCCTGTGATAATCTGGTTTGAGCTCTGGGTTGGTGTCTGCTGTGAGCTGAAGGGTCAAGGCACATGCAGCCTTCTCTTTGATGTGCTTTGCTTACCTCTTTYCCTCTCCTCTGAACTTTGTTCCTGCTCATTGTGGAGAGCTGACTTTTCCTGACTCATCTTGATTTCAAGTTCATATCTGATAGAAAAGTGCTTACAGGGAGCCTTGGTTGAGCTATGACCCATTAACCCAGTCAWCTGCAGACAGTTAACATGTTAACTTTGGGAGCATCCAGAATTACATTTCACCTCTGTGAGTGTCTAGAATGGCTGTCCTCAGGGGTGCAGGTGTGTTTTGTTTGGTCTCCAAAAGAGCTCTCAACCCAGAGATGTACTGGCAAGGGCAACTGAGCTGCAATTCAAGGTGTGGAGCTGCTGTGTARGAAGGGAGAGAAAATGGTTACAGCTCACGTGGGCTGAGAGATGAGTTTTTGGAGAGAGCACCTGTTACTGAGGGGCCTGTTGTAGCTAGAGAAAATAATGCCTGCAAAATTCATGGATGCCCAGGGGTTTTTGTGTTGGAGCTGGTCCTTAACTCTCTATCAGCTGTGCTAATTAAATGTTGATTGCCCCCACCTCCAAAATTGCTTTGTTTGCTCTTGACTGAACTTCAAAAACACCTTGTGTGTCCTAAACTTGTTCCCTTTAGGGAGCTGGACTCGTGTAAATCAGAAGGTTTATGTCTGAATCTGCTGCTCCTTGCTTTTAACTTTGAGTAATTAATTGCAGCTGGATTATAAAGAGACTGCACAGGAACAGAGATTCCCCTGCTGATCACCTGGAGCAGCTGAGTGTAAACGAGGAGGGCAGGGAGGCAGTGCCTCTTCCCTGAGCTCAGCAGTGAGTGCTGGGGTGCAGCCCAGAGCTCAGAGGCAGTGCCTGTTCCCTGAGCTCAGCAGTGAGTGCTGGGGTGCAGCCCAGAGCTCAGAGGCAGTGCCTGTTCTCTGAGCTCAGCAGTGAGTGCTGGGGTGCAGCCCAGAGCTCAGAGGCAGTGCCTGTTCTCTGAGCTCAGCAGTGAGTGCTGGGGTGCAGCCCAGAGCTCAGAGGCAGTGCCTGTTCTCTGAGCTCAGCAGTGAGTGCTGGGGTGCAGCCCAGAGCTCAGAGGCAGTGGTCAGGCTAGAGCCTCCTGCCATGGGGCTGGGGTTTGTTATTCCTGTGTGCATGCCCTGGGCTCAGCTSTTCTGAATGTCATTTGTGTCTCTATCCAGTCTCTTCATGCCACTTAGYCATGGTGTGCAGCTGTCTGGTCAGGATTCCTCAGCAAACTCTCCCAGGTGTCCCTTTCCAAGGCTGTGTAGGATTGTGTTGAAGGTGGGAGCCCCAGCACAGAGCAGGGTGCTGCTCCACAGGTGTTTTCCATGTGCTCCTTATTTCCTGCCTGACCTGCTTTAATTTCAAGTCCCTGGAGGTTGTTTTCTCTTGTGCCATTGAGCTGCTCTCTTCAGAGCCCTGGAAGAAGCCTGGTTGTGGTGGTTCAGCAGGTGATGGCAGCCAGCTGGTCACCAGTGCTGTCACCTCCAGGGCTCTCAGGCACGCTTTGGCTGGCTCTGTGGCCACAGACTGCATAAGCCAGCTTGAAAAAAGTCAGTTTAATCGTGGCTGTGTGGTCTGCAAGATGTGGTTTGGTGCTCTGGAGCTAACAGTGCATTCTGCTGGTCCCTTCTAGCAGCTCAGCTGTGCTGTCCACAGATCAGTGCAGTCTSCCAGTGATCTGGGAGCTGAGGTTCCTTTTCTGGGCCACTGGCTGGGAGATCTCTTACAGGCAAGATGTAGGGTTGTACATGCAAGCCCAGGAAAATGCAGTGTCAGTGGACTACTAGCTTTTAACATCTAGATTTCTCTTTCTTCCCCTAGATGCCAGTGTGACACCTGCTATTTTTTTTGTTGTGGTTTGGTTTTTTTCTCTCTCTTTTTTTTTTTTTTCCCCTCCATGTAAGAATGGAAAGCTAACAGGCTTTTGTCTCTACCACTGTCTTTTGGGTAGAAGGTGTTTACTTGATGATTCATGGAAATAAGTAACTTTAAAGAAGTGTTTTTGAGGCACTTGGCACGCCATCACAAGGGTTATTGGTGCATGTACTTTCCACCTTCTTGTGAGAGACAAGGGGAAAATAACCATGTGGTCAGTGGTCAAGTTGTACTTGATACTGTACTGGAATAAGAACCCTTGGGGAAGGTATTTTTCAGGAGTGATTGCAGTATATGTTGGACATGCAAACAAACCCATCTGATCCCAATTTTGCTACCTCTWGTAGTAGTGGTTCCACCTGGGATTTAGGGAGCACTTGGTGACTGTCACCCTTTCTGAGGATGCTTTGCAGTTCCCCCTCTCGTCTGCTCAGGCTGTCGGTCACCCAAACCACTTGAAATCCCAGTTGCAGAGCCTCTCTGCCATGGGACATCTGGGGCTGGCTGGTGCAGAGGCAGGGAGGTGTGTTGTCCATTCTGATGGGAAGGGTGGCCATTTGGGGTCAGCTCTCCTGGCTGTGTCCTCTCCCCAGCCCTTGGGCACTGCCAGGCTCCTAGCTGGTGGGATGGGGTGAGGAGCAAAAAATCCCTGGGCTCTGTGCTCTGCAGGAATGAAAACATCCCTGTGTCACCAACRTTGTTCTTGGCACTCATCCTAAACATAGCCCTGTGCCAGCTACTGTGGAAGAAATGAACGTTTTTCCTCCCCAAACCAGCACACTGGGAATTTTTCTTCCCCAAAAAATTCCATCAAGAGGGGCTCTGGTTTAAATCCTTTCTTAACCTTGCATGGACTTGCATACTAAGCTGACCTTGTTTGTTGGACAGTTGCAAGCACTGAGGGTACCAAGGTTTCTTGAGTTAATATGTATCTTATTGGAACTGTTCCTTCTCTTCTTAGCTAAATGTTAGCAATAAAACTGAGACAATTGCAAACACTCGAGTTAGTGATGTAAGCATTTAATTTGTTTAATAATAGTCTGAAGCCAATTAAAAGATGGTTCAGTGAATTAGAACTCGAGTGGAATAACAGGAGCGTTTTATTTCATCAGGTTTGTCCACAGGCTTTGCTTAGAGGGCTTTCAGCTGTCAGATTGGCTCAGGTTGCTCGTGTTTGCTGCTCTCCAGAGTACTGAGAAGGGAGGAAAAGTAAGAAAATAGGAATGTAAGTTTTTGGCAGAGGAGGGTCAGCAGAATATCAACCAGATATCAGCAGAATAGCTGACCAAAACCTTTGTTCCTGCAAGAAGATTAAAACAAACAACCCTCCCAAACTGAAGATCAGGAAAACAAGCGTGGGAAATGTGTGCTTTCTCTCTGTCTGTTTATTTCTGTGGCGACTCTCTCTGTTTCTTTGTCCTTTCCTCATGCAGCATGTCAGGCAAACCTGACAGGCTCTGTCTGGGCTGCCTGGTGCCATCTCGATGGTGCCATGCAGAGATGTGGCAGCTCCTAGAAAAATGGTTTTATCTCTTGCTGATCTTTGACGGCAGAGCAGCAGCTGGGGCTTGTTAAGGTCTGATTCCTTTGCTAGCAAGATTAAATAAAAGCTGCATTCATCTCTGAAGTTTCATGTCTGAGCCAACCCAGCCTTGTCATTTGTGGCCAGGAAGGCAAGTACTGGTTTCTTAGAATGCTAGAGGGAAATTTTGCTTTCTTCATCTAGTGCAAGTCAGGCTTGGTAATATGAAAACCTGGAAAAGGAACCAAAAATTGTGCTATGGGCTCATTATAGTGGGGAATAGGAGATTGTATCTCACCTTTTCCTTGTTTTAAGCTGAGTTTGGCTAARTTCTTGTTAAATGTGCACGTTGAGATTCAATTAAGTTGCATCTTTCAGATCTACTGTCAAAGTCTATAAATTTAGTTGCCATTTAATTTAAAACCTACTGTATTGTTTTTCTTTAAAAAKGTATTTTAAAAATTCAGACTTAACTGTAACCTATTATATCTGTAGAACCTTGTCAGAGAAAAGAGTGTTTGCAATATCTATCTCCACTCATTGCACTTTCTMTGGTCACAAATGAGGCTGTGAATGAGCTGTGTGAGACCTGATGTGGTTCTCCACAGTGGTTTCCTATGCTCCATTATTARGGCCTCTCCTGTGATGTATTGATGAGCAGTGGCACCAGCCTCACAATTTTTGGCGAGGTTTTATTTATTATGTTTTAATTTCTTAAATTGGCCAGTGGATTTTGACAACAGGGTTTGTAGGCTATGGGTTTCCACCTCTCTAATGGGAGCTAAACTTCTTGGTGAACTTTTTTTTTAGTATAGGGAGACTGTGCCATCTATGTGTGTGTAGGTTGTTTCTAATCACTTCTTAGCAGCTCCCCATTCAAAAACTCCACCTGAATCCTTCAGCTGAGCCTGATCCTATTAGAATTATTTTTTTTTCCCTAGCAGAGGCCATGGTGCTTGTGCTCCAGCTGTGAGTGTTGGAAGTTCCCCATAGGCAAGGACTTCTAGCCAGCCTCATTCCTTACAGGGCTGTGGTATAATTGTGTTTGAGTTCCTGACTACAGCAAATTAACCATAGTTAATTCTCAATTACAGCAGATTAAGCATAGTTGGGACAGCCAGAGATAAACCCAGAGATTGGTGTGAAGCTGGTGAGAACTGTGGGAGCAGGAGAGAACCACAGCTGGGTGTTGGTCAGTGCTCAGTGAGGCTGGCCAGGCTGTGGGTGGTGAGATGTGGAAAGGCTGCTGTCACCTCTTGTCTCTGTCTAGAGGAAAGGGCAAATTCTGGCTGAGGTGTGGCCAGGGAATGTCCAAGACATTGCTGTGCTGTCAGGGCTGCCTGGCAGGGAGCTCAGTCTCAGCTTTGGGGGCAGCTGAAGTGCCTTCAGAGCCGAGCTGTCCGAGCTCCCTGCAGTGGGACGTGCTGAGGGCACGCTGTGCTCCMAGGAGAGGATGCTCACTTGCAGGGCCAGGCTGGGGAGGAGGATGCTGGAGGCACACAGCACGGGCTGCTCTGCAGCCACGAGAGGGCTGTCCAGCCTCTGAGTTGCACTTGTTCCCTGCCAGCAAGCACACACACGTCCAGTGCAGTGCTGTCCTAAGCCAGTGTTCCTGAAGGAATTAATTGCTCACAGATGCTGTAAGCCTGTCAGCAGGAAATTTGCTAGGCTGTCCTTGCCAAGAGCTGTGTGATTATCAGGATGTGGTTTGGCCTGCTGTAGGGGTAGCTGTTAGACAGCATTCAGTGGACTTTAGAGCTGATTATGTGATCAAATGTATTTATTTTTTAGGACTAAACAGGAACCTCTTTTTCAGCTCTTTGCTCACTGGTCACATTAGTGACATCTTGCTCCTGRGCTCAGTGGCCTCTGCAGTTCTTCCCCCCTCTCCTTCTCTTCAGTGTAACAGAGCAATCAGCTTGATGTAGTGATGTTCAATAAGGATCCATGACAAATCTTGATGAAGCAGAAGGAAAACTGGGGAGTCAGGCTGCTCAGTTCAGATGGTTTAGCATCTGACCTGATCCAGGAGTGGGTGAGAGGAGAAGCCACCTCTAGGTAAGAGCTCCAGACAAGCTCTCATCTTCCTGATGGAACAAACAGCTTGTTCCTTCCTTTTGGATTTTCTTACAGGCTGTGCTTATCTCTCTCCTTCCACTGTGGGTTTTGTGTGGTGTGTGGACAGAAATTGCTACATAAGTCATGGTGTTGTGAGTGAGTCAAAGTAGCAAGGGGCTGACAAAGGAAGGGAGGGGCTACCAAAGATGTTCTCCCCTCTTTGCTATGGCTGTTGATTTTGGGTTGAGGCTTAACAGGTGGCCAAATGTGAAGGGTTTCATCCTGGCCCTAAATCAGCAACACYGAGTGGGTGTTTTGTGTTTTTTGGTTTATTTTTTGTTGGTTGGTTGTTGGTTGGTTTGTTTTGGTTTCTTTTTCCTTTCAATTTGTAGAAGGTGCTGGATCTCTGCCATGGCCAGGTGGCTCTGCAACTAAACCTGGAAAACCCAAAGGGAAGAAAAAGATTTCTTCGGTTCGCCAAAAGTTCGATGTAAGTGACTGTGGTTCTCTTTGCATGTGCCAAATTCCTCAAATAAGTGATTTACTGTTTATTCAGGCAGTCAGATAGAATTCTCTGACTAACTCTCAAAGTGTTAGAAGTGAGATCCTGGGTGTAATGTTTTCAGAAGGTCAACTTGTTTCAGAGCTGAAAATGCCTTTTAAAGGTGCTATTTTCTGGTAGGTGGCACAGAAACGTGCAAGATCCGGTTCACTTTGCAGCAGAAGCTCTGCACATCCACCCTGCATTGTCACACCCCTGTTCTGCACTTGTTTCTGTGCTGCCAGACCAGTGTGGAGGGGAGATTTGGGGTTAGGCACTCTGTGTGTGCTTCAGAGACAAAAAGAATCCAAAGGAATGCAAGTCCAGCCTAAGGCTCCTTGTATTTACGAATTGTCAAATTACTTTGCAGTGCTCACAGCTGCAACCTGTATTGTGATGTTCTGAATTCAGACTGTGTTACCTTGCCTGTCTTAAAATTTGACTGTAACTCTTCAGTTCAGTAGCAAGTAGATGAGTGTTTGAGAAGCAAGTTGTGAGGTAGTGGAAGTCTTAGAATTTGATTTACTCACTACCCCTAGGATACACCAGATTTCCAGTGTGTGTTGTACACGTGTTCAGGAGTGCTTGGCAGTAAGCACTGTAGGAAGTGCATCTTATGATTAATGGGCTTTTCTGGTACTAGTGGGATTCCTAAGTAGTGTGAATTTGGAAGTGCCTTGGTATTTCATAATGTTTCACTCACTGGTCAGAGTAACAGCTGTGAATGACTACAAATCCATTCCAGTTGGCTTCTGCTCTCCCAAACCATATTCCTCTTGAGAGTTGCTTACGTTTTGAAGGTCTTTTTTTCCAGGCATGTGACTTTCCTGTAATGAAAGCATAAATCTTTAGAATTATGGGGAGGGAAACCTGCTTTCACATCACCAGTGGGTGGATTGGTTTTTCACTCTGAGTTAAATGCCACACTGTCCTTTGACTAAAGCAGCCCCCCTTTCTCCCCTGAAACTAAGATGTGAGAAATCCACTTTGCTGCTTATTCATTGTTCATATTTAAAGTTTATTTGTCCTGATGCCCCCAGAAGAGCCTTGCAGCAATCTCCATTCCACAGCCACTGGAAAGCAGAGGGAGTGTGATGAGTCTGTTTCCTTGTGGGTCAGAGCTGGGCCAAGCACATGGCTGGGCTCAAGGATCAATAATTTCCATTTGCTTTGTTCCCCTCTTTATCTGGAGACTGAGGAGCCATCACAGGCACTCAGAGCTTGAGACACAATGCAGCCAAGGATTTGTGCTGGAATACATATGGCCTGGGAAATGCCACCTTCTAGTATGAATTCCTCTTCTGTGATGAGTATTTTTGCTAAATTACTGAGTCAGTTCTGAAAAATAGTCATATTCCATCTCAGTGGCTGTAACACAGCTCTGCTTAGGGTAGTGAAAGTACACRGGGAGCCTGGAGTATGAAATTAGTGCTGGAATTGGGCTAAGTTTAAAGCATTAGAGAAATGTAAGAATCAATCACATAAGTTTAGGATCATGGGTTTTAATCTGGAGGGTAGCTGTACAGCTGGTAAGTAAAAATATACCCTTCTGTACAAGGAATTACTAAATATATGAGAATTCTTCAACACAGAAAGTGTCTGAGAGATGTGAAAGTCCAGTCACTGGCCTGGGTAGTGTGAGAGGAGATAAAAGGGGCAGTCACTGACTGCATTTGAGATTCCCAGGAGAATCAAGCAAATCTAGCAGGTGGGGAGGTACAGAGCAGACCAGAACAGGTGAGTCTTCATGTGGTGTGTAGTATTTCTTGCTGCAGTGTGCTGTGGATGCCCAAAGTTCAGGTGGTTTGGGGTGCTACTGGACAAGTCCAGTGAAAAGATACCAACACTGACTTACCAATTTTTTCAGTCACAAGCCATTGGGGAGAATTTTTTTATAGGTGTAAGCTTTCTGACTGGAGAAGGGATGTCCCCTAGGGTCTGAATGAATATTACCTTATGCTTCAATGTTGTGTTCCTGACAGCACCGGTTCCAGCCTCAGAACCCACTGTCAGGAGCCCAGCAGTTTGTGGCAAAGGATCCCCAGGAGGATGATGATTTGAAGCTGTGCTCTCACACCATGATGCTCCCCACACGTGGCCAGCTGGAAGGAAGGATGATTGTCACTGCCTATGAGCACGGGCTGGACAATGTCACCGAGGAGGCAGTGACAGCTGTTGTGTATGCTGTGGAGGTGAGCCTGGGCTGGGGGGCTGCAGTGATCTCATGACACCAGCAGCAAAAGGCTCTGTGTGCAGGCTGGGGCGTTGTCCCCCTGCATGGGGTGGAATCCTGCTGCTCTGATTGTTCTCCCATTGCCCTTTTGTCCCCACAGTAATGTGAGCATGGAGAATCTCGTGCCCTAGGTGTAAAGTCTGGGACTTCTGCCTGCAAGTGTTAGTTTTGATGTATTTGCACAATACCCCAGGCACGCTGAAGTAGCTGTTGTGGAAAATGCTATTCCTGTCACTTCAAAGCAGGGACAGAATGGGAATGCCAGTTTGACCAGCTCTATAAAAAGCAATCTGTTACAGGCCCAGTGTCTGGCCTGGCCATGAAGGGACATGATCAGGTGATACCTGATCCAGGTGGAGTTTGGCTTTGGCCATTGGTGCATCACTGTACACATCCCAGGAATGACACAGCCACTGCTTGGAGCACTGATGTGTGCCTGGTTTTCTGCACTCAGCATGTGGAGGCCACCTGAGTTCCCATCTGGAGTGAGGCCAAATGAAGAAGTTGTCTGCTTGTTTTTTTCAGACAGTTCTTTCTCCAGCACTGTTCAGGCAAATGAAAAAGATGAGTGAGGGGCTTTTCAGTGTCATTTCAGGGCGTGTATTTCAGTWCAAGTGTAACATCCAGTGTCAGTTATGAAACCTTAACTTTTAATCAGAGGTTGGGAATTTCCTAGCATTGAAGACACCCCTTTGACATTTGAAGAAGGGCATCACATATTAAAGTATAGTTCACAGGCTGATGTTTACAGTACTMAAAGTGCCATGTTCTCTGTATCCAAGGGCTGGATAATGAAAACCTCCYGTAGCTTGTCCAGATATTGGTTCCCTTCCATCTTTAGGTCCCTGTGGTCATAGCAGCRCTGCTTCTGTCTTGCCATTTGTTGAGGCCCTTCTATCCACAGGTGAATGAATCAGCACATGTCACAAGATTGGTTTTCCTTGCAGAACCACCTTAAGGACATTCTGACCTCTGTGATATCCAGGAGGAAAGCCTATCGTCTGAGGGATGGCCATTTCAAGTATGCCTTTGGAAGCAATGTCAACCCTCAGCCATATCTGAAGAACAGTGTTGTTGCTTATAACAACTTAATTGAGTGGTAAGGAGCTGGCAGCACACTGATGATGAACATGAATTTTGCTAGTCTTGGAATTACTCCATGGCTCAGTTGCATCTTTTATGTGTGTTGATGGTGTCTTGCTTTCACCAGCTAGGAAGGCATTGGTATGGAGGATTTTGCAGCTGAGCAGGGAGTGAGAATATRGGGATTTCCCAGCACTAAACTGTAGGGACAGTGTTACCTCTCTCTCCCTAACCTCTGCTTGTCCAGCAGTTCACTACTACTTTTTGGAAACATCAGTAACACAGCAATGCTCTGCCTTTTTGGAGGCACGGCTGTTGTGCCATAGGATTAAAATGTCAGTGAGGACCCGCAGGACACTGCCATCCTGTCATTTCCTGCATGCAAATATGTTTATGGTTCTGTGGCACATCTTTCCAGTTAGCAGGGCTTTGAGGTCCTTCTGTTTGGAGTCTGTGTCAAAGAGTTTGTGCAGTTTGTGTACGAGAAGGCAGTTTTGTTTGTCTGTGGCAGCTTCTAGCAGTTGACAGGAGGTCGTGGGTGTTTCAGGATTTGATTGTAGCACTACAAACAACTCTGCCTAACGGCCAGTGTTCCAGCTTAATGTTGTGTGTGCCTTAATTTTTATGCTGGGTAGAAACTATTGGCTGCAAGTAACAAAAAGTTGCACAACTGAGACCATTTAAGCAGGGCTGGAGCATGTTGAGGCTCAGTCCACACTCTTTGTTAAACTGGAATTGAAAAGAAATTTTTATTAGAGCTGAAATAATTTTATGTACCACATCTGTGGTGCAGAACAGCAAGGCTCCTGCTGTATGACAGCCACAGCTGGTGCTGGTTTGTGACTGGGATGTTTTCTGCCTGCTCTGCCCCCAGCCCCCCGAGCAGCACCACACCCTCAGCGGGTCAGAGCCTGGCCCCCCCGCCCGCTCCTGATGATGCTGAGCAGCAGGCAGCCCTGCTCCTGGCCTGCTCTGGGGACACCCTGCCAGCATCCCTGCCTCCAGTCAACATGTACGACCTCTTTGAGGCACTGCAGGTAAGCTGGGCACGTCACACCTTCGTGTCACAGGCAGCGCTGCCCTGGGTGCCAGCTGCCAGTCTTAGGCATGGTTTAYGTGCATGGAGGGGGATTTGTTTTCTCTTCCCATAGTCTCTTTCCTTCTTTGGCTTTGATTTGTTCCCACTGTTAACTGCTGGTTTAATGCCTGTTTTGATCCCCTTGGTCACAGAGCTGATAAGGAAATCCCTGTCTCACAGCTGTGCGAGATGGGTGAACTCCTATCAGAACTGAGCTGGATGGATTTTGACAGTGCTGCAGCAAAATACCTTACCTGGCATGTCCCTTCTTACTCTTCATGTTCCACCTGGGTGCTTAGAGGAATACTTGGTCCTGCCATGCAGGGCAYTGCAGTGGGTTGGCTGTGATCACCCCAGCCCTGGGGAGGCATTTGAGGTCAGCTGGGTGAATTTTCATTGGCAGTGTATGGCTGTGGTTCCCTCCCTCTCTGGCAGTTGTGGGGGCATTGCCACTTTGAATGTCTAAAATTAGTTGTTAGAAATTTCCCCTTGATGATCTGTGCTGTTGTGAATAGGCCTTGGGATTTTGTCTGACAGCTGTGGATAGAGACCACAGAGCTGTAATCAAGCACTCATCTCATGTTTAGTCAGAATTGTTATTTCTATGGTTTTGATGATCAGTTATTGATTGCCACCCCAAGAGCAAAATTACTATTTCCTTACCATGGCACTCCCTTAGCAAGTGGTGTGAGAGGTGGTTGTGCTGTGCTGGCTGCTGTGGCAGTRCTGGCAGGGAGCAGCTCTCCCTGTGAGAATCCCTTTGTTTCCACTCTGCAGAGATGGCCCCTGTGGTAGAAGGAGGTTATTCCCTGGTAACATGAGCAAATGTGTATGGAAGTGTGCAGCTTGTTTCCYACCATGCCTTTCCAGGTGCACAAGGAAGTGATCCCTGCACACACAGTCTATGCTCTAAACATTGAGAGGATTGTCATGAAGCTCTGGCACCCCAACCACGAGGAGCTGCAGCAGGACAAGATCCACCGGCAGCGCCTGGCCATGAAGGAGGGGCTCCTGCTCTGCTAGGGCTGGGCAGCCCTGCCAGCCCTCAGGTGGCTCCAGCCTGCTCCTGGGACTTGGCATTCAGGTGCTCCTTACAAACCTGTGTCAGCATCTCCAGGATGATGTGATTTATGAGTCAGCTTTTCCTATGGAAATGGGACCGAGTTGTGGGACGCTTCTCTGCTTCCCCAGAGTCATGTGCCRTGGAGGACTTGCAGCAATGCCACTGAATTGGGAAAGAGAAACRAGACACATTTGCAAGGACTGTTTATAGGAAAAATAAATGTGAGAGTGGAAAGAGTTGGTTTTAACTAAGATGTGCTCTTGTCTTCTTTTGTGAGCATGGAGAATCTGCCTCCTTGCTCTCACCTCTCAGGTATTTCCCTCCTGAGCTCAGACTCCAGAGGCCTTGTCCAGCTTCTGTTGCAGTTGGTGGGATCCTTYTCATTAACTGGTTATGGGCTGGGCTCTTGTGCAGATGAGCAATTCTGTTAGCTGATGTTGTTCCTCTTCTGCCAGGGGAATTTCTGATTAGAAACTGTGACAAAACTATGACAGAAGGGAGTTGTCTTGGTGTTGAAGACTCCTTGGATTTGCAGCATGAACAAATCTCTCCTCTCGCTTCCTTGTAAAAATATGCAGGCTTGTATTACTTCATTATGAAATAATGCAGCCACACCTCCCCACATGGGAGGTGTGCAGATTWCTGTGTAAGGAGAAATCCCACCTTGTGGGTTTCAGGTGCTCTGCTGTATCCCTGAGTCAGCTCTGGGAACTAGCTTATTATAACAAGAGAATTCCATTAAAGTGTCTTAATTACTGCATGGCCTGGGTTTGACCTCAAACATGAAGGTACCTGCTGAAGTGTGACTCACTTGCTGTGCCTCCAGATTAATGGAATTGAAACAGCTTCTTCTGGGGGAATATGAAAGGGGAAGCTCACAGTTCCACTTCATTCTGGTTTTCCTATTTGGATGGGAGACTTGTCATATTTCTTGTGGAGTTTTCTTCTCTGCTGTACCCCCAGGACTGAGGAGGGTGTAGATCCCTGATGTTTCTTCCCAGTTACTGTTTTTATAACTTCCTTTCTGACCCCTGTGGCTGTTCACGTTGCACCAGCATTGTAACAAAGGGTTGTGCAGCTGTCCCTGTGTTCCTGGCTTTCCTGCATCCCCTTYGGGATGTGCTGTGGAGTCGGGCATAGCAAGAGGCCGTGTCTGGATAGGTAGTGGTGACTCTCTTCATGAGGAGATCAGGATTATGAAGAAACTGGGAAAGGCAAGGACACAGAGCTGCAGCAGGGCCTGGCAGGATGGGAGCAGTTGTAGGTAGGTCTGGCAGTGTGTGGTTCAGAGGGGAGTGGGGGAGAAAAGATGGGCAATTCCTTTTGGTCCTTTTCTTTTGACTGCTTTGTTTTCCTGTATTTAAGTTGGTCAGAGTGAGTCTGAGCTTAAAAGTTGACCTCAGTGGCTTTTACATGAGAGTTTTTAAAAGCAGTGTTTAACCTTAGTAGCTGTGTGGTGGTGAGATCATCAAGCCACCCAAAATACAGCCTGCGGGGTGTGGGAGGGAGATTTCCCAGGTAGTTGTGATGCTTCTGGTGTAAAATGAAAGCAGTAAGTTTGTTTGCTAGAAACTCTGGGGCAGCTCTGAGGATCTCAGATCTGAAGAAAGCACCCAACCTACGACAGCATCACAGGCAGGTTCTGAAACAAAYTGCAAAGTGTGGCACTAGAATCTCCCTGCTGTTTGCCTGAGCTTTGTTCTGAAGAGCCAAGTCATCTATTCCACCCTGCCAAAGTGRAGTGTTTGGTACAGCTGCTGCACAGCAAAGGCTCCAACAAGGAGCTCATGTCAGCTGCATTGCAGAGATTGAAAACTGAAAGGCASATGTTCTCAAAGCACTTTGCAATGAAGTGTGAGTTTTTGTGAGAAACAATGCTTTACAGGCTTCTTGGGCGATGGAGCTGCAAGGGATCACAGAATATTCCGAGTTGGAAGGGAGCCACACTCCTGGAGCTGCAGGAGTCCAACACTTAAGGGAATGGCCCCTATGGGGATCAGACCCATTATGAGCACATGCTCTAACCAGCTGAGCTAATCCCTGTGGCTGGCTGGAGGCTGCTTTTCCACCCCCTGCTGAAAGAAGAGCCAAGCCCAAAATTGGAGCAGGTTATTTATTTCCAGAGATGAGACCAGAGAAGCAGTGCCATCTCCAGTTCTGGTGTGTGAGCATGTAGACAGTGAAGGTTTTCCTTGGACCCCTACCCTGAGAGCAAGGTGCTGGTACTGACAGCTATCACTGTTAGGCTGTGACATGACACGTCTCTCTTCACTACAGTAGTCAGCCCTCTAAAAGGAATGAATAACACTGCTGAACTCCAAAAAAGAACAGAAAATAGTTTGGCAGGGTCTGGCTTTTGCCCTGAGATCCATCCAGAACCTGCCAGCTCTGTGGCAAGCTACGCTTGAGCAGATGTTAGCTCAAAAAGCCTCAGTGGAACTTCAAAGTTACCTTGGGCAACCTGGTGTGCTTTTAGTGGCCTTCACTATTGAAGGCTTTTTCCTCTGACCCCTGCCTCTTGCTGCAGGCCTGGAATTTGTTACAGTCATGCCAGAATAGGGAAAGACAGAAGGGAAGGGATAAGAGATCACCTGCCATGTCCTCAAGAGTGAGAATTGCATCTTATGCTCTTAACCCCATAGGTGATATGTAGTGTACTGAAAGTTGCCACTTTTGGAGTTTCTATTGCTTCTGCGTCCACTTCTAGATCTGTAGTGAAAAATCACTGGCCACCTCATGAACAGGGGGGGAAGAGTGCTTGAGGTCTTCACTGGGCTTGCTTCACGGCCTGGGCTGGGGTGAAGTTGTTCATCTSATCCCAGAAATGATCAATGTGATCTGCGTCCCTGTGAGTGTAGGAATCAGAAAGGACATCTGTTACCTTCCAGGCAGTTTCAGCTGCTGGACCTGGCTTAAGTCTGACCAAACCTTTGCAATTGCATGCCAAGCAGGAGGGCAGGGRTGTGAACGTAGCCCTCCTCAACACCCCCAAACAGCCAAACTCTTGCTCTCCAGACTTTGGCCTTGCCTCCCTGGGGCTGTGTTGGTTATAATTCAAAAACCACTGTTTCCATTTGAATTTCTGAAACCAGTTTCCCAGTGGTGAGCTGGGTTATAGTTAATTAAAGGCTCCCACAATCAGATATCTCCTCCTGTGCAACGACAGCCACTTCTGAAATGCCACTGCGGTCAGAGCAACGAGCAGGAGCTGGGGCCACCTTCATCTCACAGGAAGGGCTGCTGGCCTTTCCATGGAGCACCCTGTAACCTCTTTGAGTCCTTTAAAGGCTTTTAAACCCTGTTTTGGAATGTGTCAGCAGGGCTCCTGCCCAGGTCCTGGCAGTGTTCTTCCCTGCTCCTCTCTCCACATGCACAGCTGGCCAGCTCTGCATCTCAGGAGGTGGTTTGCTCCTGGCTGAGCAATCTGCCCTGTACTTCTATGTATATCTCACAGAGATGCTCCAGATGGACTTGGCAGAGGAGCAGCAGGTGCTTGTCTGTGCAGTGTAGTCTTTCTGTGGAATGGAGCCTTGATTTTCAGGCATTTATAGTTTGTTGGTGTATTGTTGATGGGAGCAGCCACTCTGTTTTTCCCTGGAGCAACATAAATATTTCAGACTTTTTTTTCCCCACTGAAACTTTAATTTCTCACTAAAATGCTGTCTTTCCACCACAAAGAAAGCAAAAGACAGCTCAGCCTGCTTTATTTTCACCTCTGTCTCTAGCCTCTCCAAAATACTCACCAGAAGTTTGATCCAAGTTGTCAAATGTGGGTTTTAGCTCTATAATAAGTGGAGTATTGAATAACTCCATAATAAAAGTAATTCTTATCCACTCTCTGCATTCCCTAAAGACAGGAAAGGAGGGAGCAAGAGCCTGGCTCTGCTCCTGTGCCATGGGAGTGCCTGCTGCAGCCTTGCTGTTTCTCTGATAGTTCACTAAAGGATTATGCTGCAGGGTCATTCTCCTTTCTCGTGTGTTGGAGATTCATCTYTGAATTCCTCCTGCTCTGCAGAGTGTCTCAGCTGGACTCCATGGCTTCCCCTGGAACCTGTGAGACTGCTGYCCCAAACCAGCTTGTACACACTGGTGCAGCAAGTCCTAAATYCTGTCAGAAGAGAGCCACGCCACGTGTCCTTGTCCCTGGGACAGCAGGGCCCTGAGCAACACATCCCAGTGTGGTGAGGCTTCTTTTTGTTCTTTTTTTTTTCTTAGAAATGTTGGAAGAGCTAACACAGGAAGCAGACAAGGAGGAAGGCTGGAACCTGGTCTCCAAAGCCAGGAAATGTTGAGGGCAGCTTTTGCTCAGCCAGCTGGGTGCAGGGAGCAGCGCGGGGCTGTGCAGCAGCTCCTGAGGTTTGCTGGCCCTGGGACTGCCCTGCAAGGACATAGAGAAGGCTGGGAAACCCATCACTGATGCCAAAACAGTTCTCTTGCAATTTCCTGGAGCTTCCCAGCGAAACACAGCAGGCARGGCGTGATTTAGGGTGTTCTCTCAGAGGAGACCCCTCGAGCCACGGTGCAGTCTCTGCCAGAGGGACCCAGCAGTGCCTGTCAGGGCAGCTGCTCCTCTGACCTCGTGGCTTTGTGGGCTCCAGCTCCCCTCACCCTGCTCAGACACTGCTGGGGTTTGTGTCATTTGAGTCTTCAGGATGGGTGGGAAAAACAAGAGAGGCAAAGACAGGAACCCAGCAGCACACAGGTTGAGAAAGCAGCTGAGCCCAGCCCGGCTGTGGGTGACACACACCAACCTCTGTGCTTGTGCCACTCTGAAAGTGCTGTTTGAAGGCTCAGCCAGGCTGTGCCCTGCTGCAGGAGGGATATTACAGCTCATCCCAGTCTCCTGTTTCCAGCTCCCAAGACTTGCTGTGCAAGGAGTGGATGTATTTGCAGCTTTGGCATTGGAGAGAGCAATCCATGCTCTGGATCCCTGTAAATTGGCCTCCTCCACACCAGTGCTTGAGGGAGGAACTGCCCTCACATGCTGCTGATCTCATTAAAACCTAACTTACCCTCCACAGCCAAAAAATAAAGGAATAAAGCAAGCGAAGTCTCAAGTGTATCATTAATACAGAGCAGCCCCAGTTATTTCAAAATCACTCTTTGAAATACTGAGTCCCTCAAGACTTGAACCAACTTTGCTATTTCTTTTTTTTAGTCATTAATCAGTGGCTATAGCTACACAGTTATGATTAAACAATTGCACTGTGAATGTTTTAGGCTTGGCTAATCTTTTGTTTTGAGGAAAACAAAAGACAATCCCAAGATGAATGGGCTGTCTGGATGAGAGGCACCAGGAGTGAGCTCAGCAGGACTGAGCAGTAACTTGGGGAAAAGTAATTCTGACCACCACTGACCCTGCAGCATCAATCCAGCCCATTCTGCCCTATCTTGCAGAAGTGACAGGACAGTGGGAGCAGAGGAAGGAGCTGCTCCCCAGTGCCCTCYACACGCGTGGCCTCCACCCAGACCCTCACTGGCTCCTGGGAAGGTGGTGATGGAYGAGTGGGGCTGTGACCCTGTGTGTGTGCCACACTGCTGCTGGCACAGTGGGGACAGGGGAGCAGGGCTGTGCCTGGATGGCAGGGACCAGCTCCCCAGAGAGGGCTGGGCACAGCTCTGCTCCTGCAGGAAAGGGCAGCCCCAGGCAGAACCTGGCAGTGACACCAAAGGCACGCAATGCACMTGAGCTGCGCCTCAGAGCCCAACCACGGCTGGGCCTCTGCCTGGGCTGTGCAATTATCTCTGCTGCCTCCCCTTCTGAAGCTCTTTGCTCCATCCCAGAGCTGCTCGAGGTCCCCAGGGGCAGAGGTGCCAGGCCAGGCGTGGAGCCAGCGTGCTGGAAGCACATCCTGCATGTCCTGAGGTGCTGATGGAGCTGGGAGAGGAGYGGGCAGAGCACAGCTCCCATGGGTGGCTTTGTTGGCATCGTGGTGAGGACACAAATCTGCTTCCCTAAGCACTTYGGGGCTCTTGATTTTGCTACTACTAAAAGGGAGTATGGGACAAATAAAAGCACAGGCCTGACTGCCTAAACACCAGATTGTCAGACCATGGAGGGGCATCTTGACGCTCTCAGCAACCCTTCACTCAGTGCCTGGTCTCATTCCTATTCCTGTAATTGTTTTTCATTCTCTTATAGACTTGGAGGAAACTTGAAGACCATTAGTCACAGCTTCTGCTTTTCTGGGGCTTTAATTGCTTATTTGTTAATATTTTCTGAAAATGGTAACCACAGGGGAAATTGTGGTCCTTAGCCAGAGGCTGGCTGGGATGATTTTTACTAGTACAGTTTTTTATGAAAACAAGATTTCCATTTCCTGCAGAAATACGTCCTTGGTCTCACGCTCCCCTCTCTGCTGGGCTGGTATCAGCGCTCTAGGTGAGTCCCACACCCGTGATCCCAGCACCCTCCAGCATGGGAGGGCCCTGGGCATGGCTCTGTGCTCCCTGTCAGTGTCGGGGGCGAGAGGGAGGAGCTGGAGCTGCTTCCCAAACTGCGACTGAGGAGGAAGAGAAGCACGAGGGATTTCTGTCAAAGAGCAGAGTAAGAAGGCATGTGTGGGCCCTGCCTAGGGGCCACATTTGCTCAGGGTGACGGCACCGCTGCCTTGTGCTGCTCTGGTGGAGCAGGTGAAGTTTGCCCCAGCTTGTTTAAAGCCTGGAGAAGTCCAGAGGCTTCCAGAGGGAGCAGCAAGAAGTGCTGCTGGCAGCCGTGCGGGAAAGGGCTGTGGGCAGTGCCTGTGCCTTTTGGGAGGCTCACAGGGAGCTGGGATCTGGGAGGCTGCAGCCTCTCTCCTGTGGCACAGAGGGGCTCCAAAAGGCCCCTTTTGCTGCAGAGCCCAGGTGGGAGGTGGGGCTCAGCCTGTCCCTCTGCAGCTGCTGGGTTCCCTGAGCCACCACCGGTGTCCTGGCTCGCAGCAGCAGTCCCAGGGCTTGTCACAGCTGGGCAGTGCCTCACAGCTGCATTGACCCAGAAAACCCRGGGGCAGGTGTGGCAGCCCCACTTGGCATCACTGCCCAATCCAGAGCTGCCATTCCAGGGACCCCAGTGCATTCCAGGGGCCAGAGCAGGGGTGGGCACACAGGACAGCTGGGCACTGAGGCAGAGAGCAGCCACCCCACCGCCATCACTGAGCAGCTCTGCAGGACTGCCCAGAAGCAGCTGTCTGGATGCTGCTGGCACATCCCATGTCCTCCCAGCCCCTGGGGTGCCAGGATATGGCCATGTCCCCTCTCCACGGTGCACAGCTCGCTGAGTGGGCTCTGTGGGGCCGTCACCAAGGAAAGCCCAGAGCCCTCTGGGACCAGCCCATGGTGTGCTGCTGCTGGAGGCTCCTGTCTGTGCTTGGGTCTTCTGGAAATCCCCTGGCACYGTGGTGGCTGTGTGAGTGTGGCAGAGGCTGAGGTGGGGCATGAGGGAGGTCGGGAGGGCTGTGGCTGCCACCACATCTCGCTCTGCTGGGGAAATTCCTTGGCGGTTTAACAATATCTTTACATCATCCTTATCTATGGTTATCTATCTATTTTCTGCTCACTTCAGGAGTGAGTTTTCTATTTAAGGCACATCATCTGAAGTCTAATTCCTTCCCAGGATCACCAGGCAGGAGCCCATCACCCTTCAAGCACAAAGGCTGACGTGTGTCCTTGCTCCCAGTCCCCCAGTTAAGGGCTTGCCTGGGGAGGGGGTCTGGCATCTTGCATGGCACTGCTGCTTTTCCCCTTGCTGGGCTGGGCACAGTAAATTACACATCCATGGAATAACAGAGAGGATTGGGGGCTACCTGGGTCAGTAAGATCTGTGTGTGCCTCCTGCTGTAGTGATTGTCACAGAATCACAGGGTCAGTTTGGTTGAGGAAGACCTCTGAGATCAGCGAGCCCAGCCCATGGCCCGACACCCCCTTGCCACCCAGACCATGGCACTGGGGGCCCTGTCCAGTCCTTAAACACCTCCAGGGACAGTGACTCCACCACCTCCCATGGCAGCCCATTCCGGTGTCCAGCCACCCTTGCTATGTAGAAATTCCTGTGAATGTCCAACCTGAACCTCCCCTGGCGCAGCTTAAGGCTGTGTCTTCTTGTCCTCTCAAAAATAACGTGGGAGAAGAGGCCARACCCCASCTGGTTACAATCTCCTTTCAGGCAGTGATAAGGTCACCCCTGAGCCTCCTCCAGGCTAAAAACCACTGATCCCTGGGGASACCCCTGATGTCTGGATGCCAGCTGGACGTGGCACCAGTCACCACCATTCTCTGAGCCTGGCCATCCAGCCAGCTCTTAACCCAGCCAGGAGTGCTCCTGTCCAAGCTGCATTCAGGGAATGCTGTGGGAGATGGTGTCAAAGGCTTTGCTGAAATTCAGGCAGACACACCCACAGCCTTCCCTGCCTCCACCAGGCCGATCAGCTGGTCTAAAAGGAGACCAGGTTGGTGAGGCAGGAGCTGCCTTTCCTAAGCCTGTGCTGGYTGGCTCTGCCCCCTTGGCTGTCCTGTGTGTGCTGTGTGACTGCACACAGGGTGATCTGCTCCAGAACCCTCCAAGGCCAGGCTGATGGGCCTCTTGCTCCCCACCTCCTCCTTGTGGACAACCTCCAGTCATCTGGGACCTTCCCAGTTATGCAGAGTTGATAAATGAGGAAGAGCAGCTTAGCAAGCTCTTCCTCCAGCTCCATCATGACTCCAGGATGGAAGTGATGCCTTGAGAGGCTGACCTAGAGCACAGGCTGGACAGAGTTAAAGAATAAAGCAGGGATTTATTAAAAAGCCTCATTGGATCCACCTTGGGCAGCACAAGAGCCCAGCCAGGGCTGCACCCAAGATGAACCAAAATGGTCACAAAATGCACAGCCGGTCATGAGGTTTCACACTTTCATAAGTTTTGTTCCATTTGCATATTGGGGTTAATTGTCCAATTACAGCTTCAGGTTATGAAGTCCCATTCTCCTTGTTGGCTCTCTTCAGTTTCCTGTTGTTTATGCTTTAGGGCCTGAAGCTCATAACTGTTGTCCTTGGTCTCAAGCTGGAAAAGGAATTGTTCTGTATACCTACCCACACCTGGGCAGCACAGAATCTGAAAACTATGAAAGCTGAAACTTAGGGCATCAAACCCAGCCAGTCCCGCTGAGCACCTGAGCTCAATTCATCTTGGTGGGTCAGGGAGCCACAAGAGTACAGGAGAGTCACCACGTGAATGGGCCCTGTGAGGCTGCCCCTGGCCAGGCGCTCTCACAGCCCCTGGGCAGCCCCACCTTTGGGAAATGCTCCTCCAAAGCCTGAGGAAATGCAAATAGCTGCCTGGGGAATTGCCCCTGGCCACTCTCACAGCCCATCTCTGGTCATGTGCAGCCCACCAGGACTTTGCTCTGTGTGTGTGTGGAGAGCTGGATGGGACAGTGGGGATGCCTGGGGGCAAAAGGGCTGAAAAGGGGGAACTGCAGTCAGCTACAAGCTCCTCTGAGGGCTCTGCACCCATGAATAGGGCCCACAGCAAGCTTCATGTGGTGGATGCATGACAGAGCAGTTGCCCTCCCACCTCTGCCTCTCTGTGAGCTCGTTTCCTGCAGTGTATCTCCTCTTGGGCAACTTGTGTGCTGTAAATCATTCAGCTTGGAAAAAAGCTCTAAGATCAGATGTTAGCTTGGCACTGCCTCAGAGAAATGTTGTATCCAGTAACTCCAATGAGTTAATTTTGTGGGAGCGCCCTGGAAACCTGAGAAATGCAGAATTATTTCTCCTGGAGTCAGCACCAGCTGGGCTGTGTGAGCTGCTGCTGCTGCTGGTGTGTATAAACCCCAGAGAGCAGATGAAATGCTGCTCCCACAGGGGGTTAACCATTACTCACTGCAGAGCTCTGCTGCCAGTGCTCCCCAAACAGGCAGCCCTAACCCTAACCCTGACACGTTGGCTTCCCAGCTGTCAGGAGGCAGAAATCCACATTATTAACTTTATTCCCTCCATTCCTCTCACACGACCTCCCAGAGTAAGTCATGCTCCGTTCACCAGGTGGTCACCAGATGGCAAGGGAAGCTGATAAAATGGTCCCAGGATTTCTCAGTTTGTGCTGATGTTGAGCCAGGGGAGGGCACAGGCACCAGCCCAGCAAAGCCACCCAGCCCTGCCAGTGTTTTATAACCCTGGGTGATGCTGTGCCTTAACTTGGGTGATGTTGAGTCTCAACTTCTTTTAGCTAGGGTAGGGATTAAATGTGTGAGATGGAATTTCTTGTTGGGACTCTGGTGTTTATTAGTTCTTATCCATGTTACAGTCTCACAAACCCTGAGCTCAACAGCACTTCACTCTAACCCACTAAAAATGGAGCCCCATCTCTCTCTGCAAGGACTTTTAAGGATATGTAGAAAAAATAATTCAAGTGTCCAATTAAGAAATGACACCTGAATTATTTTTACTTTTAACCCAATAGCCAACCACCCATGGCCTTCAATGTGACTTTTTTTACCCAATTACACAAAACCACCCAAACCCATAGAGAAGGTGAAGAAGGTGAAGAAGAAGGACCAGTCACTGCCCTAAAACCTCCATCTTGCTTTTCATATATTACTATATTCTAAAACCTTAAACTCTAAGTTTTCCRCCCTGTGATATTGCACACTTCTATTCAAACTCCACACCCACAATCCCRGTTCTATCATTCCATTTTGGGAGCCTTCTCCATGGCCTCAGGTCAAATGCAGTGTTCTCTTGGGGGTCAGAGTCTGTCAGCACAGAAAGTCTCAAATTCTCAGCAGCCAGGGCTCCAACACCACGTGGCACTGAGCAGTCATTAAATTTGTTTAAGCTGATTATTTGCTGGATTAGCTGGCAGGCAGCAGATTGCCAAGAAACTTTTAGAGCCCAGGAGGCATCAGCTTGAGAAGAGGTCTAAAAGAAAACCACAAAGATCTGGGCTGGTGAGGAGGAGAGGGGAGAGAGGCAGGGTTGGTTTGTGGTGACATGGATGGAGCAGAGCTCACAGGGCTCGCTCCAGTGCTTCCCCTGCCACTCTCTGTTTTGCTGGGGCCATCACTGGGTTATGGCTCCAGGGAAACTTCTCCCTTTTCCCTGCATAGCAAAGCTGCTGTTGTGGAAACCAGCCAGTTATTCTTCCTTCAGGTCTCATGAAACCCAGCAAGCACTGAGACAGAGGGACTGGTATTTCTGCAGAGGCAAGAACTGCTCAAAAATAAGATCTGCCCAAGCAATTCATGGTTTGAGACAGCAGGTGCCTGTGGCACCAGAGAGCTGCAGCTCAGATGCTCTGGGCTCTCTGATCCTCCAAGGCAGCCCTGCATGGGCACAGACACACAGTTCCCTCAGCTGCTTGCCTCCTTTCTGAGCRGTGCTGGGCTCCTCACAGGCTTTGAAGGCGACCTGGGGCAGCCCCTGCAGCGAGAGCAGGGTGAGGACAGCACTGGGCAAGGCTGTGTCCCTGCTCTGCAGAGAGTGCTCCTCTCCAGGAGCTGGTGTCCAGCACAGAGAAACCCTCTGCSCCACAGGACTGCCAGCATCTGACAGCTGGGGTCTTTACTTTTACATCTTTAAAGATTTCAAAAGCCTTGGGAATGCCAGCCCTGGGTTGCTTTGACTTTGGGAAAATCACAGCCTTAAGCAGCACATTTTTACCCCGGGTTTGACTATATGSATGCTGTGTTACTGAAAGCCCACAAAGGGCTCTGCATGGGGAGAAGAAAGGACACCAACCCACAACTCCCAGCACCAAACCCCCTGCTCAGTCTGAGGACACTGCTGAGKCAGCAGGGACCAGCTGGCACCCACTGTCCCTGGGGTGTCTGCCTGAGAATCTTGTAATGGTTTGCTTTAGGACTTTAAAGCCCATTCAGTTCCAGTCCTCCTGCTATAGACAGGAACCCCTTCCACTGGAGCAGGTTCTCCAAGCCCAGCATGGGGCATTCATATCTGCCCTGGGCAACCTTTGCCAGGGCCTCTCTGCCCTCACAGTAAACAATTTTTTCCCTAATATCTAGTCCAAATCTACTTTCATTCAGTTAGAAGCCATTCCTCCCTTATCCTTGCAACAAGCCTCTCTCCATCTTCCTTGTGGGCTCGTTTCAGGTTTCTTTTCAGGCTGAACAATCCCAATTCCCTCAGCCTCAGGGGAGCAGTGCTGCCCAGGGCTGCCACATGAAGGGGCTCCCAGGCTCTGCCAACTATCTCAGTGCAAAGGCACGGGGAGCTCTGCTCAGGAGTGCACATTTCTGCACCTGCATCCAGAGCTGGCCAGAGCCTGGCAGAGCTCCTGGCCTGCATCTGCATCTCTGGCAGCCCCACTAGCCCCTGGCTTTCATCCCAGCTGAAGGAGAGCCTGCCACTCCCATTTGAGAGATTGGACTCTTTCCTCCACCTCTGCTTTCTCCATGCCAGGGTCTCTCTGTYGGGGCTGGGCTCTGTCTGGCTCCTGGGGTGTTCTTGCACTGAGGTGTGGCTCTCGGGCAGGGATGGCTCTGCAGCTGGGGCTGCCCATTGTGGTGGGCTCCTGGGAGGCAGCAGACACACACTCCACCTAAAACCTTCCAGCTGACACWTGAGCAGTTTCAGTTTTTCCATCCTATCTCCTGCCCAAGTCATAGCAATATTGATGATACGGCAGGGTGGGGAGACATGACTGCACTGCTCCTGGCACTGTGCACATGGGACTCCTCCACATTATCAGCTGCACTCCTCTGAGACTTTTTTTCTTTTATCTTTTTTCTTTTTTCTCGTTTTGCTTTGTTTAGCCACACAATACCAGAAGAGTTTTTCCAGGAAGAAAAACCCCAAAACAAAACTGATTTTTTCGCCRTTAAGCCTAAACCTAAGCCTAAACCCATATCAAGCTAATGCTAGGAAGCAAAGGGGCCAAAAGGAAGCTCTTCAGACTCTCCTGCTGGCATGATAAGATCCCAGAGACAGTGGTTTTAAAAGTCTGTCAGTCATTCCAGTGTCCCTGTGGGAGGCAAGGTGGGYCATCAGACAGGGCTAAGAGCATCACAACCTTGGGACAAGTGTGAGTGCCACAGAAAGCCACAGGGCTTTATTTTCCAGCACTAACCAACATCTCTGCCCAGACCTGCAAGGATTTTGTAGATGGCAAATGTGCAACTGCCAATGAGTCATAACCACAAATACTTCTATCCATTAGCAAAATTAGCCTGCCAGGATTACCGTGACCACAGAAAAATCAGGGAAGGGAGTAGAAAACGGACTGGGAGAATGTTTGCCTGASAGATGRGCAYGAAACGTGGCAGAGCACAGCCCAAACCCCTCGAGATGTGATGGTAGCTGGGTCTCCTGCCACAACCCACCATCCCAGCAGGATGGGAGCAGTGGCTGCCTTGCCCTCTGCCCCCGTGGGCTCGCTCCCAGCGGGGCTCACAGGCTGCCAAGGGGGTGTGCAGAGCGAGCCTGAGGGAGGACACACTCCCCACCACCTCCGCCCTCAGCCAGGCCTGGAAAAGGTCAGAGATGGGCAGAGCCGGCGGCTCTCAGAGCAGAGAAAGCCCCGCTGGCAGCACGGCTGCCTGCCCCTGTCACCGCCGCCTCTGTCACCGCTGCCTGTCCCTGTCACCGCCGCCTCGCTGACCTAGTTGAGTCACGGGGGTGACAGCCAGAGACATCCTGCACTGTGGGTCACTGACGCTCTGGGGACAGCCAGGGGCTCCTCCACAGCCACAGAGGCGGGGAGCAGGGCAACAGGCTGTCACAGATATATCCTGTGAAAAATCCTTTTGCCAGGATTTTTTCTCCTGAGAAGCTGAGAGGCCTCAGAAATGAAATGTAAACATTGATTATCTGCTGCTGTGGAATGCGACAGGTGCATCTGTGATTGGTCTCATGTGAATTGTTTCTACTTAATGACTAATCAGTCAGGACTCTGATTAGTCATTAAGTAGAAACATAATTTTATCATAATTTCTTTTTTTTTTCCTTTCAAGCCTTCTGATGAAATCCTTTCTCTTTCTTTAGTACAGTTTTAGTATATAATTTTATTTTAATATAATATTTATAATTTTTATATAATTTATAATATAATTTTCTTTTAATATAATATATTTCATAAAATAATAAATCARCCTTCAGAAACATGGAGTCAAGATTCTTGTCTCTCACCTCGTCCTGGGACCCCTGTGAACACCACCATAAGAGGGCACACCACATCTCAAGGGGTTTGGGCTGTGCTCTGCCACGTTTCGTGCCCATCTCTCAGGCAAACATTCTCCCAGTCCGTTTTCTACTCCCTTCCCTGATTTTTCTGTGGTCACGGTAATCCTGGCAGGCTAATTTTGCTAATGGATAGAAGTATTTGTGGTTATGACTCATTGGCAGTTGCACATTTGCCATCTACAAAATCCTTGCAGGTCTGGGCAGAGATGTTGGTTAGTGCTGGAAAATAAAGCCCTGTGGCTTTCTGTGGCACTCACACTTGTCCCAAGGTTGTGATGCTCTTAGCCCTGTCTGATGGCCCACCCTGAGGCAGGGCAGATCCTGCTTGCACCCATGGCACACCAGCCCCAGAGGTTTTTGTGATTTATCTTCCCTCGGCCAGAGTGAAGGATGCAGCTGATGTGTAGGAGAGATGGCTCTGATGCCTTGTGAAGGCTGACCTAGAACAGGGGCTGGACAGAGTTAAAGAATAAAGYAGGGATTTATTAAAGGCCTCCATGGATCCACCTTGGGCAGCACAAGAGCCCAGCTAGGGCTGCACCCAAGATGAACCAAAATGGTCACAAAAATCCCCAACCAGTCACAGGGTCTCACACTTTGATCAGTTCTGCTCCATTTGCATATTGGAGTTAACTGTCCCATTCCAGCTTTAGCCCATCCAGTCCCATCCTGCTTGTTCTTCTCTCTCCAGCCCACGTGTTTGTGCTCTTGGGCTGAGATTTGGATCATTTGTCCTTGGTCCCCAGCTGGAGCAGGAATTGTTTTGTCTCCCTGCTCTGTGCACAGAGCTCACCATCCCCTAACATGGAGCCCAGACCCACACACTACAGCAGCACAGAACTTGAAAAATAGAAAAGCTAAAACCTGAGGCATCATTTCCCTCCTTTAGAGGCTCAACAAGGCCTTTACCTTGTCGAGTCTTTATTTTAATATTTACTAATAGTAGGTATTGAATGACAGATGAKTATCTAACAATAATAAACTATCAATACAAACATCTAATAATAAACATCTAATAACAGATAAACACCTAACAGTAAATATCTAACAACRGTAATGTCTTGCACAGTTGGGTATCCTGCAAAGAACAGTAATGATTTTGTGAGCAGTTCTTTGGGCACAGAGGAGGAGGAATCATTGGAAACAGGTTTTCTCTGCAGCAGTCTCTGTTTTTACAGCCGTCTCAGGCACAGCACAGGCTGCAGGCACAGGCTGGGGCTGAGGACAGGAGCCAGGCCATGGGTGAGGAGCTCCTGCAGGGCTGACCCGGGTCAAGCACGCCGAGCCTGCTCTGTGCTCACTGTGCCTGCTGTGCTTCCCTCGCTGCAGTTTCACAGCAAACAGACCCACGTGCTGAGCTGTTGAGTCATGCCTTGTGTTTGGCCACTGTCCCCCATGGAAGCCACCCCATTCCCACATGGCACAGCCTCCCCAGGGACAGGACACCTCTGGCCTTGTCCCGAGGCTGCTGCTGCAGCCCCCAGCACCCCCACACAGACACAGACAGCATTTCCTGGGAAAAAGCACAGATCTGCTGCTCTTCTTGGCACTAAAGGCTGCTCACAATTGCGAAAGAAAGGCTGAGACAGACTTTTTAATCTTTTCTTTCATTTTTTTTCCCCAGAAATTTTTTTTTTTTTTACGTGCACCAACTTTTTTGTTTTGCAGGCTGAAGGCCTCTCCAGCTATAAAGGGAGCAGGGCAGGGCTGGGGCTCTTTCTGCCTGGGGGTTTCTCTAGGGCACAGGCAGGACAGCGAGGCTTCCCTCACCTCTGAGGTGCCACAGGTGACCTGGGCTGAGCTGTGCCCATGGGAGCTGCTGGCTCTGGCCACCACTGCTCCCCCCTGCCTGGCACAGCCACCACCAAAGGAGAGGAGATGCCGTGAAAAATGAGGTAATCTGGGGCTCTTTCTCCCATGCCCAGCCTTGTAGGGGGCTGAGAACATTGGCAAGGCAAAGTTCTCTTAGGAGAAGAAACTGTTTTGCTCAGATCTGAGTTCTCTGTCATGTCTGTCCTGAAGATGCAACTGAAAGAATTCATTTTTCTAGGTTCTGTGTAGCTGCAGACACTGAAAAAGCAAAGAATCCCTAAACACAAGCTGAGGAAGAGACAAATTATCAAGATGGAGATGTTGTCAAATTCCTGAGTGATAACTCACTGATTTTGCAGTCATGCAATGAAAACATTAAAAAGCCATTTGATGTCAGCGTGGGAGTCTGTCTGAAGGACTCTCGGAAGGAAGATGAGARGCATCAAATGCTCCAAGGATCTGTTCCACGTGTGAGCTGTGGTGGGGAGAGAACACTCCCTGGGTTAGTGCATCTGCTGTGGGGAGGAACTGGGAAACCCTTCCCAGCTGCCAAGCAAGGAGGGTGCTCAGCACATGGAGCTCATTGCAGCGTGCTGGGAAGAGCCCTCAGGACTCGTGGGATGTGTGGGAAAAGGGATGAACCAAGGTGGGAGGAACCAGTGGGGGAAACAGAGGGGAAAGGGGACAAAAGGGGCTGCTCAAGTGCCTGTCTGGCCATGCCCTGTGCCTGGTGGTTACAGCACATCCTGTCTGCTTCCCAAACTCTCTTCAGCTGTTTCCCTGCTGTCTGATGGGCACAGGCACATGTGGAGGTTGGAGCACCCCTGTGCTGGTTCTTGGCTTCTTTTCTCTGTCCAGGTCAGGACTGAAGGCACTCGAGAGGATATTTCGTGTTCAGACTCAAATGTTTATTTTTTCTCATCTATGTTACAGTCACACAGTTCTGCAGTATTCCACTGACAAGCTACAAAATGGCTAACTATCTTTCTCTTCAAGGTCTTTTAAGGCTAAACTATCCAATTGAGAAATGACACCTGAATTATTTTTACTTTTAACCCAATAAACAATCACTCAAAGTCCAAATGAGGACTTTTTTATCCAATAGCACAAAACCACTCAAACCCATGGAGAAGAAGGTGAAGAAGGACCTGCCCTAAAACTTCCATCTTGCCCCATATATATTCCTATATTCTAAAMCCTTCAACTCTAAGTTTTCCACCATGTGATATTACRCACTTGTAATCAAACTACAAATCCATAATCCCACTTCTATAATTTTTTTTCTCCATAGCCTCAGGTCAAATGCAGTGTTCTCTTGAGGGTCTGTGCCTTTCAGCACAGAAAGTTTAAAATTCTCAGCAGCCAGGATTCCACCAGCCTGGTGGGAGGGACCCCATGTGGCAAAGCACCCTGTGTGCCAGGATGGGGCTGTGGGGGGCTGTGTGGGCTAGCAGTCAGTGAGCCAGGCCAGCTGGAAACCAGGRGAAAAGGCTCAGGAGCCAGGAGGACAGAGTGCAGAGACTGTACATCTAAGACTGGCAGCTGGAGGAATTTCTATTTTGTGTATATATCTATCCAAGCAAGGGCATCCCCGACTGGTGAGGGAGAGAGAATGATGATGCATCTGACTCCATCATCAGAAGCCTAATGAATTGCTTTCTTATACTATACCATGTACACTTTATCTAAACTGAATCTGCCAAGCACTCACTCTTGCTCACAACTGCTCACTCTGCACTCGTCTCTGATTTTCCCCTGACTGTCCCATGACAGTCCCACACACACACACACACATCTGGCCCTGACAGGCCAAGGGAACAAAACATCCTCACTGTGGGTAAACCATCCCCATACTGCATTCTACTTCTGCACAGCACAGGCACAGCAAGCGAGATAAGAATTGTGTTTGCCTTCTTCTCTGCTTCTTTCTGTTCAGAGGGCACGTGGATACCACAGATATCTTCTGGGCTCTCATCCTGTTAAGCCAGGGAAGATGAGGAGTGTCACAGACATCTTTTATGAAAAATCCTTTCCTTAGGATTTTTCCTCCTGAGAAGCTGAGAGGCCTCAGGAACAAAATGTAAACAACGATTATCTGCTGCTGTGGAATGCARCAGGTGCATCTGGGATTGGTCTGATGTGGTTGTTTCTAATTAATGGCCAATCACAGTCAGCTGGCTCAGACAGAGAGCTGAGCCACAAGCATTTATCATTCTTTGCTCTTCTATTCCTAGCTAGCCTTCTGATGAAATCCTTTCTTCTATTCTATTAGTATAGTTTTAATGTAATATATACAATAAAATAATAAATCAAGCCTTCTGAAACATGGAGTCAGATCCTCGTCTCTTCCCTCATCCTYGGACCCCTGAGAACACGGTCCGAGAGGAGGATGCCAGGAACAGGATGAGGCCACTGGTGTGGTTTGGGTGAGGATTGTGCATTTTCTGCCCGTGGCACAGCGGTGTGAGCTCCTGCCTGCAGAGAAGGGTCCCCTCTCAGGCCCAGGGGATGCAGCCAAGGAGCCCCAGCCGTGCCCCTGCAGCCCAGATCTGCCAGCGTGCCCAGGGGAGAACTGGCTGGGCTGGTTTTCACCTAAGGACCAGTGAAAGTGGCAGATGGAGAAGAGAACCAAGGCAGCCCCGGCTGCAAACCCCCTGGGGAAGGGCTGATGCTCCGCACTTCGCACCCCCTGCGCTCCTGCTGCGCCCCTGGGGCTGCCAGCGTGACACGGGCAGGCAGCCAGAGCGCCGGGGCTGCCGAGCACGGCTGCTGCGGTGTGTCAAACAGAGAAACCTCGGGCACGGCTGCTGCAGTGTGTCAAACAGAGAAACCTCGGGCCGGGCTTACTCATCCGGGGCTCTCGGTGCCGCCGGGCCGCGGCCCGGGCAGGGAGCGGCGCACTCATCCCTGGAGAGCAGCCAGGGCAGCGCCCAC
>JACDOX010000107.1:1198844-1233308 GCA_014549065.1 Cardinalis cardinalis
ATAATGAACTAATATTCCACAATAACGAACTAGTATTCTATAATAGTGAAATAAAATGATACACTATTGAGCTAGTATTCCATAATAACGAGCTAATATTCCATAATAATGAAAGAGTATTCTATAATAATGAAGTGAAATGACCTACTATTGAGCTAGTATTCCACAACAGTGAGCTAGCACCCATGCTGGTGCCGCACGCCGCGCCCATGGGGGCTGGCTGGCAGCAGCTCCGTGCCCCGGCTCCCGCCGCGCCCTTGGCGCTGCAGCTGCTCTGCCCCTGCGGGAGCTGAAGGGTCCTGGCCGGGAAATGAAAGGGCAGCAGCAGCCGCGGGGAGGTGCCAGCCCGGTGCCTTAACGAGGATTTGTCTGCTCTGTTTTCCAGGCCCAGAGTGACAAAGTGCTGTGGACCCACATCCGATACACAGGTGGGTGTTGGGGGACCCCGGGGGAGCCTCGATGATCCCCAGTGCAGCGCCCACATCCCCCTGGCACGCCGGGAGGGCTCCCCACCCTACCGCAGTCCCCAGGGACCTCCGTGGCTCCTGTGGCCCCCAGAATAGCCAAATGGCTCTCAGGTGCCGCAGTGCTGGCTGYTTCTTTGATGGAGGACAGGTGCCCGGAGAGCTGTCAGGGGAGAGGGGCCGAGCCTGCCCCTCTGCTGCAAGGGGACAAAATGAAACTGTTGGGTTTTCCCAGAGCAGGACAAAAAAGCTGAAAATCTGCATGGATCCCTGCCGCCCTCACCTATCTCCTAAACCACTCTTTCACTCTGTGAATGAACAAGAAAGTAATTTTTGACAATTTACTGAAAGCACGCGGCACGCTCTTGGGTTTTTCTAAAACAAGTCAATGGTTTCCTGATTTATGAAAAATGTAAATGATTTCCTCAGGAGGAGTGGGTGAGGGCACGCACCATATCAGACGTGCTGCTCTGCATGCCAGCTACACTGCAGGTTTGTCTGGTGTCACACCTCAAAGATAAAACCGATCAGTAAAACGTTTAAAATAATACTGAAAATATTATCGACGGTTTTACTTTCAGTTAAAAGCGCGAGGCAGCAGAGACCCCAACCTGATAGAAGCTCGTGTCCTTTGGAGGGAAAGCTTGAGAAGCTTGTCCCCAGCCCAGGGGGGCTGTGCTCCCTGCCTGCAGAGCTCCTGGGTGCCCCAGGGGTTTCAGCTGAGAGCCCAGGGCTGCAGCACAGCCTGGGGACTGTGACTCTCCATTCCACCAGAAAACCTTTCTTGCCAAGTTCCTGTTTAATTTCTCCTTTTTCTGCTCTGTATTAATTAGTTCCTTCTGCTTCTGTCTCTTTGCTGCTCTTTCATCTTGTCTTCTGGAAAAAAAAAATAAAACAAACAAAAGAACAAAAACCCACGACCAAACCCTAAGACAAAGGCGTACAGCATCTCAACAAAAAGCACTTTTTGTCATCCAGCTCTGGATGCCTTTTCCTCATCTTATTTACTGTCTTAATTTTCCTGTTCTTTTTATGAACCTGTTCTTTCTAAACTCACAGTGATGCTTTACTTGCTGTATTTTTCTGTATTCTAAGACACAAAGTAAGTAAATTGTCCATAAATAAAAATTTGGAGGAGCAACCCACATAAGCCATGTGCCAAAAGGCACAGCTTAGTCAAGAGTGGTCATCTGTAAATTTCCATGGTAGATAATATTCTAACTCTGGTCTGTTGGATTAAGCCTTTTTTGACTTAGAGATGCAGTAACTGAGAGGTGTTTTAAAGACTTTTATTTTATTTTTAGTCTTATGTGAARGGTGAGACAACACAGATGTTATAATTTCTGTTATTATAATTAGAAGCTAATTATTTCTTAATTACAATATATTATAAGTGTTTCTTTGTTTATTAGTTGTTGTTACACTATGTTTTAAATGTTTTAAAGTTAATAATCTAAAATTACCCTTTGTGGGTTTTACTACAATGTAGTTTTCATATTTTTATTTCTCTAAAGCATTTAGTCTTATTTGGAAGGCTATCCTTTGAAACTTGTTTCTAGTTCTATTTCTTTCTCAACAATGTTTGTCTTATTCTATGGTATTTCTAAGTTAGTATTTTTTATTTCAGAGTTCGTATGCAGATGTATGCTATGTGAGCCTCTTGTTAGGCTTTGAGAATTCTCTACAAATCTATTTCTCACATTGGTCTGCTCTGTTCTCTAGTTTACTCTCCCTCTTTTTTTATATATTTTTCCATCTTCCCTGCAGTCAGGTGGTGTAAACTGTGAAAAATGCCAATCACTTGTTTTTAAAATTTTAAAAGTTTATTAGTAAAAATAGTAATACAATTAGAGTAATAATAATTTGGACAATTGGGATTAGGACAATATGAGACAATARAAACAAAGAGTTACTGATGGTCTGGGTACCTCTTTCYGGGCACTATAAATCTGAAAAAGGACCCAMGTTAACAGAGAATTAACCCTTAAAAGCAACAGCCTGTTGCATATTCATACACCTCATCCATGATGCATAAATTCCATTCACACACAGGATTCTGTCTGGGCAGTGTCAGCTTCTTCCTCTGAATCCTGACGGTGTCTTCAGAGCTGAGCCAGGCAGGAAGAAGTTCATTTCTTCTGATAATGGGGCAATAAATTCTCTTTCTCTGAAAGACTCAGGTGTCCTGTGGCTGCTATCTCACTGTGAGTCCTTTCTCTAAAAAAAATATCCTACATAGCATAGTTTCTATTTTAACATTTTGTTATAACCTAAAACTATATTTAACACACTGCTTAAGATAATTAATACAGCGTCACTTTCTAACATGACACATATAATATTCATTTGAATATTTGCCAAAAGCCAATCATAAAATACGCGTTTTTCACATAAACCGACCCATTTCCTAGCAGACACTTGTCCCCAGGGGATCACCTTTGCCTCCTTGCATTGCAGGCAGGAGCACCAGGGGAGCAGCCGTGAACCTCTCCGCGGAATCGGGGCCCATCCAGATCCGGAACGGCTCCGTCCTGGTCCCCTGCGACGGCCTCTACCTCCTGTCCCTCAGGAGCACCATCTACCTGGAGGAGAAGGAGGACTGGCTGAATCTGACCCTGCAGGCCAGCAGCAGTGTCCTGTGGGAGCAGATTGTGCAGAGCAATGAGAGCACAGTGAACCTCACCACGGTGCTCTACCTGTTTGAGCAGAACAGCATCACGCTGTGGACCAGCTCCAACGCCACCCTCGGGGACCTGTCCCTCAGCCTGGTGTTAGTAGCTGAGAGCAAGTCCTAGCTGCAGGAGCCTTCCCCAGCGAGCTGCAGGTTTTGAACTTGTATGGGCAGACTGCTCTAGAGCCCTCCCTGGGGCTGTGGAGGGCCTGGCTGGGAGTGCAGATGAACCACAGGCTTTATATAGTGCAAGATTCGCCTCTTTGGAGCTCTGTGCAGCTGAGTTGCTACCCAGGATGGATCTTCCCAACCCTGGGGAAAGGGATGCGTGGAGCTCTTGAGAAGAACAGAAATGAAAGCCAAAGAAAGTCACCCAAGCTTAGCTCATATTCAGAGAAACCCCAGGTTTCTCTATTTACTTGACAGTATCTGTATATAGTAGAAATGTGTTGTGTTGTTTCTCAAATAAAAGTCTGGTGAGTCAGGAAGATACCTCAAGTGTCTTGAAGCCACTTGGAGCAGGAGGAGCACGAATCTGCCTGGCAAGATGGAAAACAGGGAAGAGGCAGCAGGGAATGCCTTTGGAGTGAGGCAGATAAAGGCTGTCTGAGAGCAAGGGCTGTGAGAGAAGGTGGAGTGTGGAAATGAGCTGACAGGACTGCCCTGGGCAGCAGGAGCACTGCCTGTGGAGTTTGGGGAGCAGCCTTTGAGAGCAGAGCCCCACTGGCTGTTCCAGCTGTCTGCAGACTGCTGAAGCCTGAGCCCAAGGAATATCTGCTGTAAGGCCTCAGAGGAAAACCTCCTTCAAGCACACACACACTGACTTGACCCAAAAGTGATCCAGGCACATAAAATTTGGGCAAACATGAAGACTTCTGGATGTGGTGACCTCTCTCTGACAGACCAGGTGGAAGCTGCAGGTGTGAGCATCCTTTCCTCAGGGAGCACCCAGATGGTTCTCATGGCTGCCCTTGGCTTTGTCCCACCAGAGATTGCCAGGCACGGCCTCCACGGGGCACCAGGCACACCTCAGTGACCCTGGGCTGCTCATCCCTGCTCATCCCTGCTCATCCCTGCTCATCCAGCTGAGACAGGTCCTGCCCATGCTGCAGGTAGCCCCAGCACAGCCAGCACCTGGGGGGTTTTTGCTTGCAGCAAGGCAGATTTGAGCCACCTGTCAGGTTTTGACTTCGTGTCTCCCAAAGAACTCCACCAACATTTCAGTGTGTCGCTGCTGGCTGCACACCCCAAATGCTTTTGTTAGAAGTATTTATGTATTTAAATGATGGGCGTAAGAATGTAACATCAGATTGCTTAGAAACACTGGGAAGGGCTCAGACCAGGTTGTCAGCACTGAACTCCTCTTTGAAAATGCTCCCAGTGCTCTGGGCTGGTCCTGCTGACCTGGACTGACACACTCGTGGCTGAGCACTCCAGCAGACTCAGGTGCTACAGGCAGCTAAGGACATCCTCCAGGCCTTGGAGAGCTTTCCTGGCTTTAGGATAAGGAGCTTCCCCACCTGGGCCAGGCCAGAGCCTCAGGGGAAACTGGCTGAAGCACTCAACTCATGTAGTGCCCAGAAGCAGCTTCTCTCACTGAGAGGCTGTGGTTGACTTGCACCCACAGGATGCTCATCATTAAGGGATATTTTGGGCTTTTCACTCTGGCCACGCTCACCACCACGGGGACTGAAGGCAGCTGCACCCTGCCCCGAGGCTGGGGACTGTCACACTGCCCAGCAGAAGTGAGAATGTGTTTCTAAAAAATAATAAATTTTTCCTTTGCAACATTTGGGTTTGTAGCGTCCCTTGGAGGCGGGGGCTGGGGGAGGAGGAGGTTGGAAGTGCCTGGTGAACAATGCATTCAGTGTTTGAGCAGACATTTCCTGTGCCATGGAAACTATATGAAATGTTCACATCCTTCCTTTTTTTCACAGTTCAGCTTTTGTTTCAGCTCTCCAGGGGGGTGTGCAGGGCTGGTGCTTCCCAACTCGTGCTAACACAGGGCAGGCCATGCAGTGCTGTGAGCAGGGCTGCACAGCACAGCWAGGAAGATGAAGCCTGGAGAGCACAAATGGATTTGTTCTCTGGAACCCTGCACCCTTTCTTCTTGTTTACAGCAGGAGAGGGCATTTCCCTCACTGATCCCACTGCACTTCCAGGCTGAACTGGACTGACCTACTTCTATACATACACCTGCACTTGCCCWGAGACACAGGTTGGAATGATTCAACTCCCAGCATTGATTGCTTGGTGGACTGACTGTCCTCATCAGTAAGTTTCCATGCCCTCAGCTTTTGTTTGTATCCCCTTTCTTCCACCAGGTTAAAAGTCTCTTTTGTTTGGTTTGTTGTTGCTGGAATGGCTCCCGAGGTGTTAAAAAGTCTTTTTTCCCAGGCCCATGACTGAAGAAGAAGTTGAGATTCCTCAGCTCTACTTTTCAAAGTTGTTTATTTTCTCTGATCTGTTCCATTCTTTCTCTGACCTGCTGAGATCTGTCCAGCAGGTTGGGTTGTGGCACATTCCCTGCCCTTGGGGTGGTGTTAACTTTTTATACTAAGAACTACGTGTGCTTTATTTACAATAATTTTCCAGTACCTGTCACCTATGTTAGACAGTCTGTCTCTACTCTAAACCAATCCAGAAATGTCTCTACTCTAAACCATCACAGCAGAAGATGGAGGAGAAGAAGGAGAAGGAGAAGGAGACACACCCAGATTCCTCCATCTTGCCCCTTTGAACCCCCATTCTAAATCCCCAAAATTCTCCTTTTTCACCTGTGACAAATTCACTATCATTCTACTCAAACTCTTGTGGCTTGTAACTCTTCACACAAAGTTGGTAATTGTTTCCATGGGTTAAAATCAAAGGCACAGGTGTTTGTGACTCCATGCCAAGGCCTCTGAGCCCCTTGCCAGGGTCTTGAGCCATCCAGGGCAGCCAGAGGGATGTCCTGGGTCCCGACACTCTTTGATATGAGGAACATTAGTTTTTGTTACTGGGGTTGTTAAGACCTTGTAGGAGCTCACAGGTGGTGCTTGAGTCCCCCCTTACAGCTCTGCTCAGCCAGGCAGTGCCCCCAGGGCCTGGGGCACCTTTGAAGCCGGGGCCGTGGAAGTGCAGGGCAGTTCCTGGAGACAATCCCTGACTACAGAGGGGCAGCACATTCATTTTCCTGTGCTTACAGTCATGGAAAGGGGAGCTCATGGTGTGTCCTCTGTGATAGATGAGTAATACAGACAAATATGTCGATTGGTTTAAAAATGTTTTATAGATTCCTAGTTCTGTTTTACCCCCTTGTGTTGTCATCAAGGGACAGCTGGAGCTGGGACATCTGGGAGGGTCAGCTTGTCACTGTGGCACCACCTGACYCAACCAAGGTTTAAGGAAGTGATCTCCACCACTGGACAGCAAAGAAGGGCTCAATGGACAAAACTTTGGCAGGGGCTGAAGAGTTAAAAGGAGAAACCTCCCTTGTGTGGATGAGCACATGGTGGGAAAAATCCTGGGATATTTTCTCTATTCAGTCTTCYGTTGTATTTTTGATAAGTTTTAATAAACCTTTTGTGAAAAATGCCAATCACTTGTTTTTAAAWTTTTAAAAGTTTAATAGTAATAAAGTGGTTATTAAAATAGTAATATATTTAGAGTAATAGCAATTTGGACAATTTGGATTAGGACAATATGAGACAATAAAAACAAAGAGTTACTGATGRTCCGGGTACCTCTTTCTGGGCTCTATAAACCTGAAAAGGGACCCAAGTTAACAGAGGATTAACCCTTAACAGCAACAGCCTGTTGCATATTCATACACCTCATCCATGATRCATAAATTCCATTCAAACACAGGATTCTGTCTGGTCATCACCAATTTCTTCCTCATAATCCTAATGGTGTCATCCTGCCCAAGCAAGACAGGAAGAAGTTWGTTTCTTCTGATAATGGAGCAATAAATTCTCTTTTTCTGAAAGATTCAGGTGTCCTGTGGCTGCTATCTTGGTGGGAGTACTTCATTCCTCTCTTTTTWAAAAAAGTATCCTACATAGCATAGTTTCTATTTTAACATTGTGTTATAACCTAAAACTGTATTTAACACACTACTTCAGAAAATGAATACTAACTCAATACTAACTAAGCATAACTTTCTAACACAACACATATAATATTTATATTAACATTTGCAAAAAGCCAATCATAAAGTATGCATTTTCCACATTTCCCATCTCTCCTGGCTGACGTTAAGGGTGACAAAGCTGATGTGAGAGCCACGGCCACCCCTGGGGGAGAAGGAGCTGCGGAAGGTGAGGCAGAGCGGAGTGGGATGGAGGCTTCCTCTCCCTGCACCAGAAATGAGGGGAAGCATTCGCAGTCCATTCCCACCTGTGTGCAAATGACCTCATTTTCTACCACACAGGTCATCAGTAATAATGGCTAATGAGCCATTTACGTGTAGTCAGGCAGTGTGAGKCACAGCTGCTGCCTGTCAGCTGCACGGGAGAGAAGGAGAAAGCCATGGTGTGCTTGGCACAGTGCAGCTGGTGCTGCTGCTCTAGAGCCAGCTCTGTGCAGCTCAGGCAGCAGAAAGCACAGGAMTCTCATTTCCTTATTCAACAATCGAGATGGGAAAGTATGACAGAGACTGGAGCAGCTTCCTGCAGTAACTACCTGGGAAGGTTTGACCTATGAGACTTTTCTCAGCAACATCTCTAACTTCAGAGCTGTTCCCTGAGCTGGCAGTTGGTTCCTGTTTTCCAAGAGATCCAGACCAGCCCTAGAGATGCTTGCTTCCAGCTATGGGGTAATAATCCACCAAAATAAACAAATTGAGCAACACACTCACTGAGAGCTGGGAGGAGCTGCTGCCAGGCCAGAGAAGAACAGTGGTGAAGGTAGCAGAAGGATTTATCTGCAGCCCTCTGTGCCCTAAGGCCAGGGAGGATCTGGAGGTTGTTTGCTCCTATTCCAAGTGGATGAGGAAGGCAGCTGAAGGCTCAGTTCTCCAAGCAGATGAGTAAATTAAGGGCTAGAGAGCCAAGCAAGCAGAGTGGAGGCTGGGGGCACATCTCCCCATGGAGATGCCAGCAAGGCAAATTTCTGGCAGCTGCTCAGCATCCCAGAGCAGAACACATCCCACAAGCWGGGCTGGGAGAGGCTCCCTGTGCCCYCTGCGCCAGGAAGGAKGAGCCTGAGGATGAGAAAAACCCCAGGCCAGGGCAGGAGAGGACAGTGGGGCTGGCTGACCTGTCCCAGGGGAGCAAGGACACTAGGCAGAGAGCACAGGGAGGGAGAGCTCAGGAGAGATGTGGAGCTGGTAGGGGTCCATGGACTGACTGTCCTTAGCACTTTAGGAATGTAGGACAGTCAGAAGGCAGGACTAAAGCAGTGTTTCTCCTGTAAGTTCACTCTCAGTGAACCAAACCTCTGCAAACACCTAAACACAGCCACGTCCTCCTCTTGCACAATTACCTTTTCAGCAGGACACCTCTGTACTCTWGCTCACCTGGTGCCCAAGGGGGTTAGGAGCCCCAGCTGCTCACAAGCACGAGAGCAATCCCATTGCTGCACTTTCTGCTGCCTCTGCATGTCACAGGGGCTGGGAGTCCATGCTGCTCCTTGGTGGCCAGCCAAGGCACAGGACAAAGTTTGGGGCAGGTCAAAGCTTGCTGTGGGCACGGATGTACTTTCCTAATAACTGCTTTCATTGTTTGTTTTGAGGAAAAATTCGCACCTATTTCCTGGCAACCCAGGGACCTGTTTCATTTCTTCTATAGAAAAGGTGGAAGTGATCCCACTGCAAGGACGAATGTTYAACCCAGCATAGGATCTGATTCATCAAGGACACAGCAGCCCCATGATTTCATCACTGAGTACATGCCTGAGACATCATTGGTGTGATCTCATGGAGTTAAAAGGACTCACTTCCCTTTGCCTCGTTGATTGAAGGTTTCCATTACTGCCAGTGTCTGCTTATCTGGCTTACTGTCACCAGCACAAAAAGTGAGTAGAATGCCTGCACCCAGTGAGGACAGACAGATGAGACTTGGTTTCRGGCTTTTTTAGGGTTTATGTGCAGCATTTTGAATCATTGGTTGGTCTGCTTCTCCCTTTGTCACTCTCCACTGGACTCAGAGACATTGACACACCTCCCAGCAAGAAACTTCTTTAATGCCTCCTATGTGCTGGGCTAACAGCTGGACTTGATAGTCTGAAAGCCTTTTCCAGCCTAAACAGTTCTGTTGTTCCACGTCTTCCACCCTGGAAAATGTGAAGAACTGACTCTGATAGGGGCTCACCTACTCTGAAAAAACTCAGATTACCCACAGTCCCAAGCAGCATCCACACTTCACAAGAAAAGGTTTGCTCCAGCTTGCAGGAGAAAAATCTCACGGCCTTTCCAGTTAGCTTCAATAACTCAAGTCATCTCCTTGTGTTATGCTTGATCCTTCTCCCAGAAATGTCCTCTCTAGAAGCAGGGCTAGGTGCTGCCTTCCTGAGCCAGTGCTTCAGGGCCCATGGCCAGATCCTGATGTTTGCACTGACTGTGCTGTCACAGAGGCAGCCAGAAACCTCACCTGGCCCATCCCAGGCAAGCCAGGATTCCTCCTCGCTGTTGAGGGTTGTGAAAAACGCCAATCACTTGTTTTTAAAATCTTAAAAGTTTAATAGTAATAAAATGGTCATAAAAATAGTAATATAATTACAGTAATAAAAAATTGGACAATTGGGATTAGGACAATATGAGACAATAGAAACAAAGAGTTATGGACAGTCTGGGTACCTCTTTCTGGGCAAAACAAGCCCAAAAAGGGACCCAAGTTAACAGAGGATTAACCCTTAAAAAGCAACAGCCTGTTGCATATTCATACACCTCATCCATGATGCATAAATTCCATTCAMACACAGGATTCTGTCTGGTCAGTGTCAGCTTCTTCCTCTGAATCCTAATGGTGTCATCCTGCCCAAGTGAGGAAGGAAGAAGTTCGTTTCTTCTGATAATGGAGCAATAAATTCTCTTTCTCTGACAGATTCAGGTGTCCTGTGGCTGCTACCTCACTGCAAGTCCTCTCTTTAAAAAAGTATCTTACATAGCACAGTTTCTATTTTAACCTTATGTTATTACCTAAAACACACTACTTGAGAAAATTAACACCGTATAACTTTCTAACACAACACATATAATATTCATTTTAATATTTGCAAAAAGCCAATCATAAAATACGCATTTTTCACAGGGTACAGTCACACACACCTTTGTCCCATGCCTGGGTTTGCAAAAGTACCTGTAAAGAAACAGATGGAGGGACAGAACCCTCCACTGACCCTGCAGACTCCCACAGGGATCTACAGAGTTTGGACAGGAGAAGCTGTAGCTGTCTGCAGGAACTGTGCTGCAGGAGGTGTTGTGTTGGGAAGGGTGAAAGTTTGACAAGGAAGTCTCACAGATATGTGCGCTTGGCAGAAAGATTTTTGAATGTAGAACCTAAAGAGGGAATAGAGATGGAAGCAAGTTTTGATACAGAAGGAAAGAATTGCTGAGCCAGTCTCACTGGATAACCAAGGAGGCAAAGGGTGTGTTAGTTAGAAGGGGTTTTTATGGCTTAGAGCCAAGGATAAACCCACCCCAAACAAGAAGATGTTTTTACCAAGCAGAAAGAGAGCACAGGCAAACAAGTCAGCAAATGTGGCAAGTAGAAAAAAGGTCCCAGAATTTTCCACTGCAAGAAAACTGAAAAACAACTTCTAGCTTAAACTGTAATGTACTGACTTTCAGTGACTGGAGAACAGTAACATGAATATGGTAATTACAGTAGTTATGATAGGCTATAGATGATAGTTAAGGTATAGATTGTATTAAGATGCTCAGCAAAGAAAAGTATAGAAGGCAATGTAACCAAAAGAAAAGTATAGAATGCAATGTAACCTAAACGAAGGGTCTGCAGGGCTGCCTGCAGCTGGAGCTGACAGCTGTGGGCACAGCTCTGTCCTGCTGTAACCTCTTGGATGTAATAATCTGCGTTTTGGAGAACTGCCTGGAGTCCCACATCTCTCATTTCAGCTCTTACAGTGTTGCTTTGGGCTGAACACCAACCACACCATTAACACCCCAAGATTTGAGGTCAGCACCACAATGCTGAGTAAAGAAAGCTGTGTGAGACCAGAGAAGAGGCTGAATCATGATCAAAACCCAAACTGAATGAAAACAGCTGGTGCTGCACAATTAACACCTGCCATGCTTCACATTGTAAGTACAGCTGATCAAAAAAGCAGAGAGAGGCAAAATCGCTAAAGGGTGAGAGGAAAAGGGTGAGCAGGGAAAGCTCTGGGGGGTTTTCCAAGCAGATGGTGAAGATGGTTTTGCTGAGAGACAAGGGGCTCCTGCACGTGTGTTTGGGTGCCAGCTCCAGACCTGCMGGTGAGCTGGGGGCAGCTCTTGCACACAGACTCCCCAGGACTGTGTGTTTGGGATCCTGGGAAAACCTCACTCACACACCATATCCGTGAGGAGCACTGTGATCAGCCCTGAGTGAAAAACRCCAAATACTTGTTTTTAAAAATTTAAAAGTTTCATAGTAACAAAATGGTTATTAAAATAGTAATATAATTAGAGTAATAGCAATTTGGACAATTTGGATTAGGACAATATGAGACAAYAGAAACAAAGAGTTATGGACAATCCAGGTACCTCTTTCTGGGCAAAATAAGCCCAAAAAAGGACCCACGTTAACAGAGGATTAACCCTTAAAAGCAACAGCCTGCTGCATATTCATACACCTCATCCATGATGCATAAATTCCATTCAAACACARGATTCTGTCTGGGCAGTGTCAGCTTCTTCCTCTGAATCCTGATGGCATCTTCAGGGCTGAGTGAAATTGGAAGAAGTTCATTTCTTCTGATAATGGAGCAATAAATTCTCTTTCTCTGAAAGATTCAGGTGTCCTGTGGCTGCTATGTCGCTGCGAGTACTTTCTTTAAAAAAGTATCCTACATAGCATGGTTTCTATTTTAACATTTTGTTATAACTTAAACTAGATTTAACACACTACGTATGATAATTAATACAGCAAAACTTTCAGACATAACACATATAGTATTCATTTGAGTATTTGTGAAAAGCCAATCATAAATACRCATTTTTCACAGTGTGCAAGYATTGCAGAACAGACTCAGAAACACCAAACTGAGATGGGCAATGCTCAGATATTTGTGACACAATACCGTAACCGCAGCCCCTGCTCAGTCTGGCTGAATTGCTTGTTGCAGTTTCCTGGGTTTGGAGAAAGTGCAAGTGCAAAAGTGTTGCAAGAATGAGACCAAATGTACTTTCCTTTGAAGGATTTTAACATACTCATGCTTTTGATGATCGTGGTCAGGAGGACAGGGAGAAGAACAGAGTTTCAGACCTCCAGGTCTGACTCAGTGCGCTCAGTTKGGGACAGAGGGTGTGGAGTGGGACAAAGGAAAGAAACCAAGTTGCTCTCTCATGCTCTTGGGGCCCCAGTGACCAGATAATGATGGCTCTGAGGACAGAGCTGGTGTAGACAAAGCCACTCCTTCCGAGCTGTGCTCCAGATGGACAAGGCCAGGAAATGTTTCCCTCAGGTGGGGTCAGAGTGCAGCCTCAGGCCCAAGGGAAACACTCAGGASAAGTGAGGCATTGATAGGCATCAGCGCTGAACAAAACACCCGAATTAGTGTGCTGTGCTGGTGGCCCTCCACAGATAAGGGCATTTTTCATCACTTGAGAGGACTTCTTCCCTTATGGCTGTGACTGTGCTCTCTGACTAAGCCAGCTTGGTTTTCAATCACAAGAATTCTTGTTTGAAGCAAGGTGACCTTGCCTGCAGTTGGCATGGTGTGCTGTGGTGCAGACTCCCAGTGCTGCATGATTTAGGCCTTTGCCCTGGGGAGCTTGTGAAAAATGCCAACCCCTTGTTTTAAAATTGTGAAATTTTAATAATAATAAATGGTTATAATAATAGTAATRTAAATGAGAGCAATAAGAATTTGGACAATCAGTGTAGGGACAATAAAGGACAGTAAAAGCAAAGAATTACAAAYGTTCAGATGCTTTCCTCTTGAAAGCACAGCTCACTAAGAAAGGATTAACTCTTAAAAGCAACAGCCTGTTGCATATTCACATATCTCATACAGGATTCAAAAATTCTCTTCAGAATTTCAAAGGGTGTTCCCTGGTTATGGTAAACTTCCCCCTCTCCTCTCGTAAATCAGTCATCTTGGTCCCCACCAAGTCTGGTCTTTCCCAGTAGGGAGGCAATAATTCTTCTCTTGCWGATTTTGCTGTCTTGTTGCTGTTATCTCTGTGCAGAGAATTCCTTGAGCTGGTTAGAAAAAGTATCTTACATCACATAGTTTCTATTTTAATATTATGTTATAGCCTATAAGTACATTTAACACACTACTGAAAATAGGATTAATGCAGTATAMCTTTCTAACATAACACATATAATAGTCATTATCACATTTGCGAAAAGCCAATCATAAAATACACATTTGTCACAAGCTGTCAAGCCAGGAGCTGTCCCAGCCTGTGTGTGCCTCCCAGAAGCCTTTCAGGAGTGAAAAATGCGTATTTTATGATTGGCTTTTCGCAAATATTCMAATGAATACTATATGTGTTATGTCAGAAAGTTATGCTGCATTAATTGTCTTAAGTAGTGTGTTAAACATAGTTTTAAAATATAAGGTTAAAATAGAAACTATGCTATGGAAGATACTTTTTCTAAAGAAAGGACTTGCAGTGAGATAGCAGCCACAGGACACCTGAATCTTTCAGAGAAAGAGAATTTATTGCTCCATTATCAGAAGAAAGGAACTTCTTCCTGCCTGGCTCAGCCCTGAAGACACCGTCAGGATTCAGAGGAAGAAGCTGACACTGCCCAGACAGAATCCTGTGTTTGAATGGAATTTATGCATCATGGATGAGGTGTATGAATATGCAACAGGCTGTTGCTTTTAACGGTTAATCCTCTGTTAACTTGGGTCCTTTTTTAGGCTTATTTTGCCCAGAAGGAGGTACCCAGACCCTATAACTCTTTGTTTCTATTGTCTCATATTCTCCTAATCCAAATTGTCCAAATCATTATTACTCTAATTATATTACTATTTTCATAACCATTTCATTACTATTAAACTTTAAAAATCTTAAAAACAAGTGATTGGTGTTTTCCACAAACACCCTTCACACAGGTGCAGATATACCAGGTGTGCCACGTTTTCCTCCCAGCTCCTGTGAGCCCAAGCCCAGCAAATGGCAGGGCATGAATTCAGCAAYGTGGTGGGAGAATGCACCTCAGGCCTGGACTCTCAGTTTCATTTGAAATGGTCCTGAACGGCTGTGGTGGCTTTGCACAGCTGGAAACACCAGAGTGGCCSCTGTGTGGGTGCCGGAGTCCCTGTGACACACTTCAGAGAGGTTTTGTCCTCTGCTGAGGAAGTTCGTCATGCTTGGGCCGTGGCTTAAGGGGTTAAAGTACCCTAGAGATGTGGAGAAGTTTGAGAGAGGGGTTTGTTTTGTGAGGACGAGTGCTTGGGCTATTTTTGAGATTTCTAGGGCTAAAGCAATGCCTAGGGYTGTTACAACCAGGGCAGTTACTGTAATGGAGAGCGGTGTGGTTGTTGGAGGGGTGTTTGTGGGGATGGTAAATGAAGAGATCAAATGGAGAGTTTTGTGGCCGCTGTTGTGGTCATGGCTGAGGGGTGAACGCAGCAGGAGGCGACAGGAGAAGGCAGCGGGCAGGAGGCAGCCTCAGACTGGGCTCAGGGCTGGTCCCCATCCAGCAGAGAGCTCAGAGAGCAGCCAGCACAGCCATGGCTCCACACACTCACACACCCAGAGCCTGCAGCCCCTCAGCCAAGGAGAGAAAGGACGGGTCAGGGCTGGAGCTCTGCTCTCTGCTCCTGGGCCTGCTTTTGGTGCTKGGCCCCAAGAGGCCCTGGAGCCAAACCCATGAAGGAGGTGCCACCCATGGCAGCCCTGCAAGTGGAGCTGGGGTCCCTCTGGCTCGCTGTGGCTGCCCCAGCCCTTTGCAGGGTGGGACAAGCTCAGCAGGAGGGTTGAGGTGGCTGCCATGGAGCACTGAGAGAGRCCCCATCGTGGGCACGAGGCTGAACGACGCCTCTTGCTTCTCTTCCACTTGGGATTTTTTCCCCGTGCAAAAGCAGGCCAATGTCACTGGCAGAATTCAGTCTTTGCCTGATTTTTCAAGTTTCCCTGGGAAGGAAGGTTTAGGTTATGTCCCATCTCCACCCACATTGCCACAGAACCGGAGCAGGGTGAGAGGAACCCGGCATTGCTGAGACCAGGCACGCTGAGTCGTGTCAGGGGGACAAAATGAGCTGCCCAGTGTGACAGAGGGGTAATGTGATGGTTGACTCTCACAATTAACAGACAAATATCATGTCTATAGGTCAGAAAAGTTTTATAGATTTATAGTTCTGTTTTACCCCCTTGCAGGCTTACCAAGGGCAGCCTGGGTTTGGGACATCTGGGAGGGCCAGCTTGTCACTGTGGCACCACCTGACCTCCAGGCAGGACCTGAGRAAGAGATCTCCACCACTGGACAGTGAAGAAGAGGTCAGTGGACAGAACTTTGGGAGAGGCTGACGGGTTAAAAGGTGAAATCTCCATTGTGTGGGCGAGCACATGGTGGGAAAATTCTTTGCTTCCAGCGCCGTGACCTTTTTCTCTATTCAGCCTTCTGTTGTATTTTTGGTAAGGTTTAATAAACCTTCCTAAATGATGAAAAGTCAGTCACCATTTCTGACACCAGGGAGCTTCAGGCTCAAGAGAGAGAATCCCAACTCGAGTGCATGGCAGTGAGCTTGGGCAGCCTGGGGGAAAGCTGCCTGGGATGTSCCTCAGCTTCTGAGCTCTGGGTGTCTCTGATGTGCTGGCAGGAGGTGCACACACGAGAAGTGGGAGCTGGGATGCATGGGGGAACATCTGGATCTCTGTAAACAGAACAGCACTGGGGGTGGGAGCTCCCAAGGAATTGCTGCACAGCAGGACAGAGGGAATGTCACAGCCCTGCCACCACAAGACCTTTCCTGAAGCATGGGTGAAAATGCCAAACAATTGTTTTCAAAATTTTAAAAGTTTAAAAGTAATAAAATTGTCATTAAAATAGTAATATAATTACAGTAATAAAAATTTGGACAATTGGGATTAGGACAATATAAGACAACAGAAACAAAGAGTTACAGACAGTCCGGGTACCTCTTTCTGGGCARMATAAGCCCGACAAAGGACCCACGTTAACAGAGGATTAACCCTTAAAAGCAACAGCCTGTTGCATATTCATWCASCTCATCCATGATGCATAAATTCCATTCAAACACARGATTCKGTCTGGTCAGTGTCAGCTTCTTCCTCTKAATCCTGACGGCATCTCCAGAGCTGAGGAGGCAGGAAGAAGTTMGTTTCTTCTGATAATGGAGCAATAAATTCTCTTTCTCTGAAAGATTCAGGTGTCCTGTGGCTGCTATCTAGTGCGAGTACCTCATTCCTTTTTTTAGAAAAATATCCTAYATTCATAGTTTCTATTTTAACTACACATTTTACTACATTAACTACCCATTAGCTACATTTTCCAGACTATTAAAATGTTAATCCAGCACTACTAATCAATACCACATAACACATATAGTAAATATCTGCATAGAGCCATATAACATGCACTTTTCACAAAGCAATTCCCTGGGATGCCCTGAGGTCAGCATTCCTCCTTTCCTGCTGCTCCTMCCTGCCTGCTCCTCCTCTGGTGGCCTCACCCCGGGACAGGCGCAGCTCCCTGCAGCACATGAGATCACCCTGCCAGTGCTGTGTGGGCAGTGGGATCTGTCAGCAGCCTGGCCCTCTGCTGAGCCCATAAATGACATCTCCCTTCACCAGAAAGGCCAAAAAGTTTCAGTTCTTTTGCCTGGGGGCACTGATGGGAAGGGCTTCCGAAGGAGGTTGAGAATTAAATAAATACAGCAGCTCCCAGCTTGGTAGTGCCAGCTCACCAGTTTCTGGGCTGGGCAGAAAACCTCACTGTGGCTGCGAAACTGACCGGAATCCTAATTCTTCTTCTGCCTGAGTGTGAAAAATGTGTATTTTATGATTGGCTTTTGGCAAATATTCAAATGAATATTATATGTGTTATGTTAGAAAGTGATGCTGTATTAATTCTCTTAAGTAGTGTGTTAAATATAGTTTTAGGTTATAGCAAAATGTCATGATAGAAACTATGCTATGKAAGATACTTTTTTAAAGAAAGGACTCGCAGCAAGATAGCAGCCACAGGACACCTGAATCTGTCAGAGAAAGAGAATTTATTGCTCCATTTTCAGAAGAAACGAACTTCTTCCTGACTTGCTTGGGCAGGATGACACCATTAGGATTCAGAGGAAGAAGCTGACACTGACCAGACAGAATCCTGTGTTTGAATGGAATTTATGCATCRTGKATGAGGTGTAYGAMWATGCAACAGGCTGTTGCTTTTAAGGGTTAATCCTCTGTTAACTTGGGTCCTTTTYTGGGCTTATTTTGCCCAGAAARAGGTACCCAGACTGTCTGTAACTCTTTGTTTTTATTGTCTCATATTGTCCTAATCCCAATTGTCCAAATTTTTATTACTCTAATTATATTGCTATTTTTCTAACMATTTTATTACTATTAAACTTTTAAAAATTTTAAAAACAAATGATTGGCGTTTTTCACACCGAGTCTCATTCAGCTTTTCTGTTCTGACAGTAAATAGAGAAGGCACCTGAATGAGCAGGGAGGGTTGGCTTTCACTTTCCACCCTCCAGGCAGCATCAGGTACCTGCTGCTCATCTGAGCTGTGCCGGGGGATTGCCTCCTCCCTGCTCCCAGATCCTACTGAAACAAACTCCTGAACTGGTGCCTGCGTCCTGGCACGGGCAGAAGGCAGGGCTGGTGTAAAACCTCCCAAATCAAGAGATGATCCCAGCGGGGAGAAGAGGTCAGCAGGGGTTGGAGTGCACACAGTACTCACGTGGCAGCTCTTGACACAGTCTCTCCAGCATCGTGCCTTTGGAAGGTTAGATTTCAGGATAAGGTTGGTKACTGTCCTTAATCAGAGGAAACAGACTTGATTTGGGTGAAAATCCCTTGATTTCTGCCAAATCTTCCACGAATGCAATTCAGTAGTTGGACAAAATCAGTTGAAGGATTGGACTGAATCCTGTTAACGTAGTTTTGATACAAATAAAGACGCATTCCCACAGGCAGTAATTTTTTCTTAATTCCTTTCAAAATTGTTTCCACGTTTCATGTTAAGAAAGGGCTTCATTTCAAAAATAACAGTGTTTTTTCCAAAGACAACCAAATAAAAGCCTTAAGAGCAAAACAAGATGTTTTATGTCTCACGTCTGAGCTTGGAACATTTTTGTCTGCAAGGAAAAACATATGCTTTTCCTTCTTGATCTCTACAAATGTTCAGCTCATAAACCAGTCAGTCACACACTTCCAGGGAAGCTTTTCATACAAGCCACGGGATCTGTCCAGGACATCTCCCAGGTGTTGGGAAATCTGTGCAAGGAAACACAAATCCGGAGAACTTGGCAGTGATAATGCACAAAAGTGTCTGCAGGGATGGGGTTTGTTTTCCTCGCTTCTGCTCTGGGCTGAGGATGACTCCTGTCTTTCTAAGCCTTGCTGGAGACAGCAGTAACRGGAGCTGAGCTCTGGGAAGACAAAAGTCAATGTGCAGAGAGGGTGGGCAGCAACCCAGCTTGGGGGAGGCTGTGGGCGTTGGGTGGCAGAGCTGGCTGAGCTCAGGGAGGCCAAACACTGAGCTCAGGGAGGTCAAACACTSAGCTCAGTGGTTGGATGTCTCTTCCCTGGCTTCTAGGCAAGCAGCAGGGGAGAAGGAGCTGCCTTGGGTGGTGGAGGGARTCCCCAGCCTGCTTTCCCCACTCTGCACAGAGCTCAGAACCAGGCGAGCACGGGAAGGAGACTCCTGCTGAGGAGCTCTGACAGAGCCCGGCGTGTCTGACACACAGCAGGGTCACAGCTGCCCAGCCAGAGCAGCTGCGAGCAGGAGAAGCTGCTGAGGGTCCSGGGCCAGCAGCCAGGGGCTGCTGACAGTGTCACAGGAGCTGTGTGCTGCTGTCCCCAGGGAGCAGAGGCAGGACAGGGACAGGCCGCTGACACGTGCTGCTGCAGCCTGTGCTGCTTTTGGAGCACGTTTGTGAGGCTGTGGGCCACAGCACAGCATGGCTGCTGAATTTATGACATGCTTTGCTCACCACAAACTGCACAGGAGGCACTTTTTGGTCTTCTGGATGGCGCAACGCTACGGATTCCAAAAAACCCTGTTCTGGGGTTATCCTAACTCCTTATTCCTGAGGTTTTTTCTCCAGCAGATCCCTGCCTCTACCCCAGGCTCATGGATGGTCAGAGGAGAAAGGAGCACCCTGAGCTGCCTCACTCTGGGAAGACCAAGGAGGACCCTGCAGCTGCAGGACCCTGCATGGACCCACGAGCATCAGGAGGGTGACACGGGACCCATGTGGCTGCTCCTTACAAAGTGAGCCCACACAGAAGGGAACATCTCATTAAATGAACAGATAGCAGGATTAAATGGAAAACAAGGACTTCCAGAAGGCTTTTCATGCAATAGGCCATATAAAATAACCTGCCAAAGTCATTGCTGTAAGAGGAAACTGGAAGGTGGGACAGGCTCAGAAAGCAGCCAGTTCACACACAAGGAATTCCTCAGAAACTGCTGAAAGGAAAGAAATAAAATGCACATCAGACCTGGTGTCTAAGGCAGGACCCACACTGGATGTGCCTCTGAGCCCACTCAGCTCAAGCACTGTTACACAAGGCTGCATGGAAAGGGAAATGGAAATACTCCAAAAAATGGGTTCCCAGAGCTGAGGAGCCAAACCACAGCAGTGTCAGGCCAGGCTGGCTGTGCCCAGCGTGGGCAGCTCCATCCCACGTGTCCCTGCTGAGCCCCACAGGGCACGAAGCACCAGTCAGAAGCTCTTCAGACTTCTTTATTGAAGCAACACGCTGCTTTTATAGTTTTACAAGTTTTTAGTTTAACAAACACATACRTTGGTCATAAAGGAGAAACAAAACTCTCAGTAGGTGAAAGGAGCCACACCACTGTGTGAGCCAACCAAAGTCCAGATCTTTTGCTTACACTTTCCTCTCTCATTCCTCCAGTTGTCAGTGATAGCTTYGGTAAATTCCTTGAGAGAGATAWGAGGCTTTCCTTATCTTGAAGAAGCCTTTGCTGGCTCACAAGAACAGCACAGAAATGGCTTTCCCACAGCCACGTGCCAGGGCTGGGTGTCCCTGTGGCAGGGCTCGTCATCTGCKGCCCTGCCAGGGCAAAAATCCCCTCTTGCAAAGCTCATGTGATTGAGGGCAGGGAGTTGTGCAAGGCAGCCCTGGAGGTGCTGATGACACAGCCCCAGCTCCATCRTAAGGCAGTGGTTCTTCACATGCATGGAGGAAATAAAAGCAGCATCTGATGATGCAATGGGAAGAAAGGCAAGAGAGGGAAACTACAAAGACATCCGTGCACAAGGAGAAGAGGGTTTCATTAGCACAGCCACCCTGGAGCAATGCTGTGGGGAGCAGGGAGAGCTGGGGGCTCCCCCCAGAGCTGGGCTGTGCCCCTTGGGGGGCACTGGGGGAGGCAGGAGGTGCCTGGCTCACACTGCACAGCACCCTGACATTGCTGAGCCAAAAAGCAACCCAGGTTTCCAGCCAACACTTTCAGAGCTGGGTTTCTTGGCAGGCTGGCCCAGAATGGACACACAGCTCCGAGCTGAGTGACAGCAAGAGCAGGGCAGTTTCATTTTACCAGGGAGGGCAGAAGCAGAGAGAGGCAGGCTGCCAGATGCTGATGCAATKTGACATTCTGAGCTCCAAGTCTCTGACGGATTAGAAGAAGAAAAATGTCAGTGTCCGGGTGGGTGATGCAAAGCCTGGGCTGGGAAAGGACCATGCCGAGGCTTCAAGCTCTCAGGAGGATTTCTTCTCTCCCATCTCAGCAATCTGGGATCTCTGCCAGAGGAGGAGCAGGATGGGTGAATAAACAAACAGTACTTCACTTTCCTAAAGCAATTTGTAAGGCAACGAAAGAGCCAAATGAGGCAACAACTGCTCTTTTGCTCCACTCCTCCCTCTGGGCTCCTTGCCACAACACRCCCTGGGTGTGCAGGCACCCTGCACTCCACAGCATACCCAAGAGCTCAGAAATGTCACACAAAAACCGAGTCCCATCCTTCTGTACACAACCTCCCACACTGGAAAAGACATTGCTACATACTTGTTCCATGCCAGAGCATCACCACCCTCATGGTAAAAAAATTCTTCCATCTCATCTGAACTGACTTTCTTTCAAAACCATTTAAACCAGTGGTTTAAAACCATTATCCCTTGTCCTGTCTGTCTGAAATGTCAGTCCTYGCTGAAAGGGCTCAGTGAGCTCTCCCTGGACCCTTCTGTTCTTCAGGCTGAACAACCCCAGCTCTCTCATCTTTCTCCACTGGAGAGGTTCTCCATCCTCCTGATGGTTTTTGTGGMCCTCTTCTGGACTCACTTCAACARATCCCTGTCTTTCCTGAGCCGAGGGCCCCAGAGCTGGATGCAGACCCCAGATGGGGCCTCACCCCAGCAGGGTGAAGGGGCAGAACCCCCCAGAACCCCCTCCCCTGAGCTGTTGGGCACATCTCCTTTCCTGCAGCCCTCATTTTCCTGCAATCCATTTGGATGAATGTGCTGTGTGCAGGGCTGGGTACAGAAGTACAAATATCTCAAGCCTGGGCTTGAGAGCAAGAGTGTCACAGAAGGGCAGGGTGAAACTCAAATGGTCTGGAGAGAGTGCCTGAAAAAACGAGACACAGCTGAGGAAGGAGAAGGTGCAAGTCCCTCCTCTGCACAGGCAGGAATGATCTGCAGCAGAAGTGCAATGAGGAGTGAATAGCTTGTGAGAAAAGGCTGCAGAGTYCTGGGACCAGGCTGAAGGGGACACTGGCTGGAAAAGGCAGGAATCCCTCTGTACATGGAASCTGGAAGGTGTCTCTGGGAGGGCTGAGTCTAGAGCCAAGCATCCCCCTTCCTGAAAGGGCATGAATCAGTCACACATAACCAAAAGGAAAACTGGGATATGTGGAGATGTGGGAAACATCTCCCAAGAGTCCTGCTGTCCTCTGGGAAGATCTGTGCATAAATGACTGATGCAGAGAGGAAGGAACAGCCTGAGCACACTGCACAGGGAAGGGSCCAAGGCTTGACCTGGCAGCCCAAGGGAGACTGAGGACAAACCCCACGTTGTTAAGGAGAACGAAGACCTGGAACAGGGGGGCCTCTCTGGGGTCTTTAGTTGGACAAATTCCTTTCAGGTGCTGCTCCTGCCATGGGCTGGGCTGGGGTGAGGGCCAGAGGACCTCCCTGGGCACATGGTGCTTGCTGCTGATGGGGAGAACAAACAACAGGTTCTGCAACAGCCCTGCTGAGGGCTGGAAAATGAACTCACCCGTCTATCTGCAAAAATCAAACCGATTTTCTGAGACTCGTGCAGAGCCTCTGTGATTTTCCAGATTAGCCATGACCACTGATACTCTCAGGGTGAGGAGAGTGAACAACCACTTCCCTATTTGGTGTCTTTGGAAGACCATAATTAGCACTTTTTCATCCTGTCCCATTCACATAGTTTCCACTCACACAACTCCCCCAGTCCTGCAGCAAGAGGCAGCAGAGAAGAGGTTGCACTTCTTCCTCCAGCCCCAGGGACAAGGGCTGAGACATCAGGAAATACTTTTTTAGAGTTTTGATCTAGGTAAATCACTGTTTTCCTCCAAGGTCCAAGGCAGAGCTCCCTCTCTGAAGTCCTCTGCTGCTGTTTTGGTTTGAATGCAGGACTTGGCCAATTGGAATGAGACTCTCAATCTGAATTTTGACAAATCTGCACTWGCAACAAGAGACCCAGAGTGTTGTCCCTGCAGCTCTGACAGCTTAGATGGCCCTGACATCCTTCACCCAAGCAAGAGCTGCCACGAGCCTGGAGCAGGTCTCCCTCCACGGGCATCCCTGGCCCAAAGGGCAGCCCTCACCTGCCACTGAGCCCAGCAATGCTGGAAACACAGCCAGAGACAATATTGCTCCCCAGTTTCTCTGGGTTTCACTCTTTTTCATTAGGCTGATGAAGACATTCAGCCCTTGTGGCTATACCCAGATGGCAAATGTGATATTCTGTGATTTCCAGGATCCCATTGAACACAGACCCRCCCCTCACTTCAGTCACTCTTCAGATCAAACCTCACCCACCTAGCAGCCAGGGGCTGACTGGGATACAAGTGTGGTATTTTTGGGGTCCCCTGTGGCAGGAAGGAAATGATGAATCTGACTCCGTGTTCTTAGAAGGCTAATTTATTATTTTATGTTACTATATTATATTAAAGAATGCTATACTAAAACTATACAAAGAAAGAAAGGATACTTACAGAAGGCTTAACAAGATGCTAATTAAAAACCCCTGACCCTCTAGAGTCCTGACACAGCTGGCTGTGATTGGACATTAAGTAAAAACAATTCACATGTTGGATAAACAATCTCCAACCACATTCCAAAGCAGCAAAACACAGGAGAAGCAAATCAGACAATTATTGTTTTCATTTTTCTCTGAGGCTTCTTAGCTTCCCAGGAGAAGAAATCCTGGTGAAGGGATTTTTCCACAAAATATGACAGTGCCATACAAACAGATGGAAGAAAAGGGCAGACAATACATGAGAGAGCAGCCAGGACAAGGTGCCAGAGAGCTCCAATCACTTCTTCCCTCTTAAYCCCCAGGATTTCCTCTGGGGCACTCACCACTGTGGTCCCCCTGATCGTAAAAGATTTTAAAATCATAAAAAATTCGGGGAGTTAGAAAAAGCTAGGCCCTGGGAAAATGTTAAAGCTAGGCCCTGGGAAATGTTAGGCCTTGTATTTGCTGGATCATGTGAAACTGCACCTGTGTAGTCAGTATATGGTAAATGATAGAATCGTTAGATGTGATTAGATAGAATTATTGTTTAAAGAATCATGAGAAACCATGTAAGGGGTTGGAGGGGGATCACGAGAAATCCATGYGTGGATGAAATCAATGTATRCAATAGAACAATGTAAGTTTAATAATTAATATGTAAGTTATATAAAGATAGAATATAAGACAYGTTCATCCYGAACCCATGTTGGAGTCAGATTTGGGTCTGTAGCCCTGATACCCAGAGCTCTCTMKAAAAGCACCTGCATGYAATCATTCTGTGATTATGTGCTCCTGAATGCCAACACCCCCTCTGGGATTGGGACTCAGGGAGCCCAGGGGCTGCCCCAGAAGGGATCCTGCCCTGGCTTCCCACTGGCATTTCCCCCATGGAGCCCCAATTTTTTYCCATTTTTGCCCATTGATGTTGTTGTGACCCCAAACCACTCAGTTTGGGAGAAACAAGGGCAGCAGGAGTGCCTGGACACAGGGTGCAACAGAGAGACCTGAAACTCAAATTAATCAATCCTTCTCCTTCTCTGCCCCTGTGCACTGGTGCTGAAACTCCTTTAGGGCTWTTCTATGCTTCTTAAGCCTCTGTCATATTCCTGGAAAGCTGTGGCAGCTGGAAACATGCCAGCCTTCCCACAAAAACACAGAAATGCAGGCTGCACCACAAGTAAAGACAGGGCAATCTTTGTTTTGACAGAAAACAAGCTGGTCARGACTTGAGAAACCTACTTCAGGGTTAAAGCAAACTTCATCCTCATACCAGTGGTGCCTTAATTGGTGATGAAAAATGCAGATATTTATGAGGCTTTGGAAAGCAGCTGCCCAGAGGACAGGGTGCAAATCCCAGAGGGGTGGCATCTGAGCCAGAGGGGCTGGGACAAACGAGGGCTGTCACAGTGCCACGCAGTCATGGAAAGTTCCTGCCTGTGGTAAATCTGCTGCTTCCAGTCTGTGCCTGAGACATTACCACAAGTCCCCAGGGCTGGGCTCAGGCAGAGGAAGTGAGGTCCCCAGTGAAGCACATGATAGTCCCTGCAATCATTTGAACAGATATTTTGGATTAACAATCTGGCAGGGAGTCAAACACCTGCACCGACACAATGGAAATTCAAAGGCAGAAATGAACTTGGGGTATTTTGGGCTGTGGCATTGCCAGTGTGAAGCCTGCCAGATACTCATGTTCTAAAGATACCAGAGAAGGGAAGTAAGGGCAAAAAGGCAGGTAAGAGTCACAACCTGTTCCTTAGAACCATTTAGGTTGGAAAAGAGCTCCAACATCCTGGAGTCCAACCATGAATAGAACACTGCCAGGTCCACCACTGAACCATGTCCCTGTAGAAGCACAACTGCTTCTGCACTAAATTTGTTTCCATACCTCCCTAACAGACTGTGAGGAGGGAAATAAAAAAAAAGAAAAGGAAGGATGACAACAACATACAGTGGGCATCCTGCCAATTCACACACTGGTTGCAAAATCCCATTCCCAGAGCTGAGGCTGCTTTTGAGAAGTGTAAGAAATTAGGAAGAGAATGAGCCCAAATCTGGTTGTGATTGAATATTCGGCTCTGCTTAGCCTGAGTTATTTTTTTTTAAACTGAGAGCAGCAAGGTTAAACACTGGCTGAACAAAAACTGCTGGGGTCTGCAGGTGAAACACAGTTGAGATGCAGCCAWAAATATTCTTGTAAGTAGAGAGAGACAGAGCCTTAATTTAAACAGTGATTCCACTGCTCCCAAGCCTGGYTGAGGCTGGTGGGACCTGCAGAATGAAATGCTGCTTGCTGCCTCCTGCCAGGGCTCCTCCAGCCCTGCACAGGGCTTGTGGCACCACTGGCATGCTGGCACAGGGCTGCAGTGTGTTTACAAAAAACWTTTTTGTTTGATTGTTTGTTTTGTTTACTCCCTGGCAGTGTGTTTACAAATAACACCATGGAAAGGCAGATTTACAGCACTGGCAGTGTATTTACAAATAACACCAWGGAAAGGCAGATTTACACTGCCCTCCAGGGCTGCCCCTGAACAGTGGGTCACATAGGCAACTGGATCAATGCTTACTGTACCATGACATCATGGATRTAAAATAAATGTAATACTAGCTGGACTCAAGGTAGAGTCCAGGCTGTTCAATATTCAGAAGCATTCAACTCCAGACCCTTTTTGGCCTTGTATCCTGCCCTTGTGTGATCATTCCCATCTAAACCCTGCATTTATTGAAGTAACTGGCAAATTCTGCATCCCAGGACTGACATTTTCTGCCCCGAGCTCTATCTGTGGCAGCAAGAATAGCTCTGTGTTTGGTCAAAAGGTCTCCCCACACAGGCCAAGTCCTTAAATGATTTCCTTTGGAAGGAGTTTGTGGAAAGTACCTTGTGTCCTTGACATCAACCGYGTGAAATCACCCCCAAGCCAGGCAGGAAACCTCCTCAGGCTGCGGGGGTGACACAGGACAGTCACCCCGAGGCTCCCCTYTGCCACAGATTGCCCTAAGGCTGCCCCCAAAGGATGCCAGGCAGCCCTGCCAGGGGCCAGCCCGCGCAGGCAGCTCCACACAGATATTTAATTTTGGTTTTATGCAGCCAGAAGAGCTGAGGTTTCACCTACAGGCTGGGAAGAGGCAGAGAAGAACCAAGAGTAAAGTTTATAAAGTTCATTTTTTGTGCATTCCATCCCCAGAAAGGGAGTGCAGAAGAGCTGGCAGAGATCTCTCAGTGACATCTTTGTGACATCAGAATTTCTTTTCTAAATAAACCAATGGAGAGCACTTTTTCACATTAAAAAAAAAGAATGTGCAGAATGTAAAAATAGAAACTACTTTCAAGGTTGACTCTTAAAATATTTCTTTTAGTTGGGTTTTTTTTTGTTTACATTTGTTTTTTACTTCTCAATCCTATTTGCTTTTTTAAAACTTTTTATTTTTGCCTTCTCCACACAACACTTTAATCACAGTTTGGTTCCCACAATACAGTACTCAAAAAGCAGGTAAGAAAAAAATACAGAMTRGGAAAAGCTAAAWTTTATTTCAGGAAATCCTTGMAAAAAGCAGGTAAGAAAAAAATATAGCACAGGAAAAGCAAAAATTTATTTCAGGAAGACCTTGAAACGCAGCTCGTTTCAAACTGCAAGTTGAAAGCCATCTCCAGAACCCCAACCCTCTTCCTACTCTTCCTTGTCCTTGAGTAGCATCAGGAGGAAGCTGGGGCTGGCTCTTGGATCCCATTTGCTGTTCCCATTTGCTGCAAAGACTGTTGTGGCGTCACAGTTTGGAGTGAGGGTGGTTTCACTTTTACTGTAGCGTGAATCATGTCCCCAGGGAGCTGGAAAAATGCCCGGCTGTCATCTGCCGCCAGAATGAGAACCAGATCCCACCTGCTGCCAGGCCAGAGCAAGCACTGGCAGCTCCAGGGACAGCAGCAGGTAGGGTGAGGTTCCTGGGCTTGGCACCTCATCCCTCCATCCCTCATCCAGTGAGCTCTGAGCGCCCTGCAGGGTGTTTAACTTTGACCCCTCGCGCTGATATCCCGAGGTGATTTTCGGGGCCCGTGGCCGGTTTCATTTCAGGCCTCCTGGGCCAGGAGCCAGCTGAAAGCTCCCTGCCTCAGTTTCGTGAGGAAGTGCAAACTCACTGCCTTGGAGCCTGGGCTGATGATGAAACCCTGTGGCTCCTCCTCTTGGCCTTATTAGCATGGGGAATTCAYGAGTATAAAATCCTGTCCATGTCCTGCCGTGGCAACACAGACCTCGGGAATCCTGGCAGTGCCTTCCCCAGCCCTGGTGCTGCTTGCATCCTCATCCTCCCCTCCAGCCAGACCAATGTCGGGCATCATGGGGCCACCAGCCATGCTGGAGGATGGGAGTGCTCCAGAGAACAGGAGATCCACGTACCTGAGGGTGGCTCTTCATGTTCTCATTTTTGTGTTGATTATTATCTTAGCCCTGGTCCCCATCGTCTTCTGCTTGCTCTATCATCAGCAGGTAAGGACAAAGCAAAACTCTTAACTCTGCAGTGTTCATTCCTAATTATTAACAGTGTTTATTCCTAATTATTAAAAATTATTAAATTATTAAGTTGATAATTTAATAATTATTAATAATTTTTAAAAGTGCTGTGTTGATGCTATCAGCTAACTCCAACCTAGTAATTCTCTCCTCTTTGAAGAGTGCTAAGGCTTTAGGTTTCCAAGATTTCAGCTGAGAATGTTTGCACCAATCCCATACTGTCTCACCAATTCCTCAATGTCTTCAGCGTTTTCCTCTCATTTCCTTAGGCTTAAAAAAAATCAGCTTTTATTTCTCTGGTTTTTCTTCTCCTGCACTAGTGACGTGCACTGTTCCAATGTGATATCAAGTGGTGACGCTCTGAGGGGACAAGAGAGGCTGAGAAGCCGTGGTAATTGCCCAGGCACAAAGCCTTTTCACTCTTGGTTTCTACAATCTAGTGCAAAAACCCGTTATTGAACCGAGTTTTGCTCAGTGTTTCATGCACTAATCCCAACGAGCTTTTCCTAGCTGTACACGCAGTACTGAACAGAAATACTGGTGAGCCAAGTGACTCACAGGCTGAAAGTCAGCTTCTTATTTTCTGCTTTCCAAACTGTGAATCTGTGTCCTGGAGGAGCCAAGAGCTAATTTGGGATGCCGGGTTGATCCCGCTGTAATGTACCGCCCTCCAGTTCCAGTTCTTCTGGRGAAGACACATGGAAAAAGCCCCTTTCTGTTAAGAGGAGGGGTAGTTTGTTCTCATGGTCTGGGAGCTGCTTGAGGCATAATGATGCCAGGAACTCCTCTGAGGACTGATCCTACAAGCTGGGGCTGGCTACAAGGCACAGAATTTTAAAAAATAAAATACGAAGTCTGCTAAATTCCCACAGGAGAGAAACGTTCTTTGCACCTTACAGCAGGAACATATAAAAAACCCAGAATAAATTATTTGCTTTTAATCYACTTTTAGCCCCAAACCCACAGCTCCCATCACCCATTTGGGAGCTGTGGAGCACCAGCTCTGTGAGCTGCAGTCACAACTGAATCTCCCTGATGGCAATGAGCACATTGATGTTCACACATATTCCACTCCTTCCCCTCTTTTATTCAGGAAAGTTTTTCTGTTTATTCACTTTCTGTTAGTAAACAGAAAGTTTCTTTAGTAAGTGAAAGGACTGCCTTCAGTGCTGTTGAGTCCTGGGGAAAGCAGGGCAGGGCAGTGGAAGCCTTTCCCTGCAAGGCAGCCAACAGCCTCCCCAGCACTCAGGACAGCTACTTCCTAGGGAAGGAACGAGGTTGTGCGCCAAGAGCAAATTCAAGCATTCCTGAGCTTGCATTCACTAAGATGTGAGAGGTGTGAGGCAGGAGCAGGTCCCTGTGTCTGTGAGCTGATCCCAAACCTGCTTTTTGTGGGCTCTGCCAGAGGGAGAGCGGAGCAGGAGCTCCACGAGCAAAGCCCAAGCTGTGAGTCATGGGGACAGACCGAAATCTCTTGCCATGGAGTTTCCCACCCATGGAGACACCCTGGGCTGGAAAGGCGCTGCAGGACTGACTGCTGCATCAGGAAGGCCTCTGCCTGTGGCCCTGAGCTCAGCATGTGCAGCACTTACAGGGAGAAAGGCTTCAGACCAGCAGCTGTGCTGCCTGCTCTGCCTGCCTGGTGTGGCAGTGATGATTTTATTTGCCTGAGTCACTCCACACTCTGCACAGAAGGTTCATGGGTTTAAGGAGGGTGAATTAGCATAAGACTGTGCAGCTTCTCACGTTTATCCACTGGCTTTAAGTCAAGTCCTTGTCCACAGAGCCATCGCTTGTGAGCATCCACAAGAGCTGGGTCCAGGCATGGAATGAAATCCTGTCACCCAAGARGAATGTAGGACTTTTACCAGGTCTACTGCAGGTCACTGCTGACTGGTTGCATTTTTTGTTCTTTTAAATTTTGTGAAAATACCACCAAAATGGAAAAAAAATTGACCTATTTTAAACATTTCAAAACTTTGTTGGAAAACATCTGGTTTTTCATAACAAAACAGGGCTTGTGTTTGTAATAGTGGGTAGAAAAAAAAACTTTTCTTCCTGGGACAATGCTTTTGTAATGATAAAGCTCCTCTAACTGAGTTCACTGATAAATGGAAAATCACAGGAGAAAACACTGACCAAGCCCTGCTTCTCTCCACAGGCACCGGGGCCCTGCTGGGCACATGGATCTTGTAAGTACAGAGATTCTAGACTTGCTTTCTGCCTTGTGCTGTGACACAAGGTGGCTGTGTCACAGGCCTGGGGCTGTTTAAGGGCAGGGGTCAGCAGTGACAGAGCCCCCAGGGCACTGTGACAAACGGAGCTGCCCAGCTCTGCCCCAGGGCTGGCAGCCAGCAGCCGCCTGTGTCTGTGTGAGTCACCTGCACCTCCCCAAAAATGGCCTGGTAAACCCACACTGATGCCTTAAGTTTGAGCYTTCATATTTTCCAGACTCTGTGCTGCRTTAGTTTGTAACTCTGAACTCCACATAAAGTGTTGGYAGGTTCTCCTCACAGCTCAGTCCCACAGAACAATCCTTTTCCAGCCCCAGAACCAAGGACACCACTGCAGCTCCAGGCCCAAAAAGTGCAAACAGCAGGGAATGGAGGAGAGCAAACTGGGAGGATGGGACTGCATCACCTGGAGCTGGAATTGGACAATGAACCCCAAGATGGAAATGGACCAAAACTTATAAAAGTTTGAAAACTCATGGCCCAGGATCCATCTTGGGTGTAACCAAGGCTGGGCTCTTGCACTGCCCAAGGTGCATCCTGTGGAGGCCTTTAATAAATCCCTACTTTATTCTTTAATAAATCCCTATTTTATTCCTTTAATAAATCCCTACTTTATTCCTTTAACTCTGCCCAGCCTCTGCTCCAGGAAGCCTCTCAAGGCTCATCACTTTTACAGCTCCTGAGTGTTAATCACCAGCTCTCCAAGCAAACCCCAGGGCAGCTCTAAAGCAACRCCCTGTAGAGTAGCTGAGACCTTCAGAGAGGTTTAATTGATTCAATGAAAAACTTCTGCACACACAGAATTTCAGCTAATGACTGTTCCCCTCTGAAGGGCTGCAACCACAGCAGCCAGCAAGATTACTGTCATCCTCATCATCCTCGGATCCAGCTGAAATTCCACCTAGGAATTTTTTGTTATTAGAGACCAGCTCAGACCCAGCCCTCAGAGTTGAAAATCCCCCATCTCCAGGGTGCTTTCCACAGCTAAGCTGTCCTAGCAGGGAGCACCTCCAAGCCACCCATGGCCACAGAGGTCCTGCACAGCCTCTCCTGGCAGATTGAGACCCCTTTTTAGCACTTCTTAGAAGTCAGTGAACTCAAAAAGAATGATTTTGAGTAATATTATAATGTTACTCAATAATTATAATAATAATTATAAATATTATAATTATTATAGTAACTTGCTGTTACTATAATAATTATAATATTCATATTTATAATGATATATTTCTATTATAAATAGAAATATAAATATAATAATTTTATAATTATAATAATATAATCACAATAATATATAATAATAAATTATTATAATAATATATTATTATATATTATTATAGATTTATAATATAAAATATTTAATATATTTATTAATATAAGTATTGTAGTATTTATATTATAATAATATTAGAGTAGTGATACTATTAATAATTATAATAACGGTAATAATTATAATAACAGCAAGTAGAATGACAAGTAAATAGTAATTGTTAGAAAGTCAAGAAGTGAATGGGGAGGGAGAGGATGGGAAGCAGTGATAAAACATGCTCATGTACAGAACAAGGTGACAGAATTCCTCTGACATAATTACTCACCACACCATTTTGTCTGGGCTTTCCTCAGTGAACGAGTCGTCTTCTTCAAAAGACCCAACAGTTTTGATCTGGAAGTGGGAATTACATCACTGCAAGGGGATTGTGCAGGGCCAAGGGGAGTACCTCATCATCCAGGAGAGTGGCAAATACTTCATCTATGCTCAGCTCTTCCGCAAGGAGMCCCTCAATTCGCCTTTTACAGTGATGCTTTTCAAAAACGAATCAATCCCCCTCAACAATGCTGTGGGGCCTGAGAATGGCACGGTCAACTTTGCAAGGCCCTACCTCCTGCKGAAGGGCGACAAACTGCACTGTAAGAAAAACGACGAGAATAACTACAGCCTGCTGGAGACTCAGACTTATTGGGGCCTGTTTAAAATGTAGCAGGACTGCTTGGAGTCAGCTCCTCCCTTATTTCCTCCAGGAAACCTCAGGTCATGGATGAGGAATCTGGAATGTGTCTGGGTGAAATTCAGCTTGCTGGAGTAAGCTCGTGTCCTGCAGTGACAGTGAACAGCAAACTTTGGTGATGATGGATGGCTGCTGATGGACACAAAGCATGAGCAAAAGACGGAGGGAGAAAACCCCTGGATGCGTTGTGGGGTTGACTCTGAGATCCTGGAAAAACAAGTGCCTATATTCAGCCTGTTCTGAGCTGGGGAGGAGCTCTACTCTGCAGCTGGCTGCATTTCAGAGCTGGGGACCTTGGTCAGTCCCCTGGCTCCCTTCTAACAAGAGGTGCTACATAAAGACAAGATATTTTATATCCTTCCCGCACAACCTGCCAGTGAAACAACCTGTCCACAGCAGAGGGACAAAATGGTCCAGAAACAACACAGGAAAAGCTTCTCAGCCCCCTCCACGGCCTTGCCACTAGCAAGGGAAGCACACCAGGGAAGCTCCATCTCCATGGGCAGCTCAGAGCACAGGGAGCTTCCCAGTGAAGCTCAAGCAGTGCAAACCCAAGGCAGCCCCACGGCACGGTGCAGACAGCCCAGCACAGGGAGCCTGGGATGCAGCCCAGGGGGATGGATCACTGCTGGCTGGGCAGCACAAAGCTGCTGGGGCTGTGGAGGAGAGCTAATGGTAGGGGAGAGTGAGCACAGAGGGGAGACGAGAGGATGGAGGCTTGGAGAGCTGTCCCCAGAGTTTTCTCTCCTATGCTGTGTAGGGGGCAGGGCAGACACGGTCCTGCCATGAAATGGGGAAGGGCTGAGCATCCCCCCTTCCCACAGACACAGCTCTGCCACCCAGCACAGAGCACTGCCAGCCCCACAGCAGGGAAGGTGTGGAGCAGGGCACCCTTCCCCTGCTCACTGCAGGGCCTCTCTGCTGCGCCCCCCCAAACGGTCCCCTGCAGGTCACAGCACAGCTCAGAACCTCGGCAAAGRCCAATGCTCTCACAAGAGCAGGGGCTGTGGCTGCAGGACAGCCCAGCTGCCTCACAGCCTCCTGCTTCCTCCTCTCCCTCTCYCGGGCAGGCTCTCCCAGGGGCTCTGGCTTTTGCTTTCCTGCCCTCTGCGCCTTCATGGGTGACTACTCCCACCACTAGTCCCACCACCATGGATTTTCATGGGAAAGCAAAGCAACTGAGAAGTTGGATGGAAAGAAATGATTACTTGGGGTGGACTGAGGCAGTCAGGAGTGCTATTTGCTCTTATAATTTTATATTCTATGTATTGTAACTTCAGAGAATGTAAAGTCAAGTTTTTGCAGCTGTGTCTGCAGTCCTGTGTTCGGTTTCGTACAAGCTATTACCAATTAAAATTATACTTTGGTTCTTACATGGCTTTGTTGATTCCTTAATTTAAAATTAAAAAAAAAAAAAGAAAAGAAAAAGAAAAAACCAAACACACCCTTACAAACCGCAAGGGTATCTCAGTTCTTTGACACAGGCTGAAAAAATAACTGACTGACACATTTCTCTACCCTTTATCTGCTTTCACTAAAGGCCCTCCTCTTCTCTGAGAGGCTGGCAGTGTCAGCACAGAGTGAGATCAGTTTGCACTGCACAGTCCCAGGGCAGAGCTCCCCATCTTCCACAGGGAGCTCCATGCACCCTCCCCCCTCCCAAGTTACTTCTAAGGCAAAGCAAGCCCAGAAGGGTCTGCTGGGGATGAAGAACTTCTTGTTCTGCACATCAGACCAGCCAAATCCAGAGCCTGCAACAGCTGGCCTGAAGATCTGGCTCCAAGACCCCAAAGATCAGCTTGGCCTAAGGAGAGGAGAATCCTTGCAGTGCCCAGTTCCTCCTCTCTCTCACTCCGTGAGGAAAGGATCCTGCAGGCAGCAGAGCTGGGAGCAGCATCCTGTGCTTGCAGGAGGAGCTGGGAGCAGCATCCTGTGCTTGCAGGAGAGACAGCTGAGCCCTTCCTGGGGGAGACCAGCCCTGAGCAGCCCAGGGCCCACAGCCCAGCCAGGGAGCTCCAGGCTCTGCAGGACAGGGCTCACAGAGGCCCCTGGAGGGCCCTGGCAG